>CM042535.1:32858898-33181398 GCA_023630585.1 Cranoglanis bouderius | reverse complement strand
ATTATCAGAACGTTTGTTCTAGTAATCTAATTAACATAAAATTAAAATCATACCTTATGCGTAGCCAGCACCTTTGATCTGAAGCTAGGAATGCTAAATACAGGTCGGCAGTGGTGTAAAGTATTTGAGTAAATGTACTTCATTACTGTACTTAAGTACAACCCCAATTCCAAAAAAGTTGGGATGCTGTGTAAAATGTATGAGCGAGACAGAGTCTCTCAGAAATAAAGATGGGATGGAATCTGGATGGAAGCATATGTTGCTCTAAAACCTGTATATACCTTTCAGCATTGATGGTGCCTTTCCAGATAGGCAATAATACACCCCCATACCATCAGAGATGCAGGCTTTTGAACCGAGCGCTCTCTCCCTCTCCTCTTTAGTCCACTTCAGTTTAGAAATTCAAAAAGAATTTCAATTTGTGGATGGCACGGCAATCTGTGTTCACAGACAATGAGTTCTGGAGCTGTTTCTGAGCCCATGAAGTGATTTCCACTACAGAATCACGCCTGTATTTAATGCAGTGCCGCCTGAGGGCCCGAAGACCATGGGCATGCAATATTGATTTTCGCCCTTGTCCCTTGCGCACAGAGATTTCTCCAGATTCTTGGAATCTTTTGATTATATTATCTACTGTAGATGATGAGATATTCATAGTCTTCGCAATTTTACATTGAGGAACATTATTCTGAAATTGTTCCACAAATTGTAGATGCAGTTTTTCACAGATTGGTGAACCTCTGCCCATCTTTACTTCTGAAAGACTCTACCTCTCTAAGATACTCTTTTTATAGCCAATCATGTTACTGACCTGTTGCCAATTAACCTAATTAGTTGCAAAATGTTCCTCCAGTGGTTTCTTTTTAGCAACACTTACTTTTCCAGCCTTTTGTTGCCCCGTCCCAACTTTTTTGAGACGTGTTGCAGCCATGAAATTCAAAATTACCTTATTTTTTCTTAAAATGGTACATTTCCTCAGTTTAAACATTTGATATGTTTTCTGTGTTCTACTGTGAATAAAATATGGGTTTGAGATTTGCAAATCATTGCATTCTGTTTTATTTACATTTTACACAGTGTCCCAACTTTTTTGGAATTGGGGTTGTATATCAGATGAGGGCATGGCTGCAGCCAGTGATGAGGCCGAAGCTAGCACGTCCAGTGCTAGCACTGACGACCATCTGTTATTTTACGGACGACCGGTCTTATTTTAAAGGAATGCTTTCATTTGTTGGTGTACAGAATAGGGTTGCAGCGGTATACCGTGGTATGAAAATTGCTGGTTATCATGTACACAAGCAACTAGACGGGAATCTCTCCTGTGCATGCGCATCTCCTTTACCCCTCGACTGCCTGCCGGACTTGTCAACTTGCTCCACACACACACACACAAGAAAATGTGGAGGAAATGTCAGACAGAAGCAAGGCTGATATCACCAATCCCCATCCCCCGCCGAAAAAGAAAGGTCTCAAGTTTCGATTATAATAGTGTTTGTTCAACCAAAAAAATCTTGTTTTCATTCATTTATGGGTCATTGTACCTGATATTATTGTTATTTATCGTACTGTGAAAACCTCGTACCATCGCAACCCTAGTACAGAATGACTCTTACAGGATACAGTGTCTGCTTTGTTTACCACGAACCACCGAAATAAGTGCTTTTAAGAATTCAGTGTCAAATCAACTGTTTCTTGTTTTTCACCGACATCTCTTAGGTGGAGAGAACTAGTGCTTCTTTGAGCCTACATTCAATATGAGCTAAATACTTAAGTACCGTTAAAATCACATATTTTAAGACTTTTACTCAAGTGGTATTAGAATTGGTGACTTGTAACTTGTAATGGAGTCATTTTCACAGCAAGGTATCTCTACTTTCACTCAAGTATGGTTTTCAGGTACCCTTTACACCTCTGCGGATCGAACTGGCAGGTAATACGTGATGATTCTCACCTGCGTGTAATTGGTGAAAGCTGATTTGTTTGTGTTTCTTTGTGCTATCAGAGACAACCAGCACAGAGCCGTGTGCATGCATGTGTGTTTATATAAGAAAAGCGAAATTAAAGTTGCGAATAAATTTGAGCTATTCCAAGCATGCCTCCCATTTCCTCACTCTCGAACCATCAAGTTTCACAACCACCCTCATTTAACTGATAGAGGAGACTTTGCAGTTATTTATAAATGATACCTTAGGTGTTATGCAGAAATCTGGATATGAATTTAACTCATTTAAATAACTTTTTACTAACAATGAATATAGTTAAAAAAAAAAAAAGGCTATTTGTTAGTTTTTATCAGTCATTAAGTCTATTAATTAGTATTTACAGGCCACCAGGGCCATATTCTGAGGTTCTACAGTAATTTGAACACCACTTCTCAAATCTGGGTTTTTGTTTTTTTTCGGAAAAAGCAGTAATTGTTAGAGACTTTAATAATCATTTTGATAATCTGCAAGACCCTCTGAGAGCCCCTGGGTCTATTTTAGACTTGGTAGTACAATCACTGACATTTGGATTAAATATAAAAATGTCACACTACCCTAGTCTGAAATTAGCACAGATCACTTCCTCATTTAATTTAAAATGCATCATAATATATACACATATATTATGACTTAATATATGGTACCCCATTCAGCGTACAAATCACATCAGAAACTGTAACCAGATTTATCACCTTTGTAGGGCTACACGGTATACCGGTACTACAGTAGTATCTTGCACAAAGTCAATACTTTGTGCTACCTCCCTTTGCCAAGATAACAGCTCTGAGTCTTCTCCTATAATGCCTGATGAGGTTGGAGAATACATGGCAAGGGATCTGAGACCATTCCTCCATACAGAATCTCTCCAGATCCTTCAAATTTCGAGGTCCACGCTGGTGGACTCTCCTCTTCAGTTCACCTCACAGGTTTTCTATGGGTTTCAAGTCAGGGGACTGCGATGGCCATGGCAGGACCTCGATTTTGTGGTCAGTAAACCATTTTTGTGTTGATTTTGATGTTTGTTTTGGATCACTGTCCTGCTGGACGATCCAATCACGGCCCATTTTAAGCTTTCTGGCAGAGGCAGTCAGGTTTTCATTTAATATCTGTTGATATTTGATAGAGTCCATGATGCCATGTATCCTAACAAAATGTCCAGGTCCTCTGGCAGAAAAACAGCCCCAAAACACCAACATATTTAAGGTTAACAAAAGGTTAAACAAAGACAGTTTTTGACAGCCTTCTTTGCTCATATTTACCAAGGGTTCCAATATTAGTGGAAGGCACTGTATGACTCCACGCTGCAGACCCTCCCCCTCATCCCGCTATTCACTCACTCAGTTCAACAGAGACAGCTCCGGTCCGCTTCTCAGACCCCTTTAGCGACTTTTTTTCCCCTCAAAAAAGCACCTAGCGACAAATCTAGCGACTTTTTGGGCAAACTTTAGCTACTTTCCGTAGAAGAGAGTGGCCAGTACTACCCCACGAGCGCAAGGTCCTGCATTCCCCCCCGAGACACACCTCTCTCTGTGGCTACTCTGTTCAGTGAGTGGCACAGAGGAGCAGCTCATTCATTCGCTTCTATCTTTCTTTCCGAGTGAATCACATTGCATATAGCTGAAATCACAGCACAGCCATTGTCTTTAATTTATGTGTATGGTGATTTTGTCAGAGGACGTCGTGGTTATACTGTAAAATCAGGATTTTAGCAGTGTAGAGCAGCAGCTTGTAAATGGCTTGGAAGTGACTGCTGGATAACATGTAGTCTTAATGGGCTGCGTTTCAGTCACTATGTCATACTCGTTCTGTTGTCGGACAACAGAAACAGAAAAATATGTAAATGAGAACAGCTTTATTGGGATTCGGCGGTATTAAAATACAGCACGTGAGCACAGCACACCTCTTGTATAATCCTTGAAAACAAAAACAAAAAAATAGTGCTTGAAAAGTCATTGAAAGTCCTGGAATTTCATTACGAAGCATCTGTACGAACCCTGAAATTAGCCATGTTTGCTAGTAAGCGAGCTAACGTTCCCAATTTTATGATTCTTTTGGAGTTCATTTCCAAATTCAGTTATTTATTCCTAATGTTGTGTTCATTCTTAGTTCTCTGAGGACAATTTGCATGATTTCAGTGTTCTAGGGAACAATAGATGAAATATGTGGCACATTGAATTAGTTGCTTGCCAACTGTATGATTGTTCTTGGGTTTTTCCAATAGCCAGTTATTCATTCTCATTAATAAAGTATTGAGATGAAAAGCTGGTTTGTCTGTTGTCGCTTATATCTATGTATTTCTGTAAATTTGGCTCGTTTTGTAGATTTGAATTATGAATCAACACAATATATTGAGTAGTATCGTGATACTATGTGGTATCGTGATACTTCAGCTGGTATAGTATCCTAAGATATGTTTATGGTATCGTGACAACCCTACACCATTGGCTGGTTCACCCTTGGACCTCGCAGAACTCGATCAGGTGACTGAGTCAACGTTCCACTGCACTAGATAAATAATGTAGCCCCAATTAAAAAATAAAAATACAAAAAGGATATTTAGGGAGAAAAAAAAAAATAGTACCCTGGTGCGATCACATTCACAGCAAAACAGGTCACTTGAAATTTAGAACACAAACGGTGTCAAAGTAAACTGGTAGTAAATCTAAATCTACATCCGGATTTCTGTAAACCTGCTGTGTGACTATGTCCATCGTTGAAAGCTCTATAATAAATAGAACAGAGTTGTGTTTGTTTCGTTTCCCCATGTTAGTGGAAAATGATTATCATAGTGTACAAACATGACATGACGCTACACAAGACACTTGAGGCATTGTGCCCAGTGTGAATAGGCCTTTAAGGTGAGTAGAGGTGACACATTCACGTGGAGGAGCAGAAAGGTTTTAGCACAAAACTGGTGCCATGCTTTTCCTGCTGGCGTTTTATTGTTGAATAAATAAATGATGCCACGTGACACAAAATTTATTCAGTGACAAGAAAGTGGGTGTCCCTGCACATGCATTGTGCAAATTAGGCAGTGGATATGTATTGGGTAGCGACGGTGTGCCGGATCTGTACCAAGTAAGTACTAATGTTTTATGGCTCAATTCAATCTGCCATTGCCATAACATTACATTGCACAGTGTAAGTTTATAACCTACAAATGTGACACAAATAAATATGAAATTAATATTAAATTCTTTCCAAAAACAAATGCTATTAGTCCTGATTAGTCCTATAATCATTTTAGTTGGAATAACCAGGATAATCAATTGAAATATAAATCTAACTATTCCAAAATTGTCTTAATAACTCCTAATAGTATATCCTAATATTTGATTAGTTTCTCATCTGTTTAATGAAAAAGGCCACATATATTTTTTTTATGTGTGTTACACCCACTCAAGTTCCAGCATGCAGCAACGGTTACCTGAAAACTTTTTTTTTTTTTTTTTAACAAGAAATCGCTTGATGGAAACCTGGTTACCGAGGAGACATTTTAGTACAGATGCCAACTTGAGAAACACACCGCAAATATGGCTTAAGTGATATTTTTAAAGCTTTTGGATCAGGTTATGCCATGAGCCATTATAGAATAATACGATACAGGATTACAAAAATCATAAGTTAACAGACTACACTTTCAAAAGTCCTCAGTGACCGTTCCTCCTGTGTGGTACTACGTGTGTGTGTGTGTGTGTGTGTGTGTGTGTGTGTGTGTGTGTGTGCATGAGTGCAGATGACCTCACCGGTCTAAGAGGAAAAAATGCTAACGTTAGCAATTAGATTGAAAAAGATACATTAGACCAGTTATCAGCATTTTGGCCAATTAAGTTCCACGTTTAGTTTAAAACATATCGAGCAGCAGTAGCTTACCCTTTAAAATTTTTTTTTTTTTACATGTTGTACAGGTAAGAGTAGTTTTAATAGAGATTACTTAATCTTACACAAGTAAATACGTAAAGACAGAAATGCTTTACATTTGGTTCTGCTTTCCCACCATAGTTTTCTGTCTGAATATCAAATGGTTCATAGGGGAGAGCTGGTACAATTGTAACTTTTTTTTTTTTTTTTTTTTTTGGGTTTGAGTTAAATTACTGAATGATTTAAATTATGTACTTCCCATGTTACATCATGCAACATGTCTGCTTCTTTTATCATGTGCCACGTTACTGGGGGAAGTGTAGAGGTCAGGGGCCACTTAAGTACCATGGTGCAAAAATAAAAACTTAATAATGGGGAAGGCATCAGTTGTTCGTACTTACGGCTGCAGATACAGTATGCCAGTCTACAGTTGACCTTGCGAGCCAGCTGTTTGTTAATGCCCCACAGTGGCAGTGTGCAGAGCTGCAAGAAGTTGACTATGAGCCCACTAACTAGAAACACATAACAGATGACGAGATGACAAATGAACTGCATCTTCAACAGCCCAAAGAGTTCCATAGTCAATAGTGTAGAGCACCGAATTTCTTCCTCTGCGAATAAAAGGAGATAAAGAGAAAAAAGCTAGATGACTCTGGATACACTGCAAAAGATATACGTACATACGATGATTCAACTATTGTTATATTGGAGAAAGACCATGCATTTCCTAAAGCAAAAAATAATTCTCATAAGCAATACATAAAGAGAAATGCATAAACCAGGGCCACGATAAAGAGGCTTCGAGAGTCTGGATATTTTTACATTTTGCCAGTAAGATGTTGAATTCTGCCCTCACATACAGTGAAGAGGATGGTCGGGGGTGGGGTGGGGGGGGACAGGTGCACAGTTGATTCTTAAGGTTATCAAGGTTAAAAAAAAAAAATCAACTGTTTGATACCACCTCTATAACAACAAGCTTTGGAGTGGTCTGAATTGGGCAGTCTGTATGCATAAACCTGACCAAATGTGTTACTGGTCACAGGAAAAGGATGCATACATTCATGCATTTTTTATTTATTTTTTTTTTAAGTGTTATTTCATCAACAGACTAACATTGTTTGAGCCTAAGTTTGCTGGATCAGTATCATTCATTCGTTCATGTCCAGTAACCTCTTTTTTCTTTGTCAGGGTCGCAGTGGGTCTGGAGCCTTTCCCAGGAACACTGGACACGAGGCGGAAGAATACAACCCGAATGGGGATGCATTCAGCATAGCCTGTATAATAACCTGCATTTTTATGGACAGTGGGAGAAAACCAGAGAACCCAGAGGAAACCCATGCGAATACAAGGAGGAAATGTGAAACTTCACACAGACAGTAACCCGAGTTTAGGATTAAACTCTGGAGCTGCGAGGTGGCAACACTGCCTGCTGTACCACTATCACATCAACATATTTTCTGATCCGATCCGTTGTCGTTTTTGCTGTGAATGTGTAGGAAATTGATAACTGATCATTTTTTACCTCTTTATGCAAAACGCAAGAAACCTACAGGTGCATCTCAAAAAATCTGAATATCATGGAAAAGTTAATATTTTTCGTAATTTTATTTAAAAAAGTGGAACTTTCATATAGTCTAGATTCATTACACATAAAGTGAAATTTCACAGTTCTTTTTCTCCTTAACCCAGGTAAGACGCTTCTCATGTTGTCTCTTGTTCAGGAGTGGCTTGGCACTAGGAATGCGACACTTGTAGCCCCATTTCCTGTACACTTCTGTGCATGGTGGCTCTTGATGCACTGACTCCTGCATCAGTCCACTCCTTGTGAAGCTCTCGAATCGGCTTCGCCTTGACAACCCTCTCGAGGCTGCGGTCATCCCTGTTGCTCGTGCACCTTTTCCTACCACAACTCTGCGAACAGCCAGCCCTTTCAGCAATGACCTTCCGTGGCTTATCCTCCTTGTGGAGGGTGGCAATGAGTGTCTTCTGGACAACTGTCAAGTCAGCGGTCTTCGCCATGATCGTGGCTGTGTGTACTGAACCAGACAGAGATTAAAGACTCAGGGAAACCTTTGCAGGTGTTTTGAGTTAATTAGCCGATTAGAGCTCTTCTCAGGTCGAGGTTTCCGGGTTATAAATTCTTTATTGTAATATTTTGAGACACCGGATTTTTGAATTCCATGAGCTGTAATCATCAAGATTTAAAAAAAAAAAAAAAAGGCTTGAAATGTTTCACTTCGTGTACTGAATCTAGAGTATATGAAAGTTCCACTTTTTGAATTAAATTATAGGGGGGAGGTGAACTTTTCCCCGATATTCTAATTTTTTGAGATGCACCTGTATGACATTATTTCTGTTTACAATTATTACATTGGGAAAATTCAGCATTGCAGATACTAAATCTAAAAAAAAATAAATAAATATTAAAATAATACAAATTAAAAACGGTTTATCGTTACAAGGACGATACATAACTGTCCAGTGATTACACCATGTATCAATTTATCAATGCTGATTTATGACTTTCTTATGACCTAAGAGTCTGGCCAATCTGATCTCTGGCTCAACTGACAAGAAAGTACTCATCCCGACATAGGCGGTCTGAATAAACATTTTATGACTTAAACCCTTTACCTTTTAGAGAGTGAATCCAAAGTCCAGTTACATATAAAATGTCCCAACACCAAACCCGAAATTGAACCCCAGTGTTCTGGAACACTCTGACACTGACTAGTAAAGGAAACTATCACAGAGGTCGTCATTCGGGGCGGGGAGTTTTTGGGGGGGTTAAAAAAAAAGAAAGAAAAAAAAAAAAAGAAAAGAAACAGGATATTTCAAAACACTAAATAGTGTGACCTCTGAGTTCTCTTTTATAGACGTAAAAAACACACAAAAACCCCCCTTACATTTGAATGAAGTTTAGGGTTGAACCTACCTCTTCTGTCGCGCTGCTGGTAGAAGAATTAATGATTCACTTTACGATAACACGCAAAGCGTTTCTGGGGATTACTCCATGTCGGAAATGCGAATCGCTAAAATAAAAAAAAAATTAAAAAAACGAGAGGTTTTGCTGTGCACGCGATCAAAAGCGTTTAGTTCCGCTGTAATACATAACATACGTAATAAATCTCAACTTTCAACTGTCTTTAGTTCTGTTTTCGTATCTGATCCCTCACTGTGGTCAAAACGTGAGTAAAAGAAGCATGATGAATGTGATCCGAGGCCACACCCTGCCTCTAAAACCTCCTAGGCCCAGGCGTTCCCTTAAAGGTGCACGAACCTTCGTTTATACGTTTATACAAACTACACCCAGGGGTTCTCAAACTTTTTAAACGGCAAAAACTGTTTTTAAAAAAACCCCACCACAATACAGATTTATTACTACAGGACTACGTAGACTAATACCTATGAGCATTCAATAAGAAATATTGACAAACTTTAATAATGAGTTGGGAGTTTTGCTAAACTGTAACAAAATCTTTTTTTTTCTTTTCTTTTTTTTTTTAATTGGCTATGCTTCACAGACCCCAGAGGGACCCCATTTTGAGAACCATGGCTCTATTGAACTGGAGTTGTCTACTAATTTCAAATGCTAGCACTAAATAATGAGCAGATGCATCTCAAAAAATTAGAATATCATGGAAAAGTTCGTTTTTTTTTTCCACCGTGATTTAATCCAAAAAGTGGAACTTTCATATATTCTATATTCGTTACACGTAAAGTGAAATATTGCAAGCCTTTTTTTTTTTGTTTGTTTGTTTTTGTTTTAATCTTGATGATTACGGCTTACAGCTCATGGAAATCAAAAATCCAGTATCTCAAAATATTAGAATAAAGAATTTATAATACAGAAATGTCAACCTTCTGAAAAGTATGTTGATTTATGCACTCAATACTTGGTCTTGGCTCCTTTTGCACGGATTACAGCATCAGTGCGGTGTTATGGAGGGTCAGGTTGCTTTGATAGCGGCCTTCAGCTCGTCTGTATCGTCGGGTCTGGTGTCTCTCATCTTCCTCTTGACAAAATTCAGGTCGGGCGAGTTGGCTGGCAAATCAAGTACAGTAATATCATGGTCAGCAAACCAGTTACTAGTAGTTTTGGCACTGTGGGCAGGTGCCAAGTCCTGCTGGAAAAGGAAATCAGCATCTCCATAAAGCTTGTCAGCAGATGGAAGCATGAAGTGCTCTAAAATCTCCTGGTAGACGCTGCATCGACTCTCGACTTAAGAAAACACAGTGGACCAACACCAGCAGATGACATGGCACCCCAAATCATCACTGACTGTGGAAACTTCACATTGGAACAAGCAACTTGGATTCTGTGCCTCTCCACTCTTCCTCCAGACTCTGGGAACTTGATGTCCAAATGAAATGCAAAATTTACTTTCATCTGAAAAGAGGACTTTGGACCACTGAGCAACGGTGTTTTGAGTAAAAAGGTGTTTTGAGTTAATTAGCTGATTAGAGCTCTTCTCAGGTCGACATTGATGTATTATAAATTCTTTATTCTAATATTTTTGAGATACTGGATTCTTCCAGTGTCTCATTTCCATGAGCTGTAAGCCATAATCATCAAGATTAAAAAGGCTTGAAATATTTCAGTTTATGTGTAATGAATCTAGAATATATGAAAGTTCCACTTTTTAAATTAAATTACGGGGGAAAAAATGAACTTTTCCACGATATTCAAATTTTTTGAGATGCACCTGAAGATTCATTTAACTATTCAACACTATGCACCTGCCCCTACTGGTGAATTTCAATCATAACTGTATCTTCTATTTTTTTTACTATTTTGATATCCTTGACAATGAACTACTTGCACTCAGAGGCCTGTTTCACAAAGCTGGTTTCGGTGGCTACCCAGGTAAATTAGCGTTTAGTTTGAGGAAAATCTGGCTTTTCTGACTCAACAAGCTGGATTGGTTTTTAGCTGGTTTCCTCACCATGGTAACTTACACTACATGGATAACCTGCTCCAGAGCAGGTTTTATTCTAGGTAAGAGAACTCAAACCCAAATTGGACCAATCAGCTGTGAGCAAAGTAAGATAAATCTGATGCATCAAAGTTAACCCTTTAGTGTTTGTAGCGATGGCTTCACCACTTGTGGAAAATAATAAGATAGGGCCCTTCAAAAGGAAATAACTTTTAGGGACAGATACAATCCTCTTCGGCAGATGGAGTAGTTTTTCTGTGCTGCTCTTCTTGAAAATCTGACACACCAAAGCCATACTCTTACTGTAGGCTAACTGTATCAAGGAATCAAGGAAACTCTTCGATATTCACAGGAATTCACAATTTTTCTAAATTACCACAGATTTTCCGCAGATTCGGGCCAAGACGTGTCATGTGATGTCATCACAATGCGCATTCAGCCAAAGTCCCCTTCGATTCATGTGCATCGAGCATGAGTACAGCTAAAACAGACAAATGAGTCTCATTTACCAACAGACATCACTGTGAAAGTCCGTGCAAAACAATTTCGTTAATTCAAGTAGTTTTCCACAAAAAAGCACAAAAAAATGGCAAATTTTGAAAAAAAAAAAAAAAAAGCCACAGAAAAATCAAGCATTTTTGGCCACAACAATCACCAAAAAACGCCATGAACTCCTGTATGGACTGCTCTATATAGTATTGCTTTGCTGTTCTTTGCGGGTGGTACATATTTTCATGCTGTGGCTTTACTGCAGCCCTAATATATTTTCACAAATTGCTATTTATTTTATTAATATTTAGTGAAAGCAATTGACATTTATATTAAATGAAATTATATGAAATATGTTGGGCTTATACGTTTTCAATCCATTTATTCTCATTGTGAGCCTATAGTAAACTTACACATTTATACCATCAGCAGTGTTCCCGGGCTTTGGCAGCCGCAAAGGTGTTGCATTTTGTGGTTAGTGTAGGGTTAAATTCCTCATTTCCGCATAATCATTTCTTGCTCTTCAACCGGAAGTATGCACACCTGTTTTTTTTCCATGTTGAACGCTATTGGCTGTTTGCTGCAAAGGTCTGGCATTTACGTGCATGTGCATGCTGAGTAAACCTTGATTCAGGGTTAAAACCTGGGTTGATTGAGAAAGTTGATAACTAGATTCGTGAAACCTATTAATTTTAATTAACCAGGGCTGGATTTGTTTGGTTTTGTCAACTTAAAACTTACTCTGCAGCTCTGAGTTTCTTCAACTCACTTCATGCAACAGGCCTCTGGAGACGATGGTTAGCAAACAAATGACCATTTCCACCTATACGAAGGGACATTCTAAATCGCTTAATGAGGGGCTATGTACTAAAACAGCGACCAGGGAAAACGATTTTTCTCCCACATTTCTCATAAACACTACTGCTAAGACAACAGAACCATAATCCAAGTGGAAAGACAATGTTTTTACATTAAGCATTTTCCTCCCATAGAAACCCAGTATAAAGAAAATGCCTAACATGGCTTAATGTATTAAGACAGTGATGTTAAAAGACCAAATTCAGTGTACACTTTATTGATGAAACATACTATATACAGGCAAGCAGATGAACCCAGAATCTGAATGCGAAGCGCAAAGTTTCACGCTAAGCATTTTCCTCCCCTCTCCTCCTCTTTCTTATAAAGAAAACACTTAACGTGGCTTAATGGACAAAGACGTATTGGATGACCAAATTTAATATACACATTATTAATACATAATATACTTTATTTATAAAAGTATGCTTTATTTATAACGCCTGACTCTAATTTCACCTTTAAATTAACTGCCAATCCTAGAGGTTTGCATACTTTTGCCACTCACAGATATGTAATATTGAACATTTTACTTAATAAATAAATGACAGAGTATAATATTTTTTGTCTCATTTGTTTAACTGGGTTCTCTTTATCTACTTTTAGGACTTGTGTGATGTTTTAGGTCATATTTATGCAGAAATATAGAAAATTCGCAAACTTTCAAGCAGCACTGTAGGTGTTTTGTTAATAGTTTTTTTCTTAGGTAAAGGTGCGGATCTGGAGGGTTAATGGGCACAGAGTGCTTTGGTAAATTGGGATGTTTGGATGATTTCTCCCCCAGAGCCCCCCTGCCAGTCTCACATGCTTGTTGACAGTGGAGTGGCTGGCTGCTTTATGTCCCAAACATGTTTGTGTTACCTTCGGGCTGTCGCTTTCAGTTATGCTGTAATAAACCATTACAATACAAGGGTGTACCTAATAATCTGTTATTTCTCTCTTCCTCCTCATCTCTCTCTCTCTGTTGAGCTAGATACCAGTGATCCTTCTGCTCTCCAAACCCGTCTGATCCATCCTGATTCCCCACCCCTGCCTAGAGCCTCACTCACCTGAAAATGACTCCCTGCTGCAGAAGATGGCCCTACATGGATAACCTACATATCACCATGGGATTACTGTGGAAGGTACCACACAGACACTCTTAAGATGGTTGTGGATGTTCTTTCTGTGATACCCTTAAGACAGCAATTTACACTCATGTCTCCATCACTGAAAGGTCGATAACTTCAGTTTGATACAAGAAACTTCAACTTCTCTAAATCTGGAATGATGCTCATACTCAAGTTCCTTTTAACACACTCAGCACTGCTTGACTTTATAGTATATAGTTATTACTATTTAGTGTCACCCAGAAGAGGATGGGTTCCCTTTTGAGTCTTGTTCCATTCAAGGTTTCTTCCTCATGTTGCCTCGGGGAGTTTTCCTTGCCACTTTCGCCTCTGGCTTGCTTATTAGTGATAAATTGAAATGACAATGCCATAAAATATAAGATTTGTTTAAAATAGATTTTATATCTGGATTTCTGTAAAGCTGCTTTGTGACGATGTCCATTGTTAAATGTCCATTGTTGCTGAATTTTGTTCTTTAGCTGCTCAGACACGATTATCACCTGCTGCATACTTCATGGTACACTGTACAGTTTGAGTTGTACTCATTGTCAGGGACAGGACTGACACTGTATTTATATTTAACATTTACTTTCAAGTCCCCATGGAATCGAAATTGAAGTTTTGTGGCTTTTAGTATGAATGTGTTAGCCTTAAGGTTATCTATAAGCTATAAGTGCGCTCCAAAACAATGACATAACTCACATTTAGAAGATATACGCGTTAAAAATTTTACTCTCCCTCTACCACCAATAAAAATAAACAAATTCTGATGACATCATTCTGCACTTCAGCTTCTCATTAGATTTTCTGTCCAGTCAAATCCTGTCCAGAATCTGAAGTGTCCCGCCCCCAACATTATTAAAATCGCCTTGCCGAAGTTGCCGTTGTTGAGCGAGAGAAATCATATCAGCAAGCGTGGGTGGTAAACATGTCTCTGGCTGTTTGAACGTGTACGTTTTATTCAGTGAGGCTGTGTCCATCCCAGAATGGTCCTTTCTGAGGGTTCTAGGCTAGACTCCTCCTCAGCATTGAACGCTGGAATGAGACGGCATGTAAGTCAGTCTCATGAAGGTTTCCTCCCACGCGGTTACGACTCATGCCCCGGCATTTTTTTTCTGTGAATTTTGGAATGTGTGCAAAGGATTGTGGGTGATTGGAGGATACACTGAGACATCCTTCAAAATCTGCCAAATGAAGGCCATGAAACGGAGGCTGCCTTCCAAGGACAAGTCAAATTGAGACGGCCATCCAATACAATCACCCACAATCCTTTGCACACATTCCGAAATTCATGGATGAAATGGCGGGACACGAGCCGGCATTGAGCTCCCTCGAGTTTGTTATGAAATGTAAGATGACAAATGTTTTCGGAGATGAAGGCATTCATGTTTTCTTTTGCTTTGTTTTGTTGTAAATTAAATTATGTTATAAACCACCTGGAGACTATAGACCAGGGGCGTCACTAGGGCTAATCTTTCGGGGCTCAAGCCCTGAATGATTTTTTTTTTTTTTTTGCCTGGGACTGCCCAGGAGTTTAGTAGAACTGCGATAGGAATTAAGTAAATGTTAGTTGTTTACAGTACGGGATGCTGACTGCTAAAATCTCTCTCTCTCTCGCTCTCTCTCTCCACACACACACACACACACACACACACACACACACACACATATACATAAGGTACATTAGCTGTCATGTAGGTGTAGTAGCTGCTCATAAAACCAGATTTAAACAGATTTTTTCCCCTTCAGTGTGTGAGACGAATGAAAAATATCTGCTGCCATCTAGTGGTCAAAATGAGCATTCTCAGCATGCGCGTTCTTCAGTTGTGAGGAGAAAAGACAACACAACTGACATACATTTGAACATAATTCAAATAAAGTTGAACATAATATATATATATATATATATATATATATATATATATATATATATATATATATATATATATATATATATATATATATATACGGGTGCATCTCAAAAAAAAAATCGTGAAAAAGTTAATTTTTTCCCCGTAATTTAATTCAAAAAGTGGAACTTTCACATATTCTAGATTCATTAGACATAAAGTGAAATATTTCAAGCCTTTTTATTTTGTTTTAGTCTCAATGATTACTGCTTACAGCTCATGGAAATGAGATACTGGAAAAAAATATTAATAATATTATTCAAAAATATTAGAATAAAGAATTTATAAAACAGTAATGTCGACCTGAGAAGACTCTAATCAGCTAATTATCACTTTTTTTTTTTATAAAGGTGTGTGAATGGTGACATGTGATGGATAACTTTTTTTTGCTTCATTTAAAATAAATAAATAAAAACTGTATTGTGTGTTTACTCAGGTTGCCTTTGTTTTATGTTGTATTTCGAATATTTAGTATGAGATATACACAAAAACAGAAGAAATCAAATACTTTTCACAGCACTGTACCTTCATACTTATTGGCATCAACTTGCATAACAAGCAAGTTGCCCCTCCTTAGGTGGGGAGAAAAACAACGTGACATATCCTACAAACCTTTATACTTGAAACAGCCCCACAACAAATGGTAAAACAGAGGCTAGTCCCTTATCTAGATTGAACAAGAAATGATCAATAACAATTACAAACAAACAAATCAATAGATCACATCTTACCTCAGACATTTGATTAGATTGCAAATTAGCATAAGTTACATGTGAATGAGCAAGCTAGCTAACTTAACTTAGTTTGTTGATTGGATTGCTTAGAAAATCTAATAAATCGATAAGTTAGTGGTAACGCGGTTCAACAGAAAGATATCAAATGTTGTCCACTCAGCAGCTAAAGCAGCTAAAGGAGCACTGTATGCTAGCTAACGTTAACTGAAAACATCTGCATGCATGCGGTTACACCAAGTAATGTCAAGGGTAACGCTGACTATGATAAGATGGCAATGAGCTTGTTAAGTACAGCACAGGAGCAGGATGGATTACACTGTGGAGGAAAGCAGCAGGTGAATGTTTTTGTGCTGTCAGGGTGAAAATCTTCTTCAATTTTTCTTCTTCTTCCTTCTATCTTGAATAAAATTACTGATCTATAATAATGTGCACCTTTCCCCCCTTTACACTGTGTGTTAAATGAGTTGATGGGACTTGATGCATCACGATTTTGCTCAGATGAGTTCTGGGTGGACTCAAGTCTGACTTCACTGAAAAAGAAATAAATACTGTATTATACCGTAAGAAATAAAAAAAAATTATTTCATATGCGCCAATCAGGGCTCTGTCATCTGTATAAAAAAAGGCTACAGTCTGTGCTAACTCAGGCTAATAAGTGTAAAGTGTAGAGCCAAGAACAAAGTGTGAGAGCAGAGCAGAAATGCGCAAAGCTCACTAAATAAAAGAACAGTGAGCAGGATTTATTCAAAACTCTACTGAAGCTGAGTGAATATTTTATGGCTGCAGGGGGAAATAGATGAACAGATGAGAGTTTACTGGACCCGGATTCAGATCTGGATGAACACGAAATCCTGCACAGATTGGACTTTTCAATCCTTAGCAAGGAATTTGCTGCCAGGACAAATAAGAAAGAGAACCTTCTAAAGGTAAGAACATGCTTTGTTGTGGGTGTTGTTGTTGTTGTTGTTGTTGTGACTTTAATCTGTTGCAAATCCGCTGTAATTTATTAATGTGTTGAATGTGTAACTTTGTCTAGTACATCAATACCAGTAAAGTATCAATCTATAAAACCTAACAGGGGTCTGATATCCATGGTCCAACAGCATGCTTGGATTGAATTTAACAGTGCACTGAACATTAGAGGTGTTTTGGTGGAGTCCGTGTGCCACCTTGCGTGTCTACAGTGTTGTAAGGGTGGTTGTGACGTCAAAGTTGATGGAGTCTGTGAATGCGGAAGAGCGCTGCTCGCCCGCTTTGGCGAACAGCATGAGGGGAGATCCTAACATAGCCCCCCCCCAAAGGCGCTTCTCCTGAAGCGCCAAAGTCTTGACCCCTCTGGCGGACCTGGGCCCCTGGGCAAGATGGTAATCTCTGCCCCCCAGGTCCCGAGGCAGGCATAGTCTATGGTCCTCGGACGGGAACAATGCTTGGAAGGCTGCCTCAACAGCCTCTGGCTTGAGCCTAGCGTGGTGGGCCGTCTCATCGGGCACTGGCTTGAGCTTAGCGTGGTGGGCCGTCTCGTCGGCCACTGGCTTGAGCTTAGCATGGTGAGCCGTCTCGTCGGCCTCTGGCATGAGCGGAGCGTGATTGGCCGTATCATCAGCCTCTGGCGTGAGCAGAGCGTGGTGGGCCATCTGGTCGGCCTCTGGCAGGAGCTTTGACTGGAACTTGGACTGGAACCTGGACTGGAACCCAGACAGGAATCCAGACAGGAATCCAGACTGGAACCTGGACTGGAACTTGGACTGGAACTTGGCCTTGGGGGCCACCTGGTCGGCCTCTGGCAGGAGCTTGGACTGGAACTTGGACTGGAACTTGGCCTTGGGGGTCGCCTGGTCGGCCTCTGGCAGAAGCTTGGACTGGAACTTGGACTGGAACCTGGACTGGAACCCGGACTGGAACCCGGACAGGAACCTGGACTGGAACCTTGACTGGAACTTGGACTGGAACTTGGCCTTGGGGGCTGCCTGGTTGGCCTCTGGCAGAAACTTGGACTGGAACCTGGACTGGAACCTGGACTGGAACTTGGACTGGAACTTGGCCTTGGGGACCGCCTGGTCGGCCACGGACTGGAACCTGGACTGGAACCTGGACTGGGACTTGGACCTGGACTGGGACCTGGACTGGAACATGGACCGGGACTTGGACCTGGACTGGGACCTGGACTGGAACATGGACTGGGATTTGGACTGGAACTTGGATTGGAACCTGGACTGGAACCTGGACTGGAACCTGGACTGGAACTTGGCCTTGGGGGCCACCTGGTTGGCCCCGGGCATGAACTTGGACATGAACTGGGGCATGATTTGGGGCATGAACCTGGGCATGGACCAGGGCATGAACCTGGGCATGAACCTGGGCATGAACCGGGGCATGGACTGGGGCGTGGACTGGGGCATGAACTTGAACCTTGGCTCTGGAGAGGAGGTCTCCTCGTGGGCCTCCAGCAGGAATGTGGCTTGAGAGGAGGTCTCCTTGTGGACCTCCGGCAGGAATGTGACTTGAGCGGAGGTCGCTTCGTTGACCTCCGGCATGAACGTGGCTTGAGCAGAGGTCACCTCGTGGACCTCTGGCAGGAACGTGGCTTGAGCGGAGGTCGTCCCGTGGACCTCCAGCATGAACATGGCTTGAGCGGAGGTCGTCCCATGGACCTCCGGCATGAACGTGGCTTGAGAGGAGGTCGTCCCGTGGACCTCCAGCATGAACGTGGCTTGAGCGGAGGTCGTCCCGTGGACCTCTGGCGTGAACGTGGCTTGAGCGGAGATCGCCTCGTTGACCTCCGGCATGAACATGGCTTGAGTGGAGGTCGTCCCGTGGACCTCCAGCATGAACGTGGCTTGAGAGGAGGTCATCCTGTGGACCTCTGCCATGAACATGGCTTGAGTGGAGGTTGTCCCGTGGACCTCCGGTGTGAATGTGGCTTGAGCGGAGATCGCCTCGTTGACCTCCGGAATGAACGTGGCTTGAGCGGAAGTCGACCCGTGGACCCCTGGCAGGAACATGGCTTGAGTGGAGGTTGCCACATTGAGCTGGCGAGACCATCTGCTGGGTCTCTACCTGGAGCTCGGGGCTGGATGTCGCCAGGTTGACCTCCAGTTGGAGCTCCGCTGGGGAGACCATCTGCTGGGTCTCCAGCTGGAGCTCTGGGTGTGGTCGCTTGTGGAGCTGCTTGTGGGCACACCAGCTGCCCTTAAAGCACTCCTGCGAGCAGAAGTAGGAGCCTTCTCTGCCTTGTTTCACACAGGTGGGGCACCGTAATTTGGCCCGTCTGATGCAGCCCTCGGTTGCGCACTCCTGGGTCTGAGGCTGAGAGGTGTTGGCCGCCACGTCGGCCAGCTCCCTCTCATAGTGCGCAGTGAATGGCCGGCTGGGCTGATCAGACAGGCGGTCCCTCCTCAAGAACTTCTGAAGGTCGGGAGCAAAGTCATGTAACGCCTCAGCACAAGCAGCATCATATAATTCACACAATTATAACCAGAAGAAATAAAACAATGGGCCTTCTCAGCCAGAGAACCCACAAGAAACTCTGGACCAAAATGTCTCCACTCAGGGAGCCATAAAACAAGGAATCCACCCCAGACACCCAGGAGCCACTTAAATCCAGCATGTGCATCTGCCTTATCTCAACCAACACGGCAAGCGTTAAAGGCCTCCTTGACCCAGGGCTGAACCCTCTCGACCACAGAAACTGCTCTCAAATGCAGTGATTTAGGCCTTTTTGGGCCAGACCAGTAAGGCCAATAAATTGTGGAAGAAAGGAGAGACCTTTTCGCTCAGTCACAAAGATTACACATTCCACAGTTCCACACAAGGACTCGCACATTCCACAATCGGTGCCTACCAGGAGCAACGACTGTGGGAATTAATACATCTTTGAACAACTGCAATCACCTATGTCCTACCATGTGTTGTTCTATTTTCTTCATGTGTATCACCTTTAAGTTGCCACTAATTATTTCATTTAATCATGTATTAGTGTAGTAGCCCTAGGAGGATCATTGTGTTTTAAATATTAGTAATGTACTTTAAGTATAGTCAAACATGTCTTGTTTGGTATGTATGTGTTCATTGAGTGATTTCCTAAATCATAAGAGTAAGGAAATTTGTGTAGATTGTTCTGATATGTACATGCAAGTTTCAGGACAAAGTTTAATAATCCACTCATCATTGAAGAGTGTGGAACCACTCATCCACATGGACAAGGGGCTAATTAGCATAATAGGTGGAGAATCTGGCTAACACCCTGCCCAAAGACAATATTGATTGGAGGAAGCACTCTGGGCTGGACTAGCCAAGGAAGTGTTAAAATCCTAAGAACACAAGTTCTGAAGGTCGTCACTTGCTTCGCTCTCTCTCGTGTCTCTTGCTTCTTGGCACGGACGGGGTCGGTGGAGGGTCTCCAGAGCCAATCAACGTCGGGGAGATCAGATCACGTTTACCTCGGCCTGGGGACCCAGCGAGAGCCGCCGCCTGCTTTTCAAGCCTCCCGCCTTCATTCCACTCAGCATTCCGATTGGTCTTCCGAGACGCCTCTCATCGACCAGACCGCCGACGACACCACGACGTAACGAGGAAATCCCTTCAACACAGCTAAGGCAAGCGCAATACCCCAGAATCTAGCTAATCTGGTGTCTATAATAAATTGAGCCCTTCTAAAGGAAGTGAAGATAACTAAATAAGTTGATGGTTCGTTCAGATCATGGTCTGTGAAATAGCATGCAACGCTAGAGGCTCGGAACTTCATTCACTCTTCATCATCACCCGTGTGTGTGTGTGTGTGTGTGTGTGCGTGTGTGTGTTTTATATATTAGATTAGTTTCTGTGTCATAGAATAGTTCAATAAAGTCTCGTCTCTTCTTAAATACGTGTTCTTTTTGCTTACAAGTGTCTGTTGCCTTGAATTGCGATTCTGCGACATGCTCTCAGAATAATGTGTCACTATGTTTAGGATATTATTGCCGGTGGCCACGGAGGTAATATCTAATGCATAATTGATGAATACACTAGTTTCAACTTATCGCTGGACGAATAGTTGATCAGTAATACTAATTTAGTCAAATTTCCCTTTTCGAGCTGATCTGTTAATCTCTCCTACATCTTTGGAGGAGAATAAAGATAGCTCAATTTAACAACTAATTTTTACTTACATAAAATGGTGGAGAATATATCAAATTAACCCAAACAGCTAATTTCCACTACATATTCTGGTAGATAATGCGGGCACACTTTAAAACTCTTGTCTCCTTTAAAACGGTGCTTTGAATCCAAGCGTGCGCTTTTTTCCATTTTTAAAGCTGATTCACTACAGTCAGGACTCCCAAACACTTGGATCAGCAGTTCCACAAAGCTAGAAACAGTACATAGCTTGCTTGATCCACTGGCGAGGTGAAGCTCTGCCCACTGGCGAGCTGAGCCGACTAAACGTGATAGGAGGAACCCCAACCACTGCTTCTCATCGGGCTTGGGGTCCTCCAAACTAAGAAAAAAAGAAAACATTGGGGGTACACCGAAAAACCATCGTAGGCCTCGGGGGGATAAAAATATGTCCACTGGGGAAAAAGAACGGAGTTGAACGCGGGTACAAAAAATTTGGCGTGGCGTGTCCTCCCTTTCCCCGCTGCATCCATGGTAGGCGAAGTATTCTGTTACATCACAGAAAGGGGAGCTGGCTGCAAGTGCAGGGGAAAGTCACTTTAATAGGAATATATCTAAAGTTATTGGAACATCCACAAAAATAGGAATAGGTAAAAATGTGAGACAAAGGCAAGGTCAAAAACAGGCAAACAGTATCCAAATTGCAAGGCAATAATCCAGCAACGAGAGACGTAGCAAAGATCCAGAAAACCAGTATAAACAGTCCATCAAAACAAGGCTTGGTACGAGACAAGGAAACAGAGTAACTCAGCTAATACTTCGCGAAGTGCGAGTGAAAACAAAGGGGCTTAAATACATGAATGAAACAAGACTCAAACACAAAACACCTGAGACACATAATAACAAATAAGGCAGAGAACCAATGAACATACAGGGGCGTGACATGACATGAACCAAAACAAAGAAACATGTGGCGAAGTAAACAAAATGAGAGTCCGTGAATGCTGAAGTGTGCTGGTCGCCCAGTGCGAGGGGAGATCCTAACAGAGTCTAATGCTCAGCTGGATTATGAGAACACTATCCTGATGGAGCAGCTAAAAACACTGCAAGGCTCAGTAGAGAAGTTGGAGAGACAACTCCGTGAGACTCACTGCATACATGAAAAGAAATTGAAGGTAAGTGAGAAAAGCCTTAACAATTTAGAAGTACACATAAAAGAGTCCTGTATGGCCAAAAGTAAAAAAAACAAACAAACAAAAAAAAAAAACCTAAAAAAAAACCTGCACACTAAAACCACAGCAACACTGCTGCAACCTTTTCTAAATTTTCATCACCTGCAAAGTGTTTGTGCTCACAGTAGGTCTGCACATGTGTGTTTCTTCATGCTTGTTTAGCAACACTCTGCCCATCGTACATATCCCCAAATTGTTTGTTGGTCGTCAAAAGTGTCTGAACATGTGTGTAAAAAGTAAATAAAGCCTACAACATTTTGGATGGTGAACGTTCAGGTCAGGAGTCCAAACTGATAAACCTGGAGCACAGAAGGAGGAACTGGAGGAGATGCTCATAGAGGTAGTCAGAGTCTGAGAGGAAAAGCAAGGTGACTGAGAAAAGCCTCACAGCATCTGTTTACAACTATACATTAAAAAAAAAAGAAAGTGAAATGGCCCATTGCAGATGTGAACATTAAACTCTCTCATGGCTGTGTTTTAGGAGCAGGAGCGAGAGCGACAGAATTACAGCGACCTTTGGTTGCATTACATAGACACCAATGTAAGCTTTTCTACTCATTAAGCCACAACTGCTATTGTGTGTGTGGAAGAATATTTTTCTAGAAGTAAATAAAGCTAAGAACATTTTTTGTTGAACTTACAGTCCTGTCTGGATGAAGCTGAGGGGAGAGCAAGATTGCTCTAGAGTCCAATGTTCAGCTGGAATATGAGAACTCCAACCTGAAGGACCAGGTACAGTGGGGGAAAAAAGTATTTGATCCCCTGCTGATTTTGTACGTTTGCCCACTGACAAAGAAATGATCAGTCTATAATTTTAATGGTAGGTGTATTTTAACAGTGAGAGACAGAATAACAACAAAAAAATCCAGAAAAACGCATTTCAAAAAAGTTATGAATTGATTTGCATTTTAATGAGGGAAATAAGTATTTGATCCCCTATCAATCAGCAAGATATCTGGCTCCCAGGTGTCTTTTACACAGGTAATGAGCTGAGATTAGGAGCACTCTCTTAAAGGGAGTGCTCCTAATCTCAGCTTGTTACCTGTAAAAAGACACCTGTCCACAGAAGCAATCAGTCAATCAGATTCCAAACTCTCCACCATGGCCAAGACCAAAGATCTGTCCAAGGATGTCAGGGACAAGATTGTAGACCTACACAAGGCTGGAATGGGCTACAAGACCATCTCCAAGCAGCTTGGTGAGAAGGTGACAACAGTTGGTGCAATTATTTGCAAATGGAGGAAACTGTCAGTCTCCCTCGGTCTGGGGCTCCATGCAAGATCTCACTTCGTGGAGTTTCAATGATCATGAGAATGGTGAGGAATCAGCCCAGAACTACACGGGAGGATCTTGTTAATGATCTCAATGCAGCTGGGACCATAGTCACCAAGAAAACAATTGGTAACACACTACGCCGTGAAGGACTGAAATCCTGCAGTGGCCGCAAGGTCCCCCTGCTCAAGAAAGCACATGTACAGGTCCGTCTGAAGTTTGCCTGAATGATTCAGAGGAGAACTGGGTGAAAGTGTTGTGGTCAGATGAGACCAAAATCGAGCTCTTTGGCATCAACTCAACTTGCCGTGTTTGGAGGAGGAGGAATGCTGCCTATGACCCCAAGTCATAACACCATCCCCACCGTCAAACATGGAGGTGGGAACATTATGCTTTGGGGGTGTTTTTCTGCTAAGGGGACAGGACAACTGCACCGCATCAAAGGGACGATGGACAGGGCCATGTACCGTCAAATCTTGGGTGAAAACCTCCTTCCCTCAGCCAGGGCATTGAAAATGACCTTAATGACTTGGAGAGGATCTGCAAAGAGAAGTGGGACAAAATCCCTCCTGAGATGTGTGCAAACCTGGTGGCCAACTAAAAGAAATGTCTGACCTCTGTGATTACCAACAAGGGTTTTGCCACCAAGTACTAAGTCGAAGGAGTCAAATTCTTATTTCCCTCATTAAAATGCAAATCAATTTATAACTTTTTTTAAATGCATTTTTCTGGATTTTTTTGTTGTTGTTATTCTGTCACTTACTGTTAAAATACACCTACCATTAAAATTATAAACTGATAATTTCTTTGTCACTGGGCAAATGTACAAAATCAGCAGGGGATCAAATACTTTTTCCCCCCACTGTAAAAACACTGCAAGGCTCAGTGGAGAAGTTGGAGGGACAACTCCATGAGACTCACTGCATACATGAAGACAAACTGAAGGCAAGTGAGAAAAGCCTTAATAACAATTCAGAGGTACACATAAAAAGAGGCTACTGGAACAAACCACTGATGATAGACCGAAAAAATTGTTATATCTTTCACCTGGATGTTATAAGTTGTACTGAGTAAATACAGCTGGATAAAACAAAAACTGTGTTTTCATTTCAGGCTGAAAAGCAATAAAATGTGATTATTTTAAAGGGGGGTGATTCTTTTCTATACCCACTGTATGTCTCTACTAACTTTGCACATCTAGACTTTGCAATATTTGCCCACTCTTCTTTGCAGAACTGCTCAAGTTCAGTTAAATTTGATGGTGACCATTTGTGGACTGCAGTCTTCAAGTCATTCCACAGATTTTCAATGGGGTTTAAGTCTGGGCTCTGACTAGGCCATGCAAGCACATTCACCTTTTTCTCCTTCAACCACTGTGTGGTCAGTTTTGCTGTGTGCTTTGGGTCATTGTCATGTTGGAAGGTAAACCTTCTTCTCACTGACATCTTTCTGGCAGAGGGCAGCAGATTTTCCTCAAGAATTTGACGGTATTTTGCCCCATCCATTTTCCTTCTATCCTGACAAGTGCTCCAGTCCCTGCTGCAGAGAAACACCCCCATAACAGGATATTACCACCTCCATGCTTTACTGTAGGAATGGTGTTATTTGGATGGTGAGCTGTATTGGATTTCTGCCAGACATATCGTTTGGTGTTGAGGCCAAATAATTCAATTTTAGTCTCATCTGACCATAACACCTTTTTCCATGTGGCCTCAGAATCTTCAAGGTGCGTTCATGTGGCCTTTCTTGAGGATTGGCTTTTTTCTTGCAATCCTCTCATACAAGCCACATTCATGGTGAATTTGTGATATTGTTGTCACATGCACACAATGACCACTCTTTGTCATAAATTCCTGCAACTGCCTCAGAGTTGCTGTAGGCCTCTTGGTAGCCTCTCTGACCAGTTTCCTCCTGGCTCTTTCATCTAATTTGGAGCAATGTCCTGATCCAGGGAGGGTCTGTGTTGTACCAAATACCTTCCACTTCTTAATAATAGACTTCACTGTGCTTCTAGGCATTGATAAAGCCTTTGAAATTTTTTTGTATCCATCTTGTGCCTGTCCACAACTTTATCCGGGAGATCTTTTGACAGTGCCTTGCCACCCATAGTTGATTGTTTGCTTCAGTTGCTCTACCAAGGACTGAAATGCTCCAGGAAAGCTCTTTTCATGCTGAGCTAATCAAAATGACCACAGCTCATCACAGTTGGAAATCAAATGGCTTTGTGTGCCATTGAGAAGGTGATTAGCTACACCTGATTGAGTTTACAAGTCATTTTTAGGAGGGGGGGTGATCCTTTTTCCAACTCAGTGATTCTGTTTTTTTATTTTTAAATTTTTTTTCTGACATGTTGGTGTTATATCTTTCACTTGGATGTTATAAGTTGCACTGAGTAAATAAAGCTGGATAAAACAAAAATTGTCCATCTTCATTTCAGGCTGAAAAGCAACAAAATGTGATTATTTAAAAGGTGGGTGATTCTTTTCTATATCCACTGTATCTATTCATTCTTAATAATACATTTGTATTGCATCTTTGCTTCATTTATATTCCTTCTGTTGGTTATTAAACTACCAGGACACTCTGGCTACAACTCAGAAGAATGCTCAGAATGCTCTGGACACCAGTGCTCAGCTGAAGAACGAGAACTTCACCCTGATGAAACGACTGAAATGTCTGCAAGGCTCAGTAGAGAACTCTGTGCTACAGAGCTCCAAATCGCACTGGTCACAAGCCGCTTAAGGTAAGTGAGAAAAGCTTTCCATTAAGCTGTACTTTTTAAATAACATGAGGACTGTGCTTTTTCTGCCTGTTGAATTGCACTACAGGCTGAACTCCTGATTCCCAATAACACTCCTGCTAATATTTTTCTGTTTTTCCTTCTTTTTAACATGGAATCAATGAAGTCAAAGAAGCGGAAAAAATAAGATCCCCAACAAAGGAGCTGTACATCGTTTAACATGATGAAAATAAAAAATAAGAAATGAAACAAGAATGAAATAAAAGATGATGTATGAAATATTTTGAAATGATCTGTTTATATTAGGGTTGTCACGATACCATAAACATATCTTACGATACTATACCAGCTGAAGTATCACGATACCATGCAATATTGTGTTAATTCATAATTCAAATCTACAAAATGAACCAAATTTACAGAAATACATAGATATTAATGAAAACAGGCAAACTGATTTTTTTCTCTGAATACTTTATTAATGAGAATGAATAACTGGCTATTGGAAAAACTCAAGAACAATCATACAGTTGGCAAGTAACTAATTCAATGTGCCACATATTTCATCTGTTGTTCCCTCAAGCAATGAAATCATGCAAATGGAAATTGTCCTCAGAGAACTAAGAATGAACACATCATTAGGAATAAATAACTGAATTTGGAAATGAACTCCAAAAAAATCATAAAATTGGGAACGTTAGCTCGCTTACTAGCTAATTAACATGGCTAATTTTAGTATTTACAAACAATGGTTAGCATAACAATAGCTCGCTTCAGCCAATTTTAGTATTTGCACACAGCGGTTAGCATAACGTTAGCTCGCGTATAAACAAAAAAACAGGAAATGGTAAAGAATTTAGGCTAAATGAAGTGTCACTAACCTTTGTGTGCAAAAGCAGTGGGTGTCGTTTTTACGAAAATAGTATTAACTGCCGCACATACAACATTACTTATGATACTACCATATTGACGATACTACCATTTAAAAATACAGTGGTATCGGCGGTATTTTAAAGCTTTAGTATTGTGACAGTACTGTAGATTTTGTTTTGGAACGTAGTATCCGGAAATAAACTTCAAAGCATTTTAAAAAGTTGCCTTTTTGATTTTGTTCCCCCAATTTTTATTACAGCTGCACAGTATAGTGTGTGAAATCACTGAAGTAAATATGCTTTTATCTTAAAATATGTTGGGTCCAATGGTCTATTTTAATCTTAGACGTGTTGCTGCCATCAAATTCAAAATTACATTATTTTTTCCTTAAAATGGTACATTTCCTCAGTTTAAACATGTTCTATTGTGAATAAAATATGGGTTTATGAGATTTGCAAATCATTGCATTCAGTTTTTATTTACATTTTACACAGCGTCCCAACTTTTTTGCAATTGGGGTTGTACTTTAACTGATACGAACCTTTTAAATGTATCTGCATCCCAAACCTGTATATTTTATTGAGTGTAATACAATTTCATTGTGCAATTAGTTTCATTCTATCATGCTCCAAAAATGAGATATAGTATACTATAGTATAGCATAGCACTGCACTGTACAAATATAGTACAATAAAAATAGACAAATAATATAAAATTGCAATGGTATTGTGTAGTATAGTAATGTTTATTACATTGAATAGGTATAGTTGATAAAATCTGTATCATTTAGTATAGTAAAATAAAGTACAGCATGGTATAGCACAGTATAGTATGATTATAACAGTTAAAACAGTGTATAATATAATATAGTAGATTGAATAAATATACTTTACTATAGTGTAGCAGATACAATAGACATATTTCCATCCAAACTTATGCACTGTATGTGTCCTTTAACTGATAACGACCATTTAAATATATAAATTTGTGGGTCCTGTTGGAAATTCAGAAGGGAAGACCAGGAGACTCGGATATATCTTCAGCAAGATTCTTTATTGAGAACGTGCTGATTCGTGCTGCAGTCATCAAGTCTAAACAAGGGATCTGTACATTGTAGTTTTATACACATTTTAGGGGGCATTCCTTAAAGGTGGAGACAAAAGCACTCAGGTGACAGCCTTAAATAAAGCATGCAAAAGAAGTACGCCGTTATAGGAACCCGCCCCAGACTCTGGAGTTTCACCAGCCCTAATCCAATCAGTATACAGTGCCCTCCACTAATATTGGTGCCCTTGGTAAATATGAACAAAGAAGGCTGTGAAAAATTGTCTTTATTGTTTAACCTTTTGATCTTTTGTTAAATAAAATCAAAAAAATACTCTGCAAACAAAACACAGGTTTAAAAAAAATAAAAAAAAAATAAATAAAAACTTTGTTAAATATACAGTTGCAATCAAAATTATTCAACCCCCTTTGCAAATCAGGTTTACTGTCAAAATCTTTTGTGGTTTCCCCAAATTCAACTGAAAATTCAACTTATAATGACTTCTCCAGTTTCAAAATTATTCAACCCCCTGAATAGAATCCCTCACAACAGCACAAATATGCAAAACAGGTGTTGTGTCAAGCACACTTGATGCAACTAATCAAGGGCTTCATTAGTTGCACCAAGTGTGCTTGAGCTGGAACACATGAAATACCTGAACTGGCTAGGAGCAGAAAATACATGAAATACCTGGACAGGGCAGAAAAAGGAAGCTATCAATAGCTGCAACCAGATTTCTGAGAAGGCAGGTTGTGAAAAACCCTCGAGTGACTGCAAAAGACCTGCAGCAAGACTTGGTGGCAACAGGCACTGAGGTTTCAGTGAGCACAGTATGGCGTGTACTAAACACAGAAGGTTTCCATGCCAAAACTCCAAGCCGTACACCACTACTGACCCAAAAGCACAAGAAAAGTCAGCTCAAAATCATATAAATAAGCCACAGAAGTTTTGGGATTCTGTTCTGCGGAGCGATGAAACAAAACTGGAATTTTTCATCATGATGGATCAGCAGTATATCTGGAGAAAGGAGAATGAAAAAAGAACACTCTGTCCACAGTCAAGCATGGTGTGAAAGGCAAGATGGCTTCATTGAAGTATCAGAAAACGTCATGCCGTCTGTGAGGAAGCTGAAGCTTGGGCGTCATTGGACCTTCCAACAGGACAATGATCCCAAGCATACCTCAAATTCCACCAAGGCTTGGTTGTAGAAGAAGTCCTGGAAGATTCTACAGGGCCATCACAGTCACCTAACTTGAACCCCATAGAAAATCTCTGGTGGGATTTGAAGAAGGCGGTTGCAGCACACAAACACAAGAATATTACTGAACTGGAGGCCATTGCTCATGAAGAATTCCTCAGGAACACTGCCAGAAGCTGGTGTCTGGCTATGCATCTCATTTGCAGCAGGTCATAACAGAAAAAGGGTGCTCTACAAAGTACTAAATATGCTTGCCATGAAGGGGTTGAATAATTTTGAAACTGGAGAAGTCATTATAAGTTGCATTTTCAGTTGAATTTGGGGAAATCACTTGAAGCATTCGTTGTGTTAAACTATTTCAATTGCTTTTGTTTGAATTGTTCATTGCAAACAGCTGAAAGTCTGTAAATTATGACAATAAACCTGATTTGCAATGGGGGTTGAATAATTGTGTTTGCAACTGTAGGTGTGCAACAATTATTGGCACTCTTTTAGTCAATACTTTGTGCTACCTCCCTTTGCCAAGATAACAACTGTGAGTTTTCTTCTATAATGCCTGATGAGGTTGGAGAATACATGGCAATGGAACTGAGACCATTCCTCCATACAGAATCTCTCCAGATCCTTCAAATTTCGAGGTCCACGCTGGTGGACTCTCCTCTTCAGTTCACCTCACAGATTTTCTATGGGTTTCAAGTCAGGGGACTGGGGTGGCCATGGCAGGACCTTGATTTTGTGGTCAGTAAACCATTTTTGTGTTGATTTTGATGTATGTTTTGAATCATTGTCCTGCTGGAAGATCCAACCACGGCCCATTTAAACTTTCTGGCAGAGGCAGTCAGGTTTTCATTTAATATCTGTTGATATTTGATGGAGTCCATGATGCCATGTATCCTAACAAAATGTCCAGGTCCTCTGGCAGAAGAACAGCCCCAAAACATTAAAGAGCCACCACCATATTTAACTGTGGGCATGAGGTACTTTTCAATATGGCTGTGTTTATTGTCACAAAGTTCTATTTTGGTTTCATCTGACCATAGAACCTGATCCCATTTGAAGTTCCAGTAGTGTCTGGCAAACTGAAGACACTTGAATTTGTTTTTGGATGAGAGTAGAGGCTTTTTTCTTGAAATCCTTCCAAACAACTTGTGGTGATGTAGGTGACTTTGGATTGTAGTTTTGGAGACTTTCTGACCCCAAGACACAACTCACTTCTGCAATTCTCCAGCTGTGATCCTTGGAGATTTTTTGGCCACTCGAAACATCCTCTTCACAGTGTGTTGAGACAATATAGACACGCATCCAATTCCAGGTTGATTCATAACATTTCTAGTTGACTGGAAACTCAACAACTTTTTGCCGCACATCACAGTTACACTGAACAAAATTATAAACGCAACACTTTTGTTTTTGCCCCCATTTTTCATGAGCTGAACTCAAAGATCTAAGACTTTTTCTATGTACACAAAAGGTCTATTTCTCTCAAATATTGTTCACAAATCTGTCTAAATCTGTGTTAGTGAGCACTTCTCCTTTGCCGAGATAATCCATCCATCTCACAGGTGTGGCATATCAAGATGCTGATTAGACAGCATGATTATTGCACAGGTGTGCCTTAGGCTGGCCACAATAAAAGGCCACTCTAAAATGTGCAGTTTTATCACACAGCACAATGCCACAGATGTCGCAAGTTTTGAGGGAGCGTACAATTGGTATGCTGACTGCAGGAATGTCCACCAGAGCTGTTGCCCGTGACTTGAATGTTCATTTCTCTACCATAAGCCGTCTCCAAAGGCGTTTCAGAGAATTTGGCAGTACATCCAATCGGCCTCACAACCGCAGACCACGTGTAACCACACCAGCCCAGGACCTCCACATCCAGTATCTTCACCTCCAAGATCGTCTGAGACCAGCCACCCGGACAGCAACAAGCTGCAACAATCAGTTTGCATAACCAAAGAATTTCTGCACAAACTGTCAGAAACCGTCTCAGGGAAGCTCATCTGCATGCTCGTTGTCCTCATCGGGGTCTCAACCTGACTGCAGTTCGTCGTCGTAACCGACTTGAGTGGGCAAATGCTCACATTCGATGGCGTCTGGCACTTTGGAGAGGTGTTCTCTTCACGGATGAATCCCAGTTTTCACTGTACAGGGCAGATGGCAGACGGTGTGTATGGCGTCGTGTGGGTGAACGGTTTGCTGATGTCAATGTTGTGGATCGAGTAGGCCCATGGTGGCGGTGGGGTTATGGTATGAGTAGGCGTATGTTATGGACAACGAACACAGGTGCATTTTATTGATGGCATTTTGAATGCACAGAGATACCATGACGAGATCCTGAGGCCCATTGTTGTGCCATTCATCCACAACCATCACCTCATGTTGCAGCATGATAATGCACGGCCCCATGTTGCAAGGATCTGTACACAATTCCTGGAAGCTGAAAGCATCCCAGTTCTTGCATGGGCAGCATACTCACCGGACATGTCACCCATTCAGCATATTTGGGATGCTCTGGATTGGCGTATACGACAGCGTGTTCCAGTTCCTGCCAATATCCAGCAACTTCGCACAGCCATTGAAGAGGAGTGGACCGACATTCCACAGGCCACAATCAACAACCTGATCAACTCTATGGGAAGGAGATGTGTTGCACTGTGTGAGGCAAATGGTGGTCACACCAGATACTGACTGGTTTTCGGACCCCCCCGGACCCCCCAATACAGTAAAACTGCACATTTTAGAGTGGCCTTTTATTGTGGCCAGCCGAAGGTACACCTGTGCAATAATCATGCTGTCTAATCAGCATCTTGATATGCCACACCTGTGAGGTGGATGGATTATCTCGGCAAAGGAGAAGTGCTCACTAACACAGATTTAGACAGATTTGTGAACAATATTTGAGAGAAATAGGCCTTTTGTGTACATAGAAAAAGTCTTAGATCTTTGAGTTCAGCTCGTGAAAAATGGGGGCAAAAACAAAAGTGTTGCGTTTATAATTTTGTTCATTGTATATTCCTTGGTCTAACCCATTGTTATGAATGACTAAGGCTGCGTCCAAAATCGTGTACTGTGACAGTGTGTACTGTGATCGATGCAGTACCTACTGCACGGCCATTGAAACAGTACATACTAATCAGTATGCAGTATGAATACAATCCTGGACATCTGCCATGTTGGTATTGTCATGTGACCTTCTATAATCAAACCCCTTCTAAAAATAATCAATTCTTCCCTTAGCACTGGCTATGTACCTAAATCATTTAAAGTAGCAGTTATCAAACCCCTGATTAAAAAACCTGACCTCGACCCCTGTCAATTGTCCAGCTATAGGCCAATATCAAATCTCCCCTTTATCTCCAAGATCTTAGAAAAGGTTGTAGCACAGCAGCTATGCTCATACCTAAATAGGAATAACATTCATGAAATATATCAGTCAGGATTTAGGCCTCATCATAGAACAGAGACAGTACTGGTGAAAGTGGTAAATGACCTACTGCTGGCCTCTGATCAGGGTTGTGTCTCCATACTTGTGTTGCTTGACCTTACTGCAGCTTTTGATACAATTTGTCATACTATTCTCCTTGATAGACTAGAAAACGTTGTTGGCATTAAGGGAACGGCCCTCTCCTGGCTCAGGTCTTATTTGACTGATCGTTATCAGTTTGTAGATGTAAATGGTGAATTCTCTATGCATACTGAGGTAAAGTTTGGTGTTCCGCAAGGTTCTGTTTTAGGCCCACTGGTTTTTTCTTTATACAGTGCATCTGGAAAGTATTCACAGCGCTTTACTTTTTCCACATTTTGTTATGTTACAGCCTTATTCCAAAATGGATTAAATTAAGTATTTTTCTCAAAATTCTACAAACAATACCCTATAATGACAACGTGAAAGAAGTTTGTTTGAAATCTTTGCAAATTTATTAAAAATAAAAAATGAAAAAATCGCTGTGAATACTTTCCGGATGCACTTTATATGCTACCTCTGGGTCAAATTATTCGTAAACATGGAATTAGCTTCCACTGTTATGCTGATGACACACAGTTGTATGTTTCAGCAAAGCCAGATGACAGACACCAGTTTAATAAAGTCAGGGAATGTGTAAAGGACATTAGACAGTGGATGCTTATTAACTTCCTCTTACTAAATTCTGACAAGACAGAAATACTTATACTAGGACCACATGCAGCTAGAAGTAAGTTTTCTGATTACATAGTAACTCTGGATGGCCTTTCTGTTTCATCATGTGCAGCAGTAAAAGACCTTGGTGTGATTATTGACTCCAGTCTTTCCTTTGACGCCCATGTCGATAATATTACTAGGATAGCCTTCTTTCACCTGAGAAATATTGCTAAGATAAGAAATATATTGTCACTACATGATGCAGAAAAATTAGTCCATGCTTTCGTCACCTCTAGGTTGGATTATTGTAATGCCTTACTGTCTGGAAGTTCCAGTAGGAGCATAAACAAACTCCAGTTAGTCCAGAATGCAGCTGCAAGAGTCCTTACTAGAACCAGAAGATATGACCACATCACCTCTATCTGATCCACACTGCACTGGCTCCTAGTGAAATTTCGTATTGATTATAAAATACTGCTGTTGACTTATAAAGTGCTAAATGGCTTCGCGCCACAGTACCTAAGCGAACTTTTGGTCTTTTATGATCCGCCATGCCTACTTCGATCAAAAGGTGCAGGCTATTTGTTGGTACCTTGAATAGTGAAGGCTACAGCAGGGGGAAGAGCTTTCTCTTACAAAGCCCCACAGTTATGGAACAGCCTTCCAATTAGTGTTCGGGACTCAGACACAGTCTCAGTGTTTAAGTCTAGGCTGAAAACATATTTGTTTAGTCAAGCTTTTTGTGAATAGTTTTTTTCTTAGGTAAAGGAGCAGATCTAGAGGTCTCACAGGCATAATGTGTTGCGGTGAACTGGGATGTTTGGATGCTGTCACCCCCCCACTTTCACGTGTTCACCCAGGTTTGTTGATGGTGGAGTGGCTGGCCGCCTTATGTCCCAGGGAGCCCTCATGTCTGTGTTACCTTCTGGCTCTCCCTTTTAGTTATGCTGTCATAGCTAGTCTTGCTGGAGTACCTGCTTTCACTCACACAGAGTACACTGTCCTTAACCATTACGGGACAATAAGCATACCTAATTCTCTCTCTCTCTCTCTCTCTCTCTCTCTCCCCCTCTCCCCTTCTGTAGAGCTCACATGATACTCCTGAGATGCCAGTGATCCTGACCCCTTCTGCTCTCTGGACCTGCCTAATCCATCCTGATGCCCTACTTCTGGCTGGAGATCTCATCAATTGAAAGTCACATGCTGCTGCTGAGGATGGCCCCACACAGTGCAGCCTAAAGATCATTGAGATTACTGAGGATGGTACCACTTAAAAACCATAAAGATGGCTTTGGACCTCAATTCATATGAACAGTTATGCTATGATGGCTAGGACTGCAATTGCCACAAACAGTTTGGCACTTAAGTCTCCATCAGTGAACAGTGGTGAAGTTCAACAAAACAGACTTCATATGAATGAATTTTCATGGTTTCACAACTGCTATTTGACCATGTAGTATTGGTACATTTATAGAAGGGATTTATTTATTTATAATCGCACTATCAAGGTGTCACCCAGATGAGGATGGGTTCCCTTTGAGTCTGGTTCCTCTCAAGGTTTCTTCCTCATATCGTCTCAGGGAGTTTTTCCTTGCCACCATCGCCTCTGGCTTGCTCATTGGGGATAAATTCATAAATTTCAATTTAAATTTAAATTATGTCCTGAATTTATATATTTCTGTAAAGCTGCTTTGGGACAATGACCATTGTTAAAAGCACTATACAAATAAACTTGAACTTGAACTTGAACCTTCGACGTCATCATAAACACAAAAATCTTAAAGGGACCACCAGATTAAAGCAACTGCACTAATGGCAAAATGCACATCAGGAAAGTTAACTGAATTAGCAATTTAATGTGGGAAGTGTTAACAGGCTGAAGTAAATTCGTTGCCGTTAGCTTGGCCGGCTAAGGCATGATGGAGATTATGCCAAATTAACGATTTATTCGGGTATTGTTAAACAAGTCCGGTTTAACCAAGGTTTAATACTTAAAAAGAGCTGATGCGCTGTCTTCCGCAATTTTCTTTTCTGAGCTCGTCCGCACCAGTCCCGTTGCATTATGGGATTTTTGACTCGCATAGTATCCATCGGTTGCATACTGCAAAATCTCGCCGGAAGCAGTACGCCATCTGGGTATTTATCGCCTACTGTTTCTTGCCTACTGAGAATTTGGACAAACTACCCCTCTGGCATACTGTTTTTTGCCTACTGTGTAGTAGGGTATTACATGATTTTGGATGACGCCTAAGGGAATTTGGCCTATGTATTACCTCACATTTATACCCCTGTGAAACAGGAAGTTGTGGTTGAACGATTTCCTGTTCCGTGTCACCCAGGTGTACTAAAAAATGTAAAATATCAATGGGAATATACTTCAAATATATATTTCTCATATGAATTCATAGGGGTGCCAATAATAAAAGACAATTTTTCACAGCCTTCTTTGTTCATATTTACCAAGGGTGCCAACATTAGTGGAGGGTACTCTACTTTGACAACCATTACACAAAATAATTTAGATTTTTAATAAAATAAGGAGATTTATCTTACCACATTATTTTTTAACATCTACACTATCATATGCTGACATAATGGCTTAATGATTAATGTTTCTTGATTTGCTAGGTAATTGTATTGAATGATCCATCAACCAAATAGCATTCCAGAATGTTAAAAAAAAAGAGTTTATTTAAGGAGTTTTTTTTTTTTTTTTTTTTACAGTACAGGTACAAAAGAAACTGAATACGAACAAGTGTCCAATCAAAAACAGTTACAGTAATAAACCAAAAAAAATGTAATAAAACAAATATTAAAGAACAAGATTTCTTAAAACTTGGTGTTTAATTTTTTATTTTATGGATGCATAGCAAACAGTCAATATTAAAACTATCTTCAGGGATAAAATAGTCCTAAATCTCAACCATTGTGCAAAGTGGTATTACTACTGATCTTGGTACTACTACTATCTTCTCTTTTGTCTTACTTAATTGCCCTGTAGTGGTACTAAGGACACATCTGCTTGGAATACGTTCCCCAGGTAGGAACGCTACTGCAGAGTTAGTAGGTGTGCCCCTTAAAGTCCATACCTCCACAGGCCTCCCAAAGAAATGTCTGTTTGGATCAGGGTGCAACCATGTTACCTTTGCAAGAACATGCTGAACAGTACAGGCCTGAGATTTTACGTTTATCACAAGAAACCTTTTTATGATCCCAGGACGCAGCTCTGCATTTGGGTCTAGGACCGGTTCCTCAATGCTGGACTCACTAAAGAAACACTTTAGAAACACAGGCAGACTTTTCAGCCCTGCAGCTACTAACAGAAAGAGTTAGTCCAAGACTCCTTGATTTAGTGCACATCCTAGCCAAACAGCCCACTTGGGTGACAAAACTGTTATATATTGTTATATGTTATATGATATATTTTATTCTCCTAGCACAATGTCCTGGAATGAGGGCAGTAGCTCAATTACGTTTAAATCCTCCAAAAGAAGTGTTTCAGATGAGATCTGGGCATAATGTTTTATATACAGGGCCCACATCTTTGCTTGCGAATATGTTAACAAATTCAGCACTGTAATCACAAACCACTGGCATATAAAGCTGCTGGTTCTGCTGAAAATGCCTCATGACTTGAACTTCAATGTTTCTGTTGTTGTTATGATACTGCCCTAACATTCCATTGAACATATCAAAAGGAAAGCACCAAAATGAATAGACAGGTCCATAATCTAAAATACAATCGTTTAAATGTAAATGCAGATGCATGTTGGGTGTGCAGTTCAATGGCCCATAGAGATTAACAGACTTGGACAGAAATCTTTGCAGATACCTGTCAGCTATTTCTAGCCTGTCAGTGGAGATAACTCTTGAGCATATGATAATGCATGCTTGTACAAAGTCAAACCAAAGACACATTTCATAGTGTCTGCTGTCAATCTGTCCGTTCAAACAAAAGAGAGAATAGATCCAGTTTTTCCATTGGTGAGCAGTAAATCCACTGAGTCCAGAGGTAATTCTTCCAATATCCTGAGGCACCTTTACAACAACAAGTTCAAGTTCAAGCACCTTCACCTGGTTGTTGATAAATTAAGCACACCTTCCGGTGGCTCTGGAACTTCAGCTGACTGCATGTCTTCTTCATTAGGCATGCACAAATTCAATTCATGGGGATTGTCATAGTTTCCTGTAATAAAATAATGCAGTGTCTTCTGTTACTATATAATATTTTTTTGTTTTGTTCAGCATCCTGCAAGACATATTATGAAACTCTAAGGAGGAAACATTCGATGACCCAGCCTGAAAAGGCCGGGCTGAGAAACTCTCTTAAAACTGTGGCAAAAAACAAGCAAAGAAAGAGAAGAGTAAGTTAAGTAATTTGATTGATGTAGCTGATGTAGCTTTTTCCTTTTCAAAATGCTATTAGCCTCTCAGTGGTTGTCAATGGTTCAGTTTTACTTTTATGTTTTGCAGTTGCTGGAGTCCAGGTCTAGGGTCCTGCAGACAGACTTGGAAAGAGAACCGTGGGAGACAGCAACTGTGGACGTGATGTCTGTTGAAGAAGATGGGAGGCCGGTGTGGGTTCTTAAACCCCCAGCACAGAGAAGCCAATAATTGTCAGGTCTGTGCCAATTTTTATTTGATCCCTTATCACCCTATAGGAAGACATGTATTCCACACACATGTTCCACAGTTCAAGTCAATTGGACCTACGGTTCATGAGAAGATTTTTGTAGTTTTGGACAAATTTTCAATGTACTGGAAAATGGCGCCACTCTATCATGGCGAACTTATGGGTCCCAATGGCTTTTTTGTTCCCCATGAGAAATAAGGCATGTATACCAATTTTCAGACATTTTGGGGTGCTTCTCATTTCTTATTTGTGAATCCTCATTTCCTTTCCTCGCTTCCTTTCCTTGCACCTTAGCTCCACCTCCTGAGGATGTGAGGGAAGGATGTGAGGATGAGATGCGAGGAGAGAGGAATTAAAGCAAGTCGAATGGAATATCCTCGCTCTTTTTTTTTTTTTTTTTGATGTGCCGTTATGTTGTTGGAGTTTGGTTAATAACAACATCCTTAATAAAGCAAAATGCACTGATAGTATGTGAAATGTCCGGGTTATTCAACCATGAATTAATGAACAATACATAAATTATTGCATCGTTTTGCGGCTTTGCATATCCGAACATGCAAGCATCAATTAATTACAATACTCATTGTAAGCATATTATTATTTAATTATATTTCACACAAAATTCCATCACATCATCAAAGGACTTTTTGTTGGAGATTGTGGCAGATGTAAAGGAGGAGGGGAATTTATACGTGCGTCAGGTTTTTTCGACAAAAAACACTTCCGCACTGGATACACCTGCGTATCCTCGCTCCTAGCTCCTCTGGAAGCTTCCTCACTCCTCGTTCCTCGCCTCCTCACGGCACAGTTTGAGAATTGAGCTGTCCTTCAAGATGGTTGACTTCGATCGATTTCCGGGTCACGGGCTGGAGGACGGAGGAGCGAGGAAACATCAATTTGAGTATTGAGAAGCACCCTTGGACTTGGGGCGGAGGGAAAATCACGTAGAATTTGGGCGTGGCCTGTAGCGCCACCTATGGGCGCACGTGGGCCATTTGTGGTGTCGGAGTTACTTGTGGCCTGTAGAGTCATTGTGCCAAATGTCAAAACTTTTTACTATTCAGATATTGAGTTATTGGGCACTTTAAGGAGATAAGGAGAATAACAATAATAATAATAATAATAACAACAATAAGAAGAAGAAGAAGAAGAAGAAGAAGAAGAAGAATACTAACGATAAGTTTCTTCCTGATGGAGGAATCCTAAATAAATCCTGTACGGACTGAATAAAAGCTGACTGGACTTTTCTCTAATTTCCACGCCTAGGCCGGTAGAGGGTGGTGTGCTGAAAGTCTTTCCCCATTTAAAGCCCTCTACCGGTCAGTAGATGCATTGCAATTGACTGTGTTGTCTTGCATGGGAAAGGGAAGTGCAGGCTACTTACTGCTAAATCTCAAGTGGGAATGTAGACCGCGGAGCATAGTGTGAGTGAAATTACTGACCACTTAAAATATGCGTGGCTTTTCGACAATAAGGTAATGGTGGTTTTTTTCCACACGAACCTCGTTAAGTTCCCGGTCCAGTGCTGGCTGAGGCGCGAGGTGGGCGTTAACGTTGACGCTTTAGCGCTGCTCTGTCATAACGCGCGCTCGGCCTTGTTTCGCTCCAGCCCGCGCGCTAGCAACGGAGTTTACAAGTTAATGTTTGTAGCAGACAGCTGGAGCTGCAGTGCATTTCCCCACAGCTCAGGCGAATGAAGTCGCTGAACCGTGAAGTGAGTTTGTAACGTTTACGCATGTTGTTGGCGCATGACCCGTTAAAAGCAGCTCTAATGAACGGCGGCTGTTATAAACGCGAGTTCACTTGTTTATGAACACACACTGATTAGCTGATTTAGCTTAGCTGCAAACACGGCCCGTGTGGTGGTTTGAAGCTAACCTGCTACTGAGCATGCGATTCGCTAGTGCGTTTGATAGGTGCTTAACTTTCAATAGGCATATCGGACATTCTAGGCACTAGAGGTGTAATTAGGTAAAAAAAACCAAAACCTGTCAGCCTTGCAGTCGGAGTTTGTTAGCTAGCTCTCTAACGCTCGGCTAGTCAGGCCTAACACAGCGTGCTAGTTCGGATTTGCATTTTTTCCTACCTGCATTTCGACTAGTCCCGATTATTGCCCTAGGATTGGCTGATAATATCCCACCTCTTGGATTATGATTGGCTGTTGTTTCGTCCTCATACAGTCCAATCTGCGGTTTGTTTACGGGCATGAACTTCTAACCAATCCTAGCGCAGGAGGCGGGACTTGCCGGAATAAGGGTGGATGTATATAATGCTGATAAACACATTTGTTTGTGATGATTCTAGCAAAGGAGTTCGTTGTAGCTTTTCTATTTGTTGTGACTTTAATGAGTCTTCTTGACTTCTTCTTTTTTTTGTGTATAATTTCTCTTAGATTTACAGGAGGTCAGAGGAAAGTAACAGCCTGCATTCGGGCTGATCAGTGAGCATGTAACTGTCTTCTGTTAAATACAGAATGTCACTGGTATGTTTTTTTTTTTTTAGGTCTTAGAACAAAACTCTTGCACTTCTCCATAAACATTTATCTCAGAATGATCATTATCTATCTAATCTATCAGTAAAGACTGTATCCTGCTCAGATTCATGGTGAAACTGGAGCTTATCTGCAAACACTTCTGTGATGGATAGCTGTCCCATCCTGGGTGAATCCACAGCAGTGTCACGTGAAGATATATAATCTTCCATTTATGAGCCTGTTGCTCTGTAGAGCAATATTTAGCGGCGATATAACATGTTAATGACACGGACGTGGCCCATTTTTCACCTACATGCATAATTATATATGTACGTTATGTACGTCAGAGATGGTTTGATAATGACTTGGCCATTACAGTGTTGAACAAATCAGCAGCCCAGGACAGACATATTTCATGTCCAGGCTGTATGTTATTACGTCACATAAGCCGTCACTTTTTTAGCCCAGTGAATAAGGTTTCCGGGCAACCAAAACATGGCCCTGGGCATCATACCGGAGCTTCCACATGCCTAGTGGTCTAACTAATGACTAATTTATTTTCATTTGTCCACCCCTGTGTTATCTGGCAAGGCTGTGGTTAATTTACATTAATTTAATAAAATGTCTTTTTTTTTTTCTCTCTATCTTCTTCCTTATCTTCTTCTAGAGCAGTCGTAACAGTGGAAGCATTCATGGATATAGTTGGCACGTTTAACCATTTAATTCCCAGTGATCAGTTGGAAGACTCCCTGCTCCTTGGCCAGAACTTGGAATGTGAAGCAAGTGATGAGTTTGCATCGAGCCACAACCTGCCAGGAGACTCACTCAAGAACATGCTTAGTGACAAGGATCCTATGTTCGGATCTGCCAGCGCACAGTTTCATCTCTTGGAAAGTGATGACGCTAACTTTCAGCTGTCCAGCTCATTAGGTGCAAAGACACACACGTTACTTATAAACATTAACATGTTAAAAACTAGCAGGGACTAAGGACTAATGTAAAGGTTTAAAATTCTTCTTTTGACTTTTCTTATTGTTTCAGACCATGACACGAATGCTTCGGGCTTCAGCCAGACTCGTGCTGATGGGGACGAGACTCCGGCCAAGTTTCCCCGAGGCAGGAGAAAAGGCGCCATTCAGCTACAGAGGAAACAAACCGGTACAAATGAGAGAGAGAGCAATCTCATTCTGGCTTTCTAACAATTTACTACCAAGATCATGCAATTGCATTCTGCGTTCTGCAAAACGACTTGTATTAAAAACGTTTAGAGGTTTCTATGGTTTGGAATTTTTAATGGTTTGGAAAATATGGTTTGAAGGTATTAATGAACCTTTGAAAAAAACACACAAGCCCACTGCTGACAATTAAAGGAAATGAAACCTTAAGTATAGTTTATAACAACAACAACAACAACAAAAAAACACACACAAAAGGAAACAAAAAGATCAAATCCCCTCAATGTTCATCTTGCTTAGAATATTTTCTGAATGACTCAAAGTAAAATATCTTACTATAACAGTATTTCTCACCGAGAGAATGGCTGCGAGGAAAAAGTTTAACTAGTGCAGCAGTGTGCAGTGCTGCTTAGGCAAAAGCAGATAGTGGTTTGGCTTAGTTCTGGTCAGCAATGGCATGTTTGTGTGTACGTATGTTTGATAGGGTTGTGTATGATAGGAGCAGGGGCAGACATATCAATGTAACATGTTTACAAGAGTAACAGATTACACAGGCAAAAGGTTTTCAGTGCAGCTCCGTAGGAGGAGGAGGAGGAGGATTTAGGTGGAGTCCAGAGAGAGGGTTATGAAATCCAGCCTACATTATTGGGGAGTCACAGCTGGACATTAAAGGAACTGGACTGGGTAAAACAATGAACTGGTAAATGATAATAAACTGAAATTCATATCAATCTTTTATTTTGGAAAAAGTCCGCCATCATAAACTGTAACTACCTGTGAAACTGCAACACAGTAACAACTCGATAAACAAGACTATATATATATATATATATATATATATATATATATATACAGGTGCATCTCAATAAATTAGAATGTCGTGGAAAAGTTCATTTCAGTAATTCAACTCAAATTGTGAAACTCGTGTATTAAATAAATTCAATGCACACAGACTGAAGTAGTTTAAGTCTTTGGTTCTTTTAATTGTGATGATTTTGGTTCACATTTAACAAAAACCTACCATTTCACTATCTCAATAAATTAGAATATGGTGACATGCCAATCAGCTAATCAATCACAACACCTGCAAAGGTTTCCTGAGCCTTCAAAATGGTCTCTCAGTTTGGTTCACTGGGTAAGCCACAAACATTCATTGCCAAAGAAGCTGGCTGTTCACAGAGTGCTGTATCCAAGCATGTTAACAGAAAGTTTAGTGGAAGAAAAAAGTGTGGAAGAAAAAGATGCACAACCAACCGAGAGAGCCGCAGCCTTATGAGGATTGTCAAGCAAAATCGATTCAAGAATTTTAGTGAACTTCACAAGGAATGGACTGAGGCTGGGTTCAAGGCGTCAAGAGCCACCACACACAGACGTGTCTGGAATTTGGCTACAGTTGTCGTATTCCTCTTGTTAAGCCACTCCTGAACCACAGACAACGTCAGAGGCGTCTTACCTGGTCTAAGGAGAAGAAGAACTGGACTGTTGCCCAGTGATCCAAAGTCTTCTTTTCAGATGAGAGCAAGTTTTGTATTTCATTTGGAAACCAAGGTCCTAGAGTCTGGAGGAAGGGTGGAGAAGCTCATAGCCCAAGTTGCTTGACATCCAGTGTTCAGTTTCCACAGTCTGTGATGATTTGGGGTGCAATGTCATCTGCTGGTGTTGGTCCATTGTGTTTTTTGAAAACCAAAGTCACTGCATCCATTTACCAAGAAATTTTGGAGCACTTCATGCTTCCTTCTGCTAACCAGCTTTTTGAAGATGCTGATTTCATTTTCCAGCAGGATTTGGCACCTGCCCACACTGCCAAAAGCACCAAAAGTTGGTTAAATGACCATGGTGTTGGTGTGCTTGACTGGCCAGCAAACTCACCAGACCTGAACCCCATAGAGAATCTATGGGGTATTGTCAAGAGGAAAATGAGAAACAAGAGACCAAAAAATGCAGATGAGCTGAAGGCCACTGTCAAAGAAACCTGGGCTTCCATACCACCTCAGCAGTGCCACAAACTAATCACCTCCATGCCACGCCGAATTGAGGCAGTAATTAAAGCAAAAGGAGCCCCTACCAAGTATTGAGTACATGGACAGTAAATGAACATACTTTCCAGAAGGCCAACAATTCACTAAAAATGTTTTTTTTATTGGTCTTATGAAGTATTCTAATTTGTTGAGATAGTGAAATGGTGGGTTTTTGTTAAATGTGAGCCAAAATCATCACAATTAAAAGAACCAGAGACTTAAACTACTTCAGTCTGTGTGCACTGAATTTATTTAATACACGAGTTTCACAATTTGAGTTGAATTACTGAAATAAATGAACTTTTCCACGACATTCTAATTTATTGAGATGCACCTGTGTGTGTAATATATATATATATATATATATATATATATATATATATATATATATATATATATATATATATATATATATATAAAATAAGTATTTATGCATTATTTTTTATGGATGAACAAAAAAGCACTGATAATTAAATTACAGTCCTAAATTAATAACAGAAAACTCACTTACACCACACCTTATGGTTTCTGTTACTCACTGCCTTTAGGCGTATTGTTTTACTTATGTTTACTTTGATTGTACCATTTTAATTTGACATTACAGATCGTACTTGCGCTCCCACTGTTTATCACCGCGTCTACATTGCGAATGAGGAGCAACGCTCCCGTTATAATAAACGACAGAATTTGCACTACAAGTGCTCGAAAACAGCATATAATGACAATAAACTTGAATTAAACTTTAAGTAGGGTTGCAACTAAAGATTATTTTCATAATCGTCCAATTAATCGTCCAATTATTTCTTCTTCCAACTAATATATTAATCGGATGGAAAAAACCCAAACTTTCAATAACATTTTTTTTTTGTTTATTTAAAATAAAATCCACAAACTCAGTGTTACAAATATACAATAAACTTGAATTAAACTAAACCTTTTAACCTGCAACAATTTTCTCAACCCCTTGCACACAGTGGAGCATTTTGGATATAAACATAAGTTTGTGCTCGTGCATCGTTGTCGTGCGCCACAAGCTCCGCTTTGTAAAGTTTGCAGGTTACACGGCATTTGATATAAAATGCTCCCCTGACTTAGAGGACTTGGAGGTCGCACACTTTTTTCCGCTGTCACTTGACGATTACGCCTCCATCTGATGGTGAATGTGGTCATGTTGGGTATAAAAGGTAACACTGACATAAACAGTAAAATTAAAAAATTAATTTTTGTGGGTATTCCGCTAAAGTTAGCGGCGTCGCATTATGTGCGTTTGACGTCATGTGCCATCAACTGGGAAACTGGCTTATACTTCCGTTTGGTAAAAAAACGTTAGTGTTCCATTTGAGATGATACTACCCTTCTAAACTTCAAACACTAGATGGTAGAGCGCATAGTGTAAGTGTATAGTACGTCATTTGGGACACAACTTTGGTATGTACTCTGTGGTGAGTGTTTTTGGAACAGAAGTAACGTAATGTGTAAATGTGCCCTGTGCCGTGCGCAGACCAACTAATTGATTATCTATTTTATCGATTAGTTATTGCAGCTCTAGTGTAAACACATTTTTTTTTTGCAATAATATAATGGCTGGGTGTGAGTTTTATTATAACGCCATTCATTCTTCAATATGTAATCTTGATACATCAGAGGGTGGATTGTGATTGTCATGAAACAAAATGAACTGGTTCAGACTTACCATTAAAGTTATTTTAATGTCTTTTTGAAGCCTTTTCATCTAGAGGCCGAGGTAGAGGTGGACAGACGAGGCGCCCAGGTCCATTTAGAGGAGTTTCCACTGAAGCGCTTTGCAAAAAAACTGGCCGGATATCCGAAGTAAAGGATGACGAAGAACCAGGATCGAGTAGCGTCTCAATAGCGGAGGTGCGCACGGAGAAACGGGAAGAATTGCTGAGCCGTCGGTTTAACGTCCATGAAGTTGACCCGTCAATGAAACCTGTGGTCGTGTTGAGGCGTTTAACAGTGACAGTAGGGGGCTACAAAATTGAACTGTTGCCTGGACCTTCTCACACTTCTGGATCATTTAATACAGGCACGCTTCAGTCTCTGAGCTTCCAGGACAATTCCATGACCACTGAAAGCAATGGGTTTGATCTGGGACAGGCCCAGACCCTTGATGTGCATTCAGCCCCAGAGGTTGTTGAAGAGCTTAATGTCATAGAACATGGAGCTAATGAAATTCCTATGGATTTAGGGCCATATGTAAATCCGAATGAAGTGCAACACACCAACGGTGTGACAGAGGCAACCACGGACACCAAAGCCGTTGACCAAAACGATGCCGAAAAGCCGAGTGATGACAAATCAGAAAGAAAAAATGTCAAAACAGATAAAACTGCTGCAAAAAAGCTCCTGAAACCCAAGCAGCCACTGGGTATAACCGAAAACAAGCACCTTAGCAGAGCAGGCGGCCTGCAGAAGGGGTCCAAGCTTCACAAACCACAAGATAAAAAGGTGCAAAAAGCTACAGCGGAAAATCAGCAACGCATCAAAGGCAAGCCAAATAGCATGGGCCTAAAACAGCCAGCTCTGTCTCTCAAACCCAAACAAGCCTTGAAACCACAAAAGGAGCAAGACCGTGATCCGGTGAAACACAATGTCAGCCCCTCTGTTCCACGCTCTCCCACAATAAATAAAAAGGTGTCCTCCGATTCCAGTCCTGGTACTAAAATAGCTATGAATAAATCTCCTTCTTCAGTAAAGAAACCACAAAATCCATCACCATCGGGGAGCAAACAAAGTCAGTCAGCGAAGGATGGCCCATCGGAGGAAGAACAGGAGAAAACAAAAATCAAGAAACCAGAAAAGATTTTGCAGAGACAGAGAAGCAGAAGCAGCCGAAGCATTTCTATAGATGAACCTGAACTGTTCATCCCTGATAATGCTCCTGTGGTGAAGAAGGGGCCTGCAGAGGGGGAACCTACACCTGCTTCTGAAAATGAGACAGCATGGGATTCAAGCAAACAATGTGGATTATGTAATAAACCACACAGCAACAGGTATATTACTTTTCATCCATAGATTAACAACCCGATACTACAGATTAGGTTTGGTAGATGTTAGGTTGTCAAAAATTTGTTGTATAACAAACTCGCTACCTGAATGAATCACTATCACTTTCCCCAAGGTGGCCTTTATAGAAATACTCCCAGAACACCTAAGAATGAACTGTGTATATGGTACTCTACTGTTCCTGGACCTAGCTGTACTCTAGCACTGTACATTTTGGTGTTTTTCCTGCTCTAACACGCCTAATCTAACTAGTCTTGTGTATTTTCAGATTCATGGTAGGCTGTGGGCGGTGTGATGACTGGTTCCATGGCGACTGTATTGGACTGGACCTGGCTACAGTACAACAAATGGAAAAGGATGACCAGGAGTATGTCTGTCTTAAATGCTGTGCCGATGAAGGTGGGAAAAGCAACACTGAGAATACAGACAACAATTCAGCCCCAGATCAGAAACAGGGACCCGAAGCATCAGTCACGGCTGGCGGAATCCGGCCCTTTAGGAAGGTAAGACTCCTGACCAAAATCAATCTTGCTTATGGTTTCTTGACTCAAATATTGTCTCTGATTTTGACAAAAAATGACTTACGAGTGTTGTTCAGACTTACTCTGCAGTATATGATTTTACATTTGTCTGTAGGCATGGTCCAGTTAGAACCTTGAAAATGTACATGGGTATAATGTCCAACAACTGGTCAACACCTGGGAGAGTTTACTTCCTATTCTAATGACTTCTCTAAAAAAGTTCTGATGCCTCCTGATGTTTTCTTGTTTGCATAAGATAACACTTTAAATCATCAAGGGCCTAATAATAGGCAATGTCAATGTGTTGAGTGTCAGTGAAATAAATTACTATGCATAGCGCCATCAGCACTATTCAGCCAGTTGGCACGTTTATGTACTGCTAGATTGGCCGGGACATTTTTTTGGTTAAAAATGAAAAGCATTTTTGAATCAGGGGAGGAATGTAGAGTACAACTTGATGTTCCTGAGCTGATGTGAGCTACCCTGACAATCCAATAAAAGAGCAGTCAGAGCTGTCGGGTTTGAACTGGCACACACTCGTCCTATGCCTATATAAGTCCTTCCCCATGGTACCTGAAAGTAGTAGAGCCAAAGACCCAGCCCCAAATTTTCAGTACAACTTAAAGTCGCAGGGCAGGTATCGTAACAGAGATGCCTTCAACTATGTTTAAGCCAGATAGCTTGCAATATTCTGCTTCAGAGACACACAGAGCTCCACAGACGGCTTGTAAACTGACTCTGCAGACCTGAACGAGCAGTGTGCTGATGGGTTATAATGGAGAGAAGCCGTTCTCCTTCACCATGGCCCTGTGTTTTAGCTTGATCATTGACATTAGCAGTGAATGGTTGATGCATTGGAAGTATTGTTGATCACTTTGGCAATTGTTGATGGCTTACATCGCCTACATTGTGTCTTCACTTACATTAAATTCCGTACCTTCACACTGAATGTGAATTTCCGTGTATGTGATATTTCGTACCTATTCATTTTCAGTGGGGAGTCACGAAAAATGCCCAAGGGATTGTAGGATGGCAAGTAAGAACCCGATTTGCGGATCCGCCCTAATAAACAATAACATTATCAATAGGGCTTAAGTGATATTTTTATAAAGCATTTGGATTAATTTTTGCCATGAGCTATATCATAAAAGATGCCCACAAAACTGGGCATGTCATCATGTCCCCAATCTAATTTGCACTGGTTTTGCCCTCATGTGGCATGTCTGTTTCTTTCATACTTTCTTTTTAAAGGGTTTGTTAATTTCTTTATATTTCCATGTATATTTTATAAGCACAACCCCATAAGGGTGTTAAGGGATTCCTTTGCTTCTGCTTATTTTCGTATCTAGTTTTGTATTGACCACATTTGTATGCATTACACGGATCAATAACCATCTTTTCTACCATGATTTGGCATTCTGTGTATTTGAGTGGGTGATTTGCGTGTCAATATGGTATGACAAACAGCAGTGTAATTCTTCTTTCACTTTAAACCAGGACCCGGGAGAAAGACGATCAGTGGATTCAGCACTCAAAACTGGTAAGATTCTTATTTTCCTTGCATAAGATGAAAAACATGCATGAATAATCATCTGTAGTTCATTAAATACTTGTTTGGTTTGGTTTTCTCAGGGTCAACTGGGAAGCATGAGGTGAAGAAGGCTAAAATTTCTCTTCCAAGATTAAAGAAACCATCCACTGGACAAATCAGGAGGAGTGTCCGAGACTCACTAGAGGAGATTCTCCTGAAAAGGTATGGAATGTATTAACACGCTCGCCTTTTACTGTCACCTTGTACTGGTATTTAGGCTAATGGTGTGATCAGGATTTAGTGACAACATTGGTGATTTGATTCAGATGATATTTTGAAGAATGACCATGTGGTAGTGCATTAAATCATTGCTGTGTGGCTTTATAATTTATTGTGACATACTCTTATTTAATAAATTATTAATATAATTCATTATTTTCATTAACCACTTGCTCAAAGGCTGAAGGAATCAGACTTGAAGATTTCAAAAGAGAAGCCAGCTGAATTGGCTAAAGGTACAGAAAAAGAGCTTTTTGCCCTCTTCCAAGGTGTCGACAGCAAGTACAAGAACAAATACCGAAGCTTGATGTTCAATCTCAGAGACACAAAGAATAACGTAAGAGCTTTTTTCCATCCTCATATTGGATCCTGTGTTGCAACAATAATAGATTTATAATTCTGTCCAATTGATTTCCAGTCTTGTACAAATTCTTAAACATATTTGTCAAATTTGACAATAAGTAAAACACAAATGCGCAACCTCTTCCAGGTATTATTCAAACGTGTTCTCAAGGGGGAGATTCCTCCTAGAGACTTAGTTCGTATGAGTGCAGAAGAACTAGCCTCCAAGGAACTGGCGGCTTGGCGACAACGGGAGAATCGACATGTAATTAACACATAAATACAGATATATATCTTTCGTAATATACCTAAGCAATTTTTAAATATTAACTGTCTTTCACTGTTAATCCTTTTTGCAGACAATTGAAATGATTGAGAAAGAGCAGCGGGAAGCAGAGAGACGACCAGTCACCAAAATCACACACAAAGGGGAGATTGAAATTGAGAACCAAGAACCTGCAAAAGTCCCTGAGGCCTTGGTAAGACTGAATGAGCTTCTTCTGTGTGCAATAGTCAAGCCTTATGTCCAAGCTATAGTAAGACATTTCTCCCTTCTCCCTTCAGCCTGATCCTGTCCCTAAAGCTGTTGAGGTGTCTGAGGAAAAAAAAACAGAATCAAAGGTAGAAAGCCCCAAGAAAGCTAAAGATACAACAAGCTTGCACAAGTCTCATCTTTTTGATCTTCACTGCAAGATCTGCACAGGTAACATGTTTAAACCTTAAAAATCTTGACTGTCATTGTTTTTTCGAGTTTAATTTCAATGCTTTTTTTCCCCCCTTCAAGGCCGAATGGCTCCACCAGTGGAGGAGGCAACCACTAAGGCTGTCAAAGTGGCCACGACTGTCATTAGAAGGCAGTCCACAGTTACAGAAGGAGAGAGCCATGAACCCACACCCACATCTCCACCTATTGCTCCATCGGCCCTGGTGGATGACTTGTCTCTGAGAGCGATGGAAGAAGGTCTTCTTAACTTCCCTGCTTATGAGTCAAGGTAAAAGTGAAGAGTGCTTGAGTGAAACAGCTTCAGGTTGTGAATGTTCTGTATTTGAACCTTAATATTTAAGGCATAGTCCTTGCAATGGATTATGTCACAATAGTAATGGTGATGTTTAGATTGGTTGGGCTGCAATTTGTTTCTTTTATGAACTCTTGAAAGTAAGCAAACAGTATTTGGTGTGTACATGCATATGGCCATAAATAGGTAGTAAATAAATTGCTTGCTTCAGAACACTGAAGGTTTTATGTTATCATGGCTTCCATGAATTTTCATGATGTAATTAAGGCACTGTTTCCTTACAGGCTGGAAAGTGCGAGCAATAAGGAAGATACAGTTGCATTCCTCGCTGCTTTAGAAATGTTATGGAACGGATATATAGACATGCCATCTGTAGCTCGGTACCTTACAAAAGCTTACCCAGTCTCTGGAATTTTGGACCACCTTACTGAAGTAAGTGTCATTAGATGCAAAACCGATCATTTTGACATTTGAATTTAAGGCAAGCTTTAATTTCCCTCATGTTGATGTCGCAGGATCTGCCGGACACAATCCAGGTTGGTGGAAGGATTTCTCCCCAAACAGTCTGGGACTATGTGGAGAAAATTCGTGCCTCTGGTACAAAGGTGAGAATGACTTGCTTGCTGTACGTTAGCCAATATAAATATATGAATGCCACAGCTTATGGTCCGTTGTTGTTTCTATACCCTCAGGAAATCTGTGTAATTCGCTTCACCCCAGACACAGAGGAAGATGAGATCTCATACACCTTGCTGTACGCCTATTTCAGTAGTCGCAGGCGATACGGTGTTGTTGCCAATAACCGCAAACAAGTTAAAGACATGTATCTCATCCCTCTTGGCTCCACTGAAAAAATCCCACATCACATTGTTCCGTTTGATGGCCCAGGTAAGTCTTGATTTACTTTGCACTGATGACTCTCAAACTCTTCTGACTACTGACTTATTTTCCTTAGAAATGCAGGAATAAACTCTGTTAATACAGAATATCATTTAAAATTGTATTTCAAAATGCTTGGTACTTATTTGGAGACACTCTTCATCCAAATAAAAGCTAATATTGACCTGTATTCACTCATACATGCCAAACTAAGTACTTTTCTAATAATTTCTAACAGGGTTAGAGACTAACCGACCAAACCTTCTCCTGGGATTAATCATTCGCCAGAGGCCCAAAAGGGACTTCGGGGTCCTCCTACCAAGCGAGGCTAGTGAACCACAAAGTTTCTTGGTGGAGAACAAACCTCAAGTAGACCCTATCCAGAAAGCTGTGGTGGCCCGAGATGAGGAAAGAGACTTCATAAGCAGTCTTGGACGGACACAGAAAAAGGACAGTGCAAATCTTAGCAAATCTGCAGTGACTGAACCTCAGTTAGATATCGAGGATGAGGAAAATGTCTCATTGCGTTTCCTCCCGGGTGTGCTAACGCAGCCCACATCTGAGAAGGCTACACCAGCAGATGATGAAGTAAAAAACACAATTAGCAGTGCAGTCAGTCAGACATCTAGCTCTGATGGTGACACCTCAGGTCGTGTCACTCCTAAAACACCCACCACCCCCAGGCTGGACCGTTTCATCATCAAAAAGAAGGATCCAAAATCTGTCGAGATGAAACAAGAGCCATCCAGTTCAAATGCAGAGATCACGAGTTCACAAGGAAAAGAAAAAGAAGGTGGACCACAGAGTGGAGTTGTATTATCTTTAAAGGATAAACCAGGAGATGTATCTACAGAGACTTTCCTCTCTAGCCTTTCCACAATTCAGCCTAGGACTGAACCTAACAGCACTGAAACAAAAACAGATACCACACCACCAAGCGCACAGCCTAGTCAAGACATAAACCTGTCTCCTGTATCTGCTTCAGCTGCATTGATAGATAGCACTAATGATACTACTGAAGATGTTTCCAAACACAAAACTGTGGAAATTCAAACTAAGACTTTACAGCTATCCACAACTGGCATTTTGAAAAAGACTGATGCTTCAGAACCTGTTGATGCAAAGCAGTTGTCTTTAAATAAGGATGTATCACAACCAAAAGTCACCCAGTCTACACCTTCAGACCAGTCATTAGTTACCCAGTCTGCACCTTCAGACCAGTCACCAGTTACCCAGTCTGCACCTTCAGACCAGTCACCAGTTATCCACTCTGCACCTTCAGACCAGTCATCAGTTACCCACTCTGCACCTTCAGACCAGTCATCAGTTACCCAGTCTGCACCTTCAGACCAGTCATCAGTTACCCAGTCTGCACCTTCACAACCATCATCAGCAACAGAGTCTGCACAGCCACAGTCAGAGTTTAAAGCTGTTGAAGATATTCAGACCATCACCACTATCTCTTTGTCTGGTAAAAATGAAGGTCTCAAGCAATCAAGACAACGTCTTCTAAGCCCCCCTCCTTTCAATACTGCAAGTCATGGACCTCCACCAGCTGCATTTCCTCCTTATCACACTGCACCAGTTGACCATGCTTACCACCCTGGACCAGTGCCCACCTACCCACCCCAATCTAACCCTGCACCGTTTATACCCATGCATCAGCAGGCCCCTCCACCATTTAGCTACCCTCCACCTCCGCCTCTTCCAATGTTGTTCCCCCAGAATGATCCTCAAAATCAAATGCACGCCCCACCTTGGGCTCAGGCAGTGCCTCCTCCGGCTTGTTTTCCACAGGCTGTCCCAGAGGTAGTCGCTGGGCCTCCACAGTCATATACAACCCCAAGATTCCCTGATTCCTCCATGCTGAATCTGCCACCCTTGCACAAGAGTGATCAGGGTTCCGAGCTCTGGGACAGGAAGTCCAGACCCTTGGCCGATCCCTTCAAAAAGGATGACCGAGACCACTATGGGAGGTACAGGCACAAGAGCCAACACTATGAGCGAGAGAGGCACAAGGCCAGGAGTCGGAGCCGAAGCCGAAGCAAGAGCAGGAGTCGCAGCAGGAGTCGAAGCCGGAGCAGGCACAGACACAAGAGCAAACACTCACGAGAGGACAGGCACGGGGAGAGGAGGAAAGAGAGACATCACAGCAGTCACCACAGGGAAAGGGACAGAGACCGGGACAAACACAGACGGGACTCTGATCATGAAAAACACCGGAGAGACTCGAGAGACAGTCACTCGTGATCTTCATGCTCAACCTAGATACACCCATTCAACATCATTGACCAGACATGTCCTTTTTGTATTTTACTGCGTAGTAAGACGTTATTTATAACATTTAAAAGCAACTTTTTATGAGTGTGATTTTACATTTTTAGTTGTTCATAGTTTGGTTTAAATTTCTTTGTTTTAAAGTTTAATTAATATCAGAACCAGAAGTCTCGGTCAGAACCAGGTTTTCATGTTATTAATTAAAAATTAATGCCAAGAAGTGAAAACATCATTTCCTCTGCATTTTTAAAACAATATCTTCAACATTTTCTATTTGCATTGAATGACAATGTGTCTGTACATTTTGGCTTATCAAACAGTAGAGATAATGTGCTTGCTGCACATTTGTGTTTATGTACAGTACATAAAATCTTTTTATTGTTGATTTTAAAGAAAGAATAAAACAAACTTTATTAAAAACCCTGGTGAAGTATTAATGGGGATTTCCATTAATGCACCATTAAATAAAACAAAAATTGCAGTTAAACTGTAAATATACACAAGTAAACAGGCATTATGTTTATATTTGTCACATGGTTAGCAGCTTTATTCAGACCTGTTGTGTGTGTATTTTACGAGGTATAATAATGAAAGTACAACAATTTGGATCGTAGTAGTATGCTTTTGAGCATGACAGTAAAACATTTGAGATTACTGTTTAAATTTGTAACACTGATCCAGTGAGGTCAAGTTTAGCCTATTTGTCAGTGCATCTTGCCTTTCACTGAGGTCTATATAATTTGACTATTGTAGTAGTTTTCTTACTGGCTTCCCAGTGCCTGAACTGTTACACTTTTAAACATCATGTTTCAAACATCACCTTTCAAACTTCAGTTATTCAAACAGTATCGTTTTAACAAATAACCAGGCAGACTTTTTACCAGCTCCACGGGACACTTCAATATTGCGGTCATGTGTATATCTGTGACAGGTTGGACTTTGTGAAAAATCCCTAAGCAGGGATGAAGCTTAAGGTGATATTACCAGGACAGGGTTGAGCTAACTGTGCTTTGCTGAAGCAGATCTTGGTCAGTGACACTGGTTGCAGGACAACCACTCCAGGCACTCCATCTTCTCATACAAGACCCAGATATACGCCAGTCAAGAAAGCATTTGTACAATCTGAGGTCAAAAGAGCAGGAGCTGAAAGCACCCCTTAGGTGTATCTGTGTACAAGCCTGCCTTCACTCATGAACACTGCTCAGAAGGTTGTCCTGACACAAGTATGTATTATAAAGTATTTTTAGATGATGTTGGTCCAATAAATGTTTTCTTGGTCATGTAACTGGAAACAGGATCAGCATTGAAGTTCTGTTTGGTTCTATTAAATAAAACACCACTGAGTGAAGGTTATGCACAGAACAAAGGATTTTATTTTGTTTCTCTACACAGTTAAACAACTGGAGTATGAAATAACTGGTCTATGAAGTACATACATATTCCAAAGTCTCTGACTTTACAAATTAAATACTTAAACTTTACATCAAGTATGCACACTGCATTCAATATGCTCCCCTTTCCATTTTCTTTGGCCCACAAGTATCATATCTGACCCACTCCTAGAGGATGAAGAGGAAGGATAGGAGATATGAGTATTACTTTCTTATTTGGAGTGTGTGGCCAGATCCATAATATGATAGCAAAGTAACTGAAAAACAGAAATATCATATGAACCCTTCTAACATGAACCGAACAACTGGGTTAAAGACAACCTTAAAAGCAATACATTTTTAAGAAACAAGCAAACAAACAAACAATGTTTTTAGCGAAACTTTATACTAAACACTTGGTGGATGCTAGTTCATCCACCTTGTAGCTAAACATGTTTTTTTTTTTTCAGGTCTACCTACCCAAGGTGTCGCCCAGTCCATCTGTAGAAAGGGACCACCACAGACCAGATATTATTTGGTTGATCATTCTTAGTACAGCAATGACTCTGACATGATAGTGTATAATATGCTGGCATGAATGTTGTTGAGGTGTTTTGAGCACTGTGTAATCATATAGGCCACTTTGTTACACACACCTACATCGCTGGCCACCTTGTAGGTGTACGGTTTGAACTTATAGGTCATTGCTGTTGCCTGGATACGTTTGGTTGGTGGCCTTTTTCTTAAACCAACTGTGACCCTGAGGGCTTTAAAAAAATCCAGTAACACTGCTGCATCTGATCCATTGACACACATAACCATGCCAGTGTCAGTACTGAAAATTGGCTAGCACCCAAATAATATCTGGTCAGTGGTGGTATATGGTGTTCTCTTTCTAATGATGAACAGAGTAAAGGGTGGAGGACAAGACTGTGCATAGCAACAGATGGGCTACAGTCAGTATCTGTATATCTACAAAATAGACTTGCATAGTATTTATATGGCTAAAAGTATGTGGACACCTGACCATCACAACCATATATGGGCCTTTCCCAAACAATGTGGGAAGCACAAAATGCTGTAGCATTACAATTTCCCTTGACTGAAACTAAGAGGCCCAAACAAGTTCCAGGATGACAATGCCTCTGTGCACTAGGCAAGGTCCACTAAGACATGAGACAAGAACTTGTGTGGCCTGCACAGAGCACTGACCTCAACCCCACTGAACACCTTTGGGATGAATTGGAACACACTGCGCCCCAGGCCTCCTCGCCCAACATCAATGCCTCACCTCACTAATGCTCATGTGGTTGAATGGCCAAATCCCCACATAGCCATGTTCCAAAATCTAGTGCAAAGTCTTCCCAGAAGAGTGGAGGCTATTATACCAGCAAAGTGGGACTAAATCTGGAATGGGATATTCAAAAAGCACATATGGGTGTGATGGTCAGTTCTCCACAAACTCCACAAGCTCTGCTTGATTAAGTGGCCACTGAATGTATATTAATACTATTTTCTTAATACACAACACTATGTTTATTTATCATCTCCTTGAAAAACATTAAAACCCTCAGACCTTTCTAGAAGCTGCATCATGCTTGTGTCCTGATACAGAAGAACATCTTTGATACTTCCTACAAACCCTGTTGTAAAGAGACCAGATGTAACCCACCCTACATCTCTGTTCAGATCAAAGCCTCCGAAATAATAAACACCTCCATAATTAATGGAAACATAGTGCTCAAACGGGTCAATATCTTCAAAAATAACCTTCTTTTCATCAACATAAGCTTGGATGACAGTGTGATTAAGAGTAATAGATATGTATTTCCATTCGTCACAGCACAGGGGTGTGTTTCGGGAAACGATAGGAACTGCAATCTTCTCACCAAGGTTGACGGCTATTTTGAGATGACCGCCCTGAAGTCCTATAGCAAGATAATCATCATCTTCACTCTCTGCCTGGCCCATCCACAGAATCAGTCCATCTTCTGAGCTCGCTGAGAGATTAAATGATAATTGTGTGTGCATCAGATCTCTTGTGCTGTACTTCGGGTCTCTATATCTTAAATATGAATTCCCAACAAAGCGAATGGTTCTCATGGACACTCGCTGCTCACAGTATGTTCCATGCCATCCAAGGCCACACGTGCAGGAATATGTGGCTGATGTAATGTTTGGAATGCAGAGAGAACCGTGTTGGCACAGAGCACCTATGCAAAAAATAGATTGCTCACAGTATGCACCAGTCCATTCTGCAGGGCAGACGCAAACAAACGAATCATGGCCGTCTGCCTGGCAACAACCCCCGTTCCTACACACTTTGTACCCACACTGTGTCCCATCCCAATCCTTCACATTCACCCCTTGTAGAGCCCCTCTCTCTGTGAGCTCAAGCTCATGGCCATTAATGATGACCTCGCGAATGCTCCCACTGAAGCCGACTGGCTCTTTCTCCACTGCATCTGGGGATACAGAATTCATGATGGACACACCGCCAATGAAAACTTCAGTGGAGATATCCAGAGTAGTCATGCCCTTAGAGGTGTTACGAATTACACTGTGCTCGTCCAGAACCAGATAGCCTTGGTTTCCCTCTCTCCCGGCTTTCACTGTATGCCATGTGCTACCTATCAGGTCCACTCTGTTTGGAGACTGTAGAACAATTGTTGTGTCACCAAGATTGTAGCGAAGCTGTACAAATCCTCCAGACAAAGACAGACTGATGAAGTCACCTTGAAGGAGACAGAGATTAGAGAGTTTATTCTGTTAGTGTATATAGTCCTAGTCGAGTAAAATACGTTTTATTTTTCTTTCAGTTATCAGAACCTAATAGCAAAGTTGCACAAGAATTGCCAGATGTTGTGTCCAAAACTATGTTCTACTGACTATATATAGTGCACACAAGTCTGCCATTTTGTAGCGATGTCAGAAAACATAGTGGAGAATATCCAGTGTACTCTTTTGTGGGAATTAATTTGCATAAAATATAAATAACAAACACAGAAGACCAGGTAAACACGTAGTGTAGTTTATTAAGGAGTAGAATAATATAAAGACGGGCCCTTTGCCGTGCGGTGTTGTGCATGGCTGAGGAACTCTCGGGACATGTCGAGGTAAAGCCATAACAACTGCAGATAACGCATGTCTAGGATAGGCTAGGAAAACGGGGAAAAACAACACGTGTTATATTATATTAATATTATATTATATTATATTATATTGTATGTATTGTAAATAAATATATACAAAGGCAAAAAACACTATGAAAGCATAATCCTATAGCAGAGAGCATAATCTTAGAATCCTAGCAAATATGTGTAATCTCAAGACTTAGATTATAATGGAGCTTTAAGTGGTGTGTAAAACACAAAAACATGTTAAAATCATGCACAGAATCTGTAGTACATAAAAACAACACTTACCCATGTAAAGAGATAAAACTGAAGCGAAGAATAAAAGTTTAATATGAGAACCAAAGAGAGAACGCAGGGAAAGGTTTGCTTATCTGGATTGCTGGGAGACATTTTGGCGGATTGGGCCACGGAGGTCTTTTATAGGGGGCGGGGCAAGAAGGAAAGAAGGTGGAAAAAAGGGGGGAGAGTGGGTTTTTTTTTTCGTCTATCACACAATGTACCATAAACATGTGGGAGAGTGCGGTCAGTTGTAACATGAGTTACATTCTGTATCTTTTAAGTAATATTCTAAAGCTCCAATGTTTGACACAAAACCTCCATCTGTTAATCGATTCATAAAAACAAATACAATTTACATCTTAATATCATAGGACACTGTATATAAGGTTAAATCAAATGAAATGTGACTGACTGAGATGAGTACCCCAGTTTTTTTTTTTAAAAGAGTGAACTGTATAGTCAATGTTACAGGTTTAACAAGTGTATATGTCTGTATGTTGATTGGTCTAAAGCAAATACTTATATATACAGTAAATACTAAGTATATACAGTACTGTGCAAAAGTTTTAGGCATGTGCAAAGAAATGCTGTAGCGCAAAGATGCCTTCAAAATAATGAAATTAAATGTTTCTATATTTAAAAAAATACCATAAAGAGCAGTAAACAGTAGTAAATGAAACAAAGTCAATATTTGGTGTGACAAAAAAAATAAAAATAGTAGTCTTCGGTACAATTTGTGTAATTTTATAAGGAAATGAGCTGGTAAGTTTTATTGAGCATCTTGCAGAACCAGCCACAGTTCTTCTGGAGACTTTGACCTTCACATTTGCTTCTTATTTGTGCAGCAAAACCCAGCAGCCTTCATTGTGTTTTTTGTCTGAAAAGTGTCTCTTACTGTAATATGCTGCTTTCTTTAATGACATACAAACATTTTTCTGTAACATTTAATTTTGTGCTAGAAAACTAATGTTTGGGAATCTAAAATGTTTTTTGTACTGATTTGATAATGTAGAAGTCATAAAATAGAAAATCTATAACAAAGTTTGTGCTAAAAAAAAAAAAAAAAATAGGGTGCCTAAAACTTTTGCACAGTACTGTATATAGCATAACTCATGTGAAGATAAGAAGTGTTACTTCTTATTAGGGATGCTGTGAGCAGCCATGTTGATTTTACATCAGTTGCTGAACCTGGGGTTAATGAGACAATCCTGAGAAGGAATTCCCATTTGAGGGTGTGCTTTCTTTGTTTTTTCCTAGTCGGAGATAAACCTGACCCCATACTGTCAACCAACTTACAGGCGTAAGTAAAGAAAGCAGCTAAATGTACTTTGTTAATCTGAAAATATTTCAAACTAGATGAAGCCAAGTCTATAGTTAGCTGCACAAGACTCCCCAGGGAAAAATCTCTTTTTTTTCTTCTTTATTTGCTTTAATGGAACATTGACACTTCAGCGGACACTTCGGACAGATCAGCGGAACATGCTTGCTTGAAGAGGCCAATCAAGACTGAGTTTCGGACACTAGTGAGGTCAGAGTGTAGCAGATACGTTCCCAGATTCTGTTGTAGACATCGCATCCTCTACCCTTCATTAAGCTAAAAGGAGCAGTTTCACTTCCAGCGATTTCATCTGATCTGCCAGCTCATCCACATGAGTGCATTTTAAGAACTGGTATGTCATTAAATGGTGTAATATGATATACACAGGTTTATTATTTAGCACAGTTATTGCACCAAATGATTAACTTTCTTAATTAACAGTATAACCTAAAATGCACTGAAGCTGACATGTAATTTGTGGGCTTTGCATGGATGTTGATTGAAGTGCAGTTTGACACGTTCTTTGCTGTATAAATAAAACAGTCCAAAAATAGTGATTAAAAAAAAAAAAATTAGTAGTCATTCAGACCCTAGCTTATTTTGGTTCTATTTGCCTATTTTGGTTTCAAATCATCAACCAAGAACTTCATCAATTAAAATCTAAAACAATACTGTGGTTTCATTTCACAAGCCTGATTACATCTTTCTTCACTAATATAAATCTAGTCTGGAAGGTTCCTTCTTTTAAAGTGATTGAAAAAGTTTGTGTACTCTGCCATACATTTCTGTATTTGCTTTGTTTTCATGAGAAACAATGGTACAGTTTCATCATTTCCATCATCTGTGCCCTGCGTGCATCACCTCCTAGGAATCTCTAGTTTAGTTCCACTGTTTTACATTTTTAGCTGTGCCCTGCTGAGCAAACTTTTCAGCTAATTATCAAGCCTAATTATCATGTATCACAACAGAATCTTAGAGGATGGGGCTAAAAACTGACAATGTATCTGCCTTGGCCTGCAGCTGGAGAACTCTAATGTAATTAATTATGTATTGTGCATTATTTTACTTAGGAATAAACACATTATTAATTTGAATAGACAAGATGGAGAGAGTTTTTCATACCGGCTTGGGCACTCAGATACTGTGCTGTGTAGAACAGGATGCCCTCCAGTGAAATCGGCTTGAACTGCAGCAGAAGGTGTGTTCTGTGTCTCATGTGTATGAGGGGAAAAGACATCCAGGAGGACCGGTTAGCTTCAAAAAATGGGTCGCTGATGGACAAAGCTTTAGGGAAGATAGTAATAATCAGAATTGTACAATATATAGGACATTTTGCTATCAACATTATGTTTATGACATTTATCAAAATGCTTACCATTCCATAAAACCAGTATACAGTCCTCTCTGAAAGTATTGGAACAGCAAGGCTGTTGTTTTTGTTGTTTTTTTTACACTGAAGACATTTGAGTTTGTGATCAAAAGATAAAATTGAGACGATAGATTAGGATTTCAGCTTTCATTTCCTGACATTTACATTTAGATGTGTTAAACAACTTGGCACCTTCTGTTTGAACCCACCAATTTTTCAAGTGATCAAAAATACTCAAACGTGTGACTGGCAGGTATTTCTTGTTATCCAGGTCTGCCCTGTTAAATTGATTGTTTAAACAATTAATAGTGCTGAATGTCTACTCTTGGTTTGAGCCTTGGGTTTTGCCTGTGAAGACTGCATTTTTTGGTTAAAAAATGGGTCAGGATAAAACAACAAGAAGACCAGAGAGCTGTCTATGGGAGAAAAGCAAGCCATTGTGAAGCTGAGAAAAGAGGGAAAATCAGCATCACTGGTATACTAACAACCAGACGTGGAACAGGTCGGCCAAGGAAAACAACAGCAGTTGATGGCAGAAACATTGTGAGAGCTGTGAAGAAAAACCCAAAACAACAGTCAGTGACATCACCAACAACCTCCACAGGGCAGGGGTGAAGGTACCATGGTATCACAGTTCGAAGAAGGCTTCGAGAGCAGAAATATAGAGGCCATACCACAAGATGGCAGTAAGAATCAGAAGGCCAGATTGGAATTCACAAAGAAATACAGAGATGAGCCAGGAAAGTTCTGGAACCAGGATTAACCTCTACCAAAGTGATGGAAAGGCCAAAGTGTGGAGAAATAAAAGATCTGCTCATGATCTAAAACGTAGAAGCTCATCGCTCAAGCATGGTGGAGGTCGTGTCATGGCTTGGGCTTGCATGGCTGCTTCTGGAACAGGCTCACTAATGTTTACTGATGATGTAACTCATGATGGTAGCAGCAGAATTTTCAGAGAAATGCATCCATTTTATTCGGGAAGAACTTTATTCCGCTGCAAGACAATGACTCAAAACACACTGCCGACACAACAAATGACTTCATCAGGGGAAAAAGGTGGTGGGTTTTAGACTGGCCAAGTCAGTCACCAGACCTTAACCCAATTGAGCAGCATTTCACCTCCCGAAGCGGAGACTGAAGGGAGAAACCTCCCAAAACAAACAATGACTGAAAGAAGCTGCAGTACAAGCCTGGAAGAATATTACAATAGAAGAATGCAACAGTTTGGTGATGTCAGTGGGTGGTCGATTGATGCTATTATTGTAAGAGAAGGATATGCATCCAAAGATTAAGTGTTATTTACTTTGACTATCTGTTCCAATACCAATACCCAAAAATTGGGTGGTCTTCCACCAAAGGTGCCATGTTCTAAGTTGATTAACACCTCTAGATATCAGGTAAATATCAGGAAATGAAAGCTGAAATTCTGATATTCTAATATAATGTTTTACACTTGTCATTACTGTACTACTTTTCTGATCACAGTATATTCATTAAAAAACAACAACAACTCGGTTACATGGAGGTGCAGCAGGTAGCATTGACGCCTCACAGCTCTAGCATCCATAATTCGGTCCTAAATCCTGGTGATGGGTAGATTGGCTACTCCTAGGTGCAAATGAGTGTGTGAGCACATTTCTGCATAGTGCTCTGTGATGGACTAGTGCCCCCTCACACGCAGTGTTTCCGGGATAGGCTCCAGATTTTACAGTGACACGTAAATGTTGAACGAATTAATGAATTCATTTGTATGTCTGTCTCAGTGATCTTATAGGCTTTCTTTTACCTTTGAAACTAAAAATGTCAAAGTAAATCTCGACAAATTAGAGGGATATTTGATTGAATACTTAGAACAGAAATTACGTGCTTTGAAATTTAGCATGTATTACTGCTTTTGCACAAGTCTCATAATTGCTCTGTAGTGATCGGGAGGAACACTAATTTCACAGTAATTAACCATTATAACAAAGATTCTTTCCCCGATGTACTTCAGCAGCTAACCTTCCTGGCAGGACTCGCCGTTGGTGCCCAGGGGGCACTGACAGCTGTAGCCTTCAGGAAGCGGAACACATGTAGAACCACGGGCACACGAGGGAGGCGGGACATGTTCCAAATCACAGAAGGACACCCTCTCAGAGCAGAGAGCACCTTTCCATCCAGATCTGCATTGGCAGCTGAAGTGTCAGGAGAACAAATTAAAAAAGGGTTTGAAAGGCAAAGTAAGCAAATTTTCAAATTTACAACGTATTTAATAGTAACATAATGTGTTAAAAAAAAAATAGACAGAGTGAAGCCAATAAAAAAATAATCTGGAGAAATACAGTACTGTGCGAAATATAGTACTTATATACAGTACTGTGCAAAAGTTTTAGGCACAAACTTTGTTATACTTTGTTATTATGACTTCTACATTATCAAGTCAGTACAAAAAAAAAAAAAACATTTTAGATTCCCAAACATTAGTTTTCTAGCACAAAATTAAATGTTACAGAAAAATGTTTGTATGTCATTAAAGAAAGCAGCATATTACAGTAAGAGACACTTTTCAGACAAAAAACACAATGAAGGCTGCTGGGTTTTGCTGCAAAAATAAGAAGCAAGTGCAAAAGTCAAAGTCTCCAGAAGAACTGTGGCTGGTTCTGGAAGATGCTCAATAAAACTTACCAGCTCATTTCCTTATAAAACTGCACAAATTGTACTGAAGCCTACTATTTTTATTTTTTTTGTCACACCAAATATTGACTTTGTTTCATTTACTACTGTTTACTGCTCTTTACGCTATTTCTTTTTTAAATGTAGAAACATTTAATTTCATTATTTTGAAGGCATTTTGCTCTACAGCATTTCTTTGCATGTGCCTAAAACTTTTGCACAATACTGTGTGTATATATATATATATATATATATATATATATATATATATATATATATATATATATATATATATATATATATATATATATATATATATATATAAAAGAAACAAAATGTAAGAAGGGGTGTAATGAACAGTCTAATCTAATCAATAAATGCCCTCAATATTGATGCAGCCTTTAAAACTGCATCAAGCCTTGTCTGTTTTATAAGGAAATCAACTGCTTGACTGTTTTTAACATCTTGGAAAAACTGCCAAGTTTTTTTTTCTTTCTTTCTTTCTTTCTTTTTTTTTTTTAAACAGACTTTGGCTGTCTTTGCTCCCAGACAGCTTCAATTATGTTGACATCAGGGCCCCGCAGAGGCCATACCATCTGTTGCAGAACTACTTGTTCTTTAGAATAGTTAGAAAATGAATGTCTGGAAATCTTTTCTACGGACACATTTGAACATAAAGTGTATATTAAAAAGATGTAGTGTGGCTAACGCTTTTGCACAGTACCCAACATTCAGTCCATTTTGTGCAGAATAATGGCAAATCACTAACATGAGAGCCAAATGCAAAGCCGTGTGATTTGTATTTTGGTGGAAGTGAAGTCTTACTACACAGAGGATCCAGAGTCGATACAGGTGCCACCGTTGTGACAAGAAAGCAGACTACATGGAGAGACCCCACACTGACCCACACTGCGGGCAGATATAGGCTGAGTTCCCGGCTTGTCCAGTGTGTGGAACTTCCCGTCATGTCTGGTCCGGAATTGCACATTAAAAATGCAACCTTTTCAAACAAAACACATTATGCATTACTATATTTGATTTTTCTATCTTTTACACATGTAAAGAAGAAATGAAGAAGAAGACGAAGAAGCATATTCCTATTAAATATATTGATGTACATTTTTTCACAGAGTTAAACAAACCTAAAGTTTTACACACCACACTGGCAATGCTTTCCTCAGTTAAAAGCATCTACTTAAGAAAAAAACTGACATGAACTTTTTTTTGCGAGTCATATATGTGAGTCACTTCTATCTTGTAGATTAACAGATCATAATTGCCCCACTACATGCAGGCTTTAATTGTTCTAGCTAACAGAATCCCAGCCTGAGAACACACCGTGATCATTAAAGTAGCGAATTGAAGATTCAGCAAACTCAGCATTCTGGGTCACCAGCTGTTGAAGACCACAAATCTAGCTAATCAGCTATTATTCACAGTGCACCTTATGTTGTGTTAAGCTCTAATGTTGGCATAGAGAGACCCTCCACTCCTGAGAGATATTACAGGACGCAAACTACCTTTAATATTGAACAAAATAGCATTTATGTTCATTGTAGGTCTGTGACTGTGCCTCATTTTAGGATACTTAAAATTTATGCAAAAATGTAATTGGAATTATTTATTATATCCAAGGTACTTGCTTGTTTGTTTGTTGTGAAGTATATTCACATAGAAGTGGTCAGGTTGATGAAGGAAAAAAAAAATCAATATTTTTTATTACAGTATACAATACATGGCAGTATTCATACTTGTACTATGTAGGCGATTAACCTGGTATCCGCACGACCCATTCATCAGTTTATCGAAATTCCCTGTGTGAAAATTCTATTTCATCCCCCTTAACCACCAGAGGCAATGTGAAACACCTTCTTCATGTGGGCACACATACTGAGATCTTCCAACATGGTCACACTGAGGTATATGACACAGTAGTTGAGATAAATACTGCCACCATACAGCAATTATTTCCCTTTGCTTTCTCATCGTAGCTGAACCACGGTCATAGATGTCGTGCCATCCAAAGCTGAGGATAAGCTCCTCATAGTCCTTTCTACTTCAGTGAATGTGCTTTCTTCTTCACAAGAACGCTACAGGCCTCTGAATCAGTTAGCATTCATTCATTACCTTGTTAGCATCACTGCCTTGGATTTAGCTCACTTGCTCTTTTTGAATGGAGACTTTGTAAAGATCTTTACAGGCTCCTGGGAGTTAAGATAGCAATGCTGCCTGCCACACCACCATGCTACCTTTTGTTAATGGTTATATTTGTATTATATATGCAGTGACATATTTACTGTTGTGATTTGCATTAAGCAACTGGACAGGGCCTGAAAATAGGTTTATATATATATATATATATATATAGTGCGGTGACAGTTAATCGTGTGCTTAATTTAAAGTGGCTAGGAGATACTAAATCAAGGTCATAACATTGTAATGTGTGTGGGATAATAGTCTATATGATCACACTTAATCCACTATTTTGATTTGTCAAATTATCAAACAATGCTTTTCTTCATTCAATGTGCTCTCCAGTAAAGAAAACGTGCCTGAGGTTTAAAGGATAAGCTGACCAAAGTACTCAAGTATAGTTCATAATTTTATCTATATAAAATACGATCCTCGAGATGTCTCAGATTAAGTCCGATCTTTCTGCGGACTTAATAGGGACGACGTGATTAATTAACATCACAGTACATGTATGTACATCTACAGTGCTGTGTAAAAGTTTTAGGCACCCTATTTTTTTTTTTTAAGTACAAACTTAATTTTCTGACTTCTACATTATCAAGTCAGTACAAAAAACATTTTAGATTCCCAAACATTAGTTTTCTATCACAAAATTAAATGTTACAGGAAAATGTTTGTATGTTATTAAAGAAAACAGCATATTACGTAAGAGACACTTTTCAGACAAAAAACACAATGAAGGCTGCTGGGTTTTGCTGCAAAAAGTCAAAATGTCTCCAGAAGAACTGTGGCTGGTTCTGCAAGATGCTCAATAAAACTTACCAGCTCATTTCCTTATAAAACTGCACAAACTGTACTGGAGACTACTATTTTTATTTTAATTTTAATTTTTTTTGTCACACCAAAGATTGACTTTGTTTCATTTACTACAGTTTACTGCTCTTTACGGTATTTTTTTTTTTTTAATGTAGAAACATTTAATTTGATTATTTTGAAGGCATCTTTGCTCTACAGCATTTCTTTGCATGTGCAGGTTTCTTTTGCACAGTACTGTATGTATATAGTACTGGCCTCAAATGACATTCCATAGTTTTCCTGAATGTATTTACAATGCCCAAAATGAGAATTTCAGGTAGACCTACTGGACTTAAAACTCAATCTGATATCGTGCAAAAAGATTCAAAAGAAAACTCAAGTACAAATGTTCACAAATGTTTAACTATAACTCTATAAATGTTTGTATCTATAACTCTAAACTGGCATTTCCCTTTGTGTCTCTGTGATTTACATATCTGATTGAATAAATGAACCCAAAATGCACACCAAAGTCACTTTTCAGAAAGGTCTCTTTTATGTTAAAATTACTATGGTGGGATCCACTCCCAGTCAGACGCGTGCCTGTGAGCAGCACCTACAGTCAGACTGCTGAATTAAAAATCCTTGTTCTCGAGAAATTCACAAAATGCTGCTTTCAATCATGAATATTCATTTCCATGAATTTGGGTCTCTGTAGCAAAACAGCAAATATTCGCACTTGACAAGAGGCAGATGGTTTAAACAAGTGATTGTTTTTGCGTTGGCCAGGGAGGTTAGAGAGACGAACGAAGAGAGAAAAAGACCTCTATGCACATAAACACTGTCCTCCACTGAAACCTCCTTTGCATCAGAGCATGCAGCAGTGAACATCATTACAAATGAGCTTTCAGTACTTCATTTTATCAATCCATTAATAGATGTCTGTGCGTCAGACCTTGACTGGTAATTACATGTGCTGATTCCTTCCGTGTAACAGACCCGCACAACTCGCACTTAATTCCCCAAAGATATTGATGGCACTTTATTAGTGTTGCCTTGTGTTTGTTGACATTTCCTTGGGGACCGTTGCTCACTGATAACTGCCCATGGAGTGCATTAGCTGCAGATTTACCTCTAGCCATCACAATTAGAGACCGGGTAAGACAGAGGGACTTCTATAACTGGATTGCCTGGAGAAGGCAGTTGACGTTTTGAGATTTGTTATCTGTAATGTGCCTGCATGCACAGGAAATATATTAAGCTGCCAAGTAAGCCAGCAGATCTAAAGAGGTGACAAGCATTTTATTGAAATGCAGGCACCCGGTGAATCAAAGTCATTTTAATATGATGACTCACACTCTGCACCTTGCAGTGTTTCACACTAAATAATGAACGATTGCTAGAAGTGAGACTGCTTCAGAAAAGAAAAAAAAACCCCACCAAAGCCAGAATTCTATAACCATGTATTTATCATTTATGCAACCTAATTTTTAAATGTGCCCACTGCCCACTTTATTAGGAACACCTGTACACCTGCTCATTCATGCAATCATCCAAATCAGCCAATCAAGAGGCAGTAGCACAATGCATCAAATTATTAAGCTATAGATCAGGAGCATCAGTCCATGTGATATTTATTCCATTTTTCATCTGCCCAGTTTATGCTGAGCCTGTGCCCACTGTAGTCTCAGATTCCTATTCTTGGTTGATAGGAGTGGAACCTGATGTGGTCTTCTGCTGTTGTAGCCCATCTGCCTCAAAGTTCTATGTGTTGTGCATTCTGAGATGCTTTTCTGCTCATCAGAGTGGTAAAGAGTGCTTAGAGTTACCGGAGCCTTCCTGTCAGCTCAAACCAGTCTGGACAATTCTCCTCTGACCTCTCTTATTAACAAGGCATTCACAGTCAAAGTCACAGAGATCACATTTTTCCCTATTCTGATGTTTAATGTGAACGTTAACTGAAGCTCTTGACTTGTATCTGTATGATTTTATGCACTGAGCTGCTGACACGTGATTAATGAATGAACGAGCAGGTATATAGATGTTCATATTGAAGTGGCCGTTGAATGTATGTTCATTTTACCTTCTAGGACCAAACCAAATTACAACACAACAGATATTCAGTCTGCTTTGCAGTCATAACCAATACATTAAAGTATTTCTACTCATCAGCCCTCCTCTTAAAACCTTATTTCACTTCAATCCTCTTTAAAAACCGTGGAAAAGAAGAAGTAATTCCCTTTGCGAATTTACATAGGGCTCTATTCCATTCGGTCAATTAAGGAGCCTAACTGGAATGCAAAACCGCTTGGTTGATATTCAGTAACAAAATTCCTATGCAGATTTTTGCAAATTGAATTCACCCCCTGAGCTGCATCATGAAACTGAAATGAGGTTCATTACAAGCCTGTAACATTCAATAGTATAAAATGTCTTTAAGAATTACTCTATGCTGTGCTGACTCACATTCAATAAACAAAGAGACACTGGAACATTAATTAGTTTAATTAAGAAGAAATCGTATAGCCAATTATCTTACCTTGAAAGCTATTATTGAATCTGGCGCCCAAAGGAAGCATCTCAGGGATGTGTTCGCTGTAGCCGCCAATGTAGAGCGGACTAAAGGTGGTCAAAGCTGCCAGATTACCGGGACTCGACCCAGTCTTGTTCCTTTGCCCATCAACCTGAGTACACACCACTAAAAGGTTACCTGAGACTGAAATGTATATTTTACTGTTGGGTCAGTGGCACTCTCTCAAACTGTTCTGTTCAACACTTAATGGAGGTGCCATTGACCCAGGTCATCTCTTTGATTTTGTATAATACAACTGTAGATTTCTGGCTTAAATACAAATGGTCTGCTATATATCACTAGCACTAAAATTTGGGTTCGTACATAATGTCTTCAAACATGTCAAATGTAATGCTTAGTCTAAATGAGCCTAGCTAATATTTCAGAGCTACTTACTACAGGCATGTAAAGGAATGAGAATATGCTTGAAGTCAATTATAATACCAGATTTCTTGCCAATATGAAATGGATGGTGTATCATTAATTATGTGTATCATTGCACTGTTTCAGTACAACAATGAGTTACCATGGTTCAGTGTATTTTAGTGGAAGTTACGTTTGCTTGTAACTGAGAAAATGTAAAAGCACCTTTATCCATCCGTCCCTAAGAGATCGCCCAAAGTGCACAGTGTGTATTTTGATCCTCTGGTTTAAGGGGTCACTAACGATGGTAGCCACCCCTGAACCGAGGTTGAACCTATGGATGATTCGTCTGTTTCTCACCCCCAAGGCAACGAAGTCATCTCCAGTGATACCTTTTGAACAGATATAGAGTCACACTTTTACATTTTGTGCAGAATTCATGCAGCAAAAATGTCAATTTATCATACCAATTATCAGAGGAATGGCTGCTGTCTTATCTTCTCTCTCTCTCTCTCTCTCTCTCTCTCTCTCTCTCTCTCTTTTTGTGATTTCTGTCCTCCACTGTACCATACCATTCCCCTGACAATTGCTTCATTATTCATACAGCTGTCTTATTCTGCTTTTCCCCTGATGCATCACCCTAAACTGTAATACTGAGAAAGCGGTGCCAAAGTACGGAAGATTCACGACCCCCTCGCGTTCCTCTTCGACTGTCTGCCTTTTGATTAAATGGCCCGCCAGTGGTGACGTGTCACTCAGCAGCCGGTGTGGGTGACCTCAGGAAAAATTGGGAATGGCGTGACACTTGCTTGAGACCCTAACCTACGTCATCTCTCCGAAACTGAGCTGGTCCAATTAGAGAACAGACATGAAGAGTTTCTATCAGCATTACTCACTGCGTAGACTTGAATGGATTGTATTAGTTTTTCAAGAAACACTCTTAATAGAAAGTTCCCACATGCGTTATGTACATGACAGGAATAATTTCTATACACTAATTTCCTAACCATTAATTTCCCATGTGTGTTCTTGTATGTTCTACAACTCTCTCTCACCTTGTCCTTTCTGTCCAGAGAAGAGAATAAGGTTATTCTTTACAGCGGTGCTGTTATTGGAAAATGTCAGTTTCAGCCGGAACTCATAGAAGTAGCTCATGCTGGAAATAGGTGGGTACGCCATGTAGGACACGTATCCAAACTCATCAAGACCACTAAATCTGGGTCGAGTAATTCTGATGGCTGTGGAGAGAGTAAAAACAAATGAAACCTTTAAAAAAAAATATTTTTTTTTTGAATCAATGATAAACTCTAGTTTATTAGTAGTCAATCTAAAATCTATCTAGTTCTGTAGGATACCATCAAAGACATGTAACTGACACTTGAATTAGAGCTTCACTGTATAGTGCAGCCTCTAGAAGAGCCACCAGATGATGCTCTTGATCCACACACTGCATTTTTAACCACGCACTTGGGTTTTTATCCAACACCACAGAGGAATGGCTGTTAGTTAAAGATTGTTATGCTTTTCTCCTTACATTTGTGTTTTCCCCCTTTTTAAAATTATTACTATTGGCATGTGTTTGGATACAAGCAGATGTTTCACAACCTTTTTATTTTGAAATGTGAGGAAACACGAATAAATGTAGTATAATCCCACGTCTTCAAATAATCTGTCAAAAATTGCTCCAAAAAAAAAAAAAACATAAAATAAATAAAAATAATGATCAATTTCATATCCTAAGCAAGCTGTCAAGCGATTCCATTGACGTCTGAACATACAGCATCGTGTTTTTATTGCATCTTCAGGTTATCTGCAGTTTGCCTGCAATTCTCCCATCAGCGAGTGTTTTCTTTCCATCCAGTCGCCCTCCCCTAATGCCTCGCACGCATGAGGCTCTGCCTAAACATTGACTGCATGCAGGCATTCTGTTTTCCTTTCTGAATTATTTATGCTTTTGGAAATTGCACAGATAGAAGCTCATTGCTTTATATTTGCACAGCATCTAATGATTGCCCAGGACACTATCAAGAAGAGGAGTGGATGAGGTGCTGCCGTTTAAAAAAAACAACAACAAAAAAAAAACCCCACCCCTTGGTGTGTGTGCTGTGTGCTTCTTCCCCCCCTGCTGGCTCACACACATCTGCTCATTTGTGCTTTCTTCTGCTCAAACAAGTCCTTAATGAGACCATGTGTTAAATTACTTCAGGTGAAACTCAAGTCCTGCGCCAGCTTCGAAATGGGCAGAAATGTGCTGAAGGACATTCGAGATTCGACATTCGCAACGGCAAATAAGAAAACTGATTGATCCCTTAAGAAGCTCACTAACCACCCACAAACCTTCAGATCTACTGCATATATAAAAGTGTGTCAAGAAAAATGTCAAAACTGTCAAGGTGTGGCAGAGTGGTCTGCTATTCAGAAACTAAAAGCAAGCTGGCCTTCACAGGGAAATCTCTGAAGAATTGAACAAGAACAGTGCCATAATTGTGGTGTGATTTATAGCAAATTAAGCCGTTGGGAAAAGCTCTGGCTGGTTCATGTACTATAAGCAATTAGCATCAGTTCTTTTATGTATCAAACTGATGGAGGAAACTCAGCACATATATTAACAAAGCTGTAGGACTGAGCAGTTGCTATAGAGTTAACCCGGAGTTATATAACACAGACACATTTCAGTTTATGCTTTATTTTCTCTTCAGGGCTGCAGATAAAAGATTCAGTTGTGGAACGAATACAAAACACACTGACTTGAGTAAAAATACTATTCTGCTCTAATGGTAACTAATCAAGTGAGCTATGCTGAAGTGAACACCACCTCGATTATCAGTATATAAGGAAAGGTATAGTTAGCTGGCTAGGTAATGTAGCCAAACGTTAGCTTATGGGTTATGGGTTATGGGTTGGCTTATGTTGATTCATACATGTTTCTAGCAACATAGTTAGCTATGTAGCAAAGATGCACCTTACCCATTATCCTGAGCATTACCTTTAAGCTGAAGAAGCACTTAGATACATTTAAAACCAACATCGGTACAGAACATCAGCGTGACATCTGAAGTATAATACAGATATTTCATACTTTAAAACTTCTATGAAATGCCAATATCTCGATGGGTTTTGGCTCACATAATTTGCAAATCATCATCACATGGTTTCTTTTGAAGCATTTAAAACTGAAATATTGGATAAATTGGGCCAAGGTTGCTCCTCTGTCTCCACTGTCTTAGACATTGCTGCTGCTGACTAACAGCACTTAAAGTGTAACCTTTGTTTGATTGGGTCTAGAATTGAAATGATTTAACATTTGCACATACTGTCTTTTAATGGTCTTCCAGGGTTAAATGCAGTTTACTGCTCTGTAACAGTGACCAGAAATAAATGTGTATATATATATATATATATATATATATATATATATATATATATATATATATATATATATATATATATATATATATATATATATATATATGGATTAGATTATACGAAAAAAAAAAAAGTACCGTTACAGTGAAACATGTACCCAAGTTCCGTAACAAGAAGGTATGTAGTTTGTTACTTTCTACCCCTTGCAGTGTCTCACAGCACTAATTTAATATAATATACAAACCAAGTAAAGGAGCCTTGGTTACTTTGCATACAGTTCGTTTTTGCCTTATGTAAGGGTTTTAACGTATGCAAAAAAAATACACGGAAAAATAAACCAAATCCTGCAGCTCTACAGCAGCAGTGCATATGATCACCCCACACTATACTGCCACAGGCACAGTTATGTTCCTCTTCATAAGGATGCTGGTAACAAGTGAAAGTGACTGGGCCGATGAGGAAGTAAGAGCCTATTAAAATTCTGCTCATGCTCTGCGAGCGACACACCGCCAGTTTATTCCAGCTCCCTGCAAAAAAAAAAAAAAAAAAAAGGTGGTCTCTTTGCCAATTCTACCACATTTGTCCTGCTTTCAGAAAGAATCCTTATAGGCTTTTTTATTTTATTTTAATTTTTTTTACATGCAGCAGAGTGTCTCTTCAGTGTGGGAAAATGTACTGCAGCCTACACAGTGTTTAGACAAAACAGATGTGCATTTTCTTAGGACATCTTTCTCTGCATGATTACCTCATAAGCCAAGCAGCATCATCAGGTAAACGTAGCTCTGTTTTATTAAAAACATCATCATTAAATCTGTTGTCTTTTTAAACCTGAAAAAAATTTTGGATGGCAAAAAAAAATAAGCAAATGGGCCATTATGTTTGTGATTGAGCTGCTTTTTTTTCAGACTGACCTAAGGACAACCTGGACAGATGTCGCATGATTGCAGATAGCTTCCAGCCAGCAAAGCTTTGGGCAAATGGAACTGTTTTTGGCACATGTTGTTGGATTAACTGACTTTTTAATGTGAAAGGGAGAATTTCTGCCAGTGACTCTCTGGGTATTGGGATTTGTTTAACCTACAAACATGACTTATCCTGACTAGGAAGCTGTAGACCTTTAAACTGAATGGACAAGTTTATTAAAAGGTCATATGGACAGAGACCGTATAAGCCCAGAAGATATGGAGCAATAACGATAGCTGCAAAGATGACCTTCATAGCTGGCCATCATAATGTACATAAATAGAGCCCTCCCCCGCTGCTTAACATACTGTCTTAACATACTACAGTCAACCATTTTTAGTGCAGCTCAATCAATGACTGCACTGTATTTAATTCACTAAAATAATCATGATGGAATTACAGAGACATAAAATTAAATTCCAGATATAAACATGGAAATGGGCAGTATTTGGAGATTTGAGAGAGATCATTACAATTTTTTTTTTTATAACGTTATATTTTGAGCAGTTTTTTTTTCCCTTATACCACCCATATTCACGTGTGTTCTTTAAGCAAACTGAAATTCTGTCATGTATTTATTTATTTATACTAGGGTCCAATCGATATATTGGCTGGTATGTATGTTCCACAGATGTATTGACATTGTTGGTCATCATTCCAGTAAAGTGCTGACATTTAAAATGCTCTTTAAATGTCCTATCAAAAAAACAAAACAAAAAACAAACAAAAAAAAAAAAACATTTGTGACTGCTACATGGTTTTATAACAGATCATCGTTGAATTCTCAAATAGAATTGGCCAAAAGGTGTTGATTAATTCTCAGCATGGCTCCGACAGCATAACTCCAGCTGTAATTCAAATGAAGGCTTATATTAATGCACTTGTTCTAATATGTTATTGTCTCTATAGTAACAACTCATTCACAGGGACTGTAGACTCTCCACATAATCTAATAATGAACAGATTTTAAAATGTGCTGTTAAATTAAACAAAGAGAAATGTCAACTTTATGATGTGGTAAAGCTTTCTGTAATGAGACATTTATTTAATATAACAGTAAGTTTTCTGCTATGGGTAAGTCTTCAGGACAAAAGATTTCCAGTTTCTTGGTAACATAACAAGCTACATTTTTTTTGTCTTATTAACTTCAGGAGATTAAAAAAAAAAAAAAAAAAGAAAGTTTGGTGAGGTAGCAACTGTTTACAACTGCTATAGGAACTAAAATTAAAACCTTTTAATTAAATTAAATTGCATTTTTTTGTTACCGGAATCATTTGTTACAGCAACTGATTCTTGACCAATTAAATGGCACTGGCTAGTAGAAACACCAGATATATCTATTAAAATACCAAAAAGTATTAAAAGCAGGTAATCTTAAACTTCTGGGCTGTCTCAGGTTGTAGCTCTGTAAAGCAATAAATGCAAAACAAAGGAAGCTTGAGGACCAATGAGAGCTAGAGCAGCGTCTGCTACTGATCGATATAGACTTTGATGTTAACTGATGGTACCGGGCTTTAAATTGAAATGTCACCCACACTCCTTGTAACACAAGAAGATTACTGTGCTCCAGCTGGCATTACGCTGTCTAATGGAGAGAGGTGTCTGGCATGGTGGCTAGGTGAGCTGTGCCAAAGCGTCTTTTAAATCTTGCTTCCCAATTAAGTTATAGCAAAATAAGAGCTTTTACATCTTGCAAGAGAGATCTAATAGATGGAGAGAGCCTGTACAATATGGTCCTATTAATGTGTATAGTATTATGTGCTCTGATGTCTACTCTTATTTCAGGAAGAAATCAGATATTGCGAACTAGAAGTTTAAATATGGACTTAGATGTAACTTACATGTAACAGAAAAATGAAGAGATACATAAGAAGAATCTACCGTATGTTTTCTAATGGTGAATACAAAAGGAAATTGTGAAAACATGAGGTACAAGACAATGAGTGTAACTGATAATAGCAAATTTACACTGGCTGGTAACTGTGGGCAGATTTACAAGATGCAAGCAAATTCATATCGAAAAAGAATTTCTCATCTAGCCTGGTTTAAATTGCTCACTCCATTCTGATTTACTAACTGAAATCTAACTGGAAGGGTGGCTCAACTGTGCAGCGGGTAGTTACTGTATGTGTGGCATTTCTCTGCATGTTCTCCCCATGTCCTCATGGGGTTCATCCAGGTGCTCCATTATCCTTCCACCTCCCAAAAACATGGCAGTAGGTAGACTGGTAGGTAGTGTGAGAGGTTGCGTGTATATTATGCCCTGCGATGGACTGGCTTCCCTCTTCATGGTGTATTCCCACCTCAGGCCCCTGTTCCTGGGATGGACATACTGACTGGAATCCAGTGGTGGATCCTGGGATCCACCACAACTCTGACCAGGATAAATCTGATTTAAATCAGTGAGATTTCATTGTGGTTTTGGAAGGTTTTGGAAGATGGGGATGCCAGCAAGCGTAGTCCTTCTTGTTACACATTCGTTTGCCTCAGATACCCTTAAAATATACTTTAAACAAGAAGGAAACTATGAAAGAAAAACTATTTTAGATTTTATTTGACCTTGCTGTGACCCTGTTTGTATCAATTCCAACCAGGTTACAATTCTGGTTATAATTCCATATAAATCCTACAAATATTTAACCACTTGTTCTAGAGACATCGAGAATCAAGATATTCGAGACTCTTGAATGGATGAAAGCATGAATGAATGGATGCATGGACCGATGGTAAAGATCTAATCTTGACTTCATGAACATGAAATGCTGGTTACAATAATAATTCCATATAAATCCTACAAACATTCAACTACTCGTTCTTGAGATATCATGCTAATGAGAATCTCAGATGGACAACCCGAAAACATAATTCCCCCCACCATCTAGTGGCTGAGGCATAAAAACTGGGGTTATCTTCAGATCCAAGCATTACCACAGCAGATTCAGAACTTACCCTTGTCACACAGGAGGCCTTGCCTTCCATGTGGGCACAGACACACTGCCTCCAACGGGCTCTTGGGAACGCAGGTGGCGCCGTGGGCACATGGGTTGCGTTCACAGGCACTGAACTGACACAGCTTGCCTGAGTAGAGTGGGGGACACACGCAGAACCAGGTCTCTGCATCACTGCACAGACAGAGACCAAAAAAAGAAGGAAACGGAAAGAGATCATTAGGACCCAAACGAAATGTTCTCTTGCTGCATCATTAATTCAGCTCAGTGTAGCTTGTGTAGAAAATACAGAAAAGTAGGAGGGAGTGCAATAGACAGAAGGAGGACAGACAGAGCGAAAAAGCAGGAAGACGCCGAGAATACAAAACCACCACAATGTGCAACGTCATGGTTCTGCTTTGCAATCAATAGAAGAGACTGATGTGTACTTCGATAATCCCGTCAGCTCTCATTGAATTTGCTACCATACATCTGGCCAGAGATTTAGGCTGCTAGATTGATTGTGCAATGTAAGACAAATTAAATAGAACAGAGATTTAAAATAACCAGCACAGCCCCAGAGAAAGAAGCTCATCTCAGATACAACACAAAATGTTGTATGGGGTTGATCCAGCTCTTATTCACTGTTACTGAGTGATTGGAAAACTAACAATGGTCTGATTTCACTCCCTGGCTCAGCCTGGCTCTTTTAATATTCCTGTGCTTCATATCTGGGCAAAAAGGGGAAGGTGGGCCAACAAGATAAGCAATATTCTGACTTGGAGTCCAAGATGCTGCTCCAAGATGATATCTGATACAGGAAGCATTTGAGAATTTTTTTTAAATCTATAAATTAATAATGTGCTTTGAGCTGCACTGTAGCAGGGTACATTTTGCCACTCCAGAGCAGAATTCAAGAAATGAAATATTTATACTCTCACTGGTTTTCAAATCCAAAAAAATCGAAGTGATTGCTTTAACATGAAGCAAAGAGTAAGAATTAAAAAAAAACATTAGGATGTCTGGGTTAGACCCTATATTACTGCCGTTGATAACAAGCTGAATAATGAGGCACCTGCTCAACTGTAAAACCATTTAATCTCTCAACCTGGCCTGAATGTTGTCCAGAAAAGGATTCAGCAAAACTGATTTGCATCTACGCATTCACACCAAATTACCATGGCACATCATTCACACACACCGATTTACAGTGATCCTGCGGCTCACAGCAGCCAAGATAGTCGATAATTTTTCCTTGCTGTCGGTAACTCGTTGGGTGACCTGGTTCATGACAGTTTCTACACAGGAGCTCTTTAGGATATTCCCAGGGAAGGTCTGTGCACGGTTTGTCACTGCCGTTTGGAACAGCAGGGGGTAACGCCACAGCAGACTGAGAGATTAGTGCCCTGCATTATGGGCAACATGCAAACACATCTGTCACTCTGAGTGATTGCCCTACAGCACACACCTAGCTCAAATGTATGCAGATAGAAGGGGAGAAAATCTCAAGTGTCTTGCTGCTAAATGACCTACTGAACGAAGGCAAATGTTTTCTTGGCAGATAAAATGCAAAATAAAATGTTCTGTTTTTTTTTGATACCTTTGTTTACATTATTTATATTGAATGATATGTCAAAATCTGAAACTAATGGAATTATGTAGGTGGAAAATATCAGATTTAAGAATAGTTAAAGGGCCAATATCTCTGCACACTGAGTATTCTTTGACTTTTGTAAATGAAAGTGTTCAATGTACTATGTAAACACGGTCTAGTTAAATGTTAGACTTGAGTAAAATACATACCAGTCTATATAGTCCATATATAAGACAGGCCATTTGGATTTTTTGTGCTTGTGACTTCATTAGCACTAACACATTAATGTATACATTTACATACAGTATATGGCAAACGTCTGACCATAACACTTTTTTGAACTTTTTGACCATCCCACTTTTATAATAATCTCCACTCTTCTGGGAAGGCTTTCCACTAGATGTTGGAGCATGGCTGTAAGGATTTGCCCATTCAGCCATTAGTGAAGTCAGGCACTGATGTTGAGTGAGGAGGCCTGGGGTGCAGTCAGTGTTCCAGTTCATCCCAAAGGTGTTCGGTGTGGTTGAGGTCAGAGCCAGAAACATTGTGACTGCTGTGAAGAAAGACCCAAAACAACAGTCAGTGAAATCACCAACAATCTCCACAGGGCAGGGGTGAAGGTATCATGATCCACTGTTTGAAGATTTAAATATAGATACTACAAGATGCAAACCACTCGTCAACAAATATAGAGATGAGCCACAAAAGGTCAGGAAAAAAATATTAACCTCCATCAAAGTGATGCAAAGGCCAAAATGTGGAGAAAGAAAGGATTTGCTCATGATCCAAAACATATGAGCTCATCTCTCATCAAGCATGGTGGAGGTAGTGTCATGGCTTAGGCTTGCATGGCTGCTTTGGGAACAGACTCACTAATCGTTATTGATGATGTAACTCATGATGGTAGCAGCAGAATTTACAGAGAAATGCATCCATTTTATTCGGGAGGAACTTTATCACGCAGCAAGACAACGGCCCGAAACACACTGCCAACACAACAAATGACTTCATCAGGCACAAAAGGTGGAAGGTTTTAGACCGGCCAAGTCAGTCACCAGACCTTAACCCATACCTTGAGCATACATTTCACCTCCTAAATCTGAGACTGAAGGGAGAACACCCCCCCCCCCCAAACAAACAACAACTAAAAGAACATGCAGTAGAAGCCTGGAAAACCATCACAAACAAAGAGTGCAAGAGCTTGGTGACATCAGTGGGTCAAAAGCTTGAAGCAGTTATTGCAAGCAAGGGATATGCAACCAAATATTAAGTGTTAGTTCCTTTAAGACTATCTGTTACATACTTTTGCTCACCTAAAAATTGGGTGGTCTGCCACCAAAGGTTTTGTTTAACACATCTAGATGTAAATATCAGGAAATTAAAGCTGAAATTCTGATCTTCAGGGGTAGCAGAGCAGATAATGTGGAACGGAAAACAGCTAAATGTTATGCTGTGCCTGCCAGAGGAAAAGCAAATATTTCTTTGCATAACCTTAATAAAGAATTCAGAAATTAGATATGTGTGGCTGAAGTTTGAGTCCAACAGTTTGTTAAACATTTCCTATACAAGACAATACAATGCACCATGCAGTGCAGAATTAGCCAAAACATTGCTGCTGAAGGATGGGCTAATTGTGTCTACTGGACCCTGCTGCAAACCCACAACCGGTACATAGTTTCTCTTTTAATGACTATGATTATCAATAATGATTAGGAGACAACTTTATCTTGGTTATGGATGCACTGTTGCTAATGTTGTAGCCACTTTGCTAATGTATTCCACATTCATCACATCAATAATACTACTATTTATATTTGCCTATTTTACTTCTTTCAAGCAGCTTGAAAATAACCAATAATCAAGATGTGGGTTCCACAGATCTGGCAGTGGATGAGTGTGTATAGTTTAAGGATGTTCCTATTTAAATTTATATCTAGTCCATAGATAAACATTTCTCGCTCTCTACCAAGTTAACAGTACTTTGCTAGTGGCTACAAAACGCAGCTCAGAAATATTAGCTGAAATATAATTTTGTCAGCACTGTTAGCTACTCTAAGTACATTAGCCAGCACTTTAAGTGCTTTTGATAAGAGCTTGACGGATTGTACATATGGTGTAGAGGCTTTAAGAGGGATCATAACCACCTCATCCAACACCCAGAAAAGCCCATTTTTCCTAGTATAAAAAGAAAGCCTTTGTTCAACTATAACTGGTGCCACTTTTTTGTGGCAATAAACAACCTATTTAAGTGATTAGCCACTCCTCAGTTCACTCCACCATACAGAATCTAAAAACGGTCGTATCTCTGCTCATTTCAACCAAGTGGTTCTATAAATGTGGCCTAAATTCAGCTATACAGTTTAATTCTGGTGTTCTGTTCTGTTCTGTTGAATTTTCTAAATGTTCAGCGAAGTGTTTATAGCCTTTGCATCTGTTTAAGTCTGTAAGAATTCAATTAATTTCAATTCAATAAATACTTCATAAAGCACCACACCTCTTCTCTAGTACCACATTCTCTAGTAGAGAATCTTGGACCACTCTTCCATGCAGAACATTTATATTGTTACTGTACATTTGCACATGTGGTCATCCTTCTTCAAGTCTTACCACGGGTTTTTAACACAGTTCAAATTCTGATACTAAGAGGGCCATTGCAAAACACTGATTTTGTCTTCTGAAATTATGTTTGTTGTTGTGGATGTATGGTCAGGGTCATTATCTTGTTGAAAGGTCCACTGATGTCCACTAATTTGAGAGGTTTTGGTCTAAAATATGTTGATCATTTCTGTTATAATGGCCCTGATTGTGCTTAATTGTATTTTTAATCTATTCCCCCCCCCCCCCATGCATTACTTGAATGATCATAAAAGGTCTTTGCTTAACCCATGTTGATGGATGACATTTGTATTTTATATGTATTACTGGGCATATGATCCAAGGATGACAATTTGTTTGCACTTGTTTTTAATTATATTTACAAGTGTGAATAATTCGGTCATTTTTAAAAATAATAAACGCTATTATTTATAAAAATAAAAATAAAAAAAGAATACCCTATGTCTACAAGGTTTTTGAAATGGATATTTATCACAGGGTTTTTTTTTTTTAATACACGAGATGTCCACAATATGGCAAGCCTTTGCGGCACACCCGGCTTTCCAAAATGTTTCCTTTCTGGGCTGCAGTGACACTGACTGTGGTTTGGCTGAGCATCTGGATTCTGGAAAATACTCTCTGACCCTTTCAAGGCTCATAAGCATCAACAGCTTGCTGTCTTTTTCCCCTCCCTCTCAGACTCCCACAACGAGCAAACATCAACATGAAAAATGTCACATATTAAAAAAATAATTGCCAGTTTCCTGCAGGTTCTTGACTTTCAAAAAGAATAGCACTGGGGTTAAAATAATAAAACTACAAATTATTTGATCAGTTTGCCTGATACTGATCATAAAAGCATTTGTTTTTTTTTTTTTTTACAGACAGTTGAGTTTATATATTTCTGTAAAGCTGCTTTGGGACAATGACCATTGTTAAAAGCTCTATACAAATAAAATTGAATTGAATTGAATTGAGTCCCATCATCCTCCAGTGCATGAAAATGATATATAAAACATATCAGAATATTGAGTATTTGTTGGAAATGTGTAATACCACCCAATACACTGCCTATTTGAGTTCATGTCTATGATACTGACACAGTGCTAATATTTAAATAATTGTTACTTCTCAATACTGGTCTCTATTCCCCCTGAAAATTCACATGACCAAGTATTCATATTATCTTGTTCATGCTGTGCAGGCAGTGAGACACTTTGCAAATCAATGTGTCACACTGTTATCACTGGAATAGCCCTTATGAATATATTCTTTTGCTTTAAAAAAAAACCCCAAAAAAGTATTTATTTGACCTTTGCTTGAGGCTAGTGTTTAGACTATGTGTGTTTGCATGTTCCTTGTTGGAAAATCATTATGATGAGATCATACCCAGATCCTTGTAGTGCCATTTTGTTTGTTTACACAAGTTATACAATTATATTGTTATATTATGTACAGCAGCACAATGTGAGCAATGTATTACTGTAAGCAACATGTGGAAGAATGTTTTGCATTGATTTATTCAATTCCACAGGGATTAGTAGTGAAAGTCAATGCACACTGAAGAAGTACTTAATAAAAAAATAAGAATAATAAAAAATAAAAAATCGATAGCTACGTCTTTACCAAAATTAACCAAATCATGCATTCTCCAAAACATAATCTGGCAGAAAACATCATGCAGGCAAAAAGAATATCTCACCACAGAAGCATTTCTGAGTTTTGGAGTGTTAATAGAGGGAAATTCTTTGCTAGCCAAATAATCAGAAAAATCCATGGTATGTTACCGAGGTTTCAAAAGAACAAAACAATGACAAAGCGCCAAGAAATGAATGAACACATCAGTACCTCTCACTTCCTGAAATTTATTGGAAATGTAACCAGCTGAACACCTGTATTTGTTTCCATTTTGACTAGCATGCTAACAAAGGCCAGCTAGTTAATAATGGGTATCCTTGGTATATTTGTCTGTACTTTACACATTTAAAAATCGGTTATAGCATCTGGCTAGTGGCTAACATGTCCTTGGTGTGTTATTCTGTACTTTATGAATTCAACACTTGAGCATACTGGGCGATAGCAAGGCGAGCGGGGCTTGTACTTTAGTACCACCTTTAGTGTGTGCATTTTAAGTCTATAGTTGTGTCCCAAATGACATACTATACACTTATACTATGCACTATACACTCTGCCGCCTAGTGTATGAATTTTAGAAGGGTAGTATTATCTTTCGGTATTGTAGGGCACACTTTTGGTATTGTACTAACCGGAAGTATATGCTGTTTCCTGGTTGAGGGCAAATTACGTCAAATGCACGTAATGCGATGGCACTAACATTAGCAAAATAGCCAAACAGATAACGAAAATGAATTGGTACATTTTACTGTGTATGTTAAAGTTTCCTTTTATACCCAACAAGACCTCAGTCACCATCAGGCAGAGGTGTAATCGTCTCTGCAGGAGAATTTTGCTTGCACAATTTAAAATCAACATTGTAAGTTGTGGTTGTGGTTATGGCTGCTGGCAATGTAAAGATCTCTTTTTTTCCCCGTTCAGCATCTGAGCCTGATATAGCCTCTTCCCATCCGCTACGTAAGGAAAGCTGTGACTGTTGAGTGCGTGAAGTGTCCATCATTCCACACTTCGTTTGTTCGGTTGATCCGAGAACTTTAAATGCACTTTGTTTTTTGTGGTTTTTCAGTGTGAACACACTAATCACACTATTTATACTACAACATGGTGTAGAATAGTGTATATGTGTTCGATTTGGGTCTTTTTTTACTTCTGCTGTTTCAGCTAACGTGCTAATGTTAGCAGGCTAGTGGCTGCTAAACGGTGCATGTTTGTTGTTTCTTAGTACTTTATGCATTTCAAACTCTATCATGCAAGTTAGTCGATCCACAAATCTATGAAGCTTTTATTCCTGTAACTTCTATAAACTAGAGGGGACAACAATAACAGGAGATAATTTCATCCTCAAGTCACATTCAAGTCACATAGCATTATAGCACTAACGTCCACCACAGGTGTCACTACTATTTAAGCATCATTATTGGCCCCAAATTCTCATTGAACGTGTATTACTTGGCACTTGAATGTGTTAGGATGTTCTGCACTGGAGAAGGATGCAGCACATGTTACAAAACGTTGTAATGTAGTAGCTAGCATTTTTTAACCAGTGAAGGAGAAATTTCAAAATCTTACACTGAACAGCTTTAAATGTGTGTTAAAACTATAATCTGCCTGTCCATAGTTAGACAGTTAACTGGAGTTCTAGCAGGTTGTAACTCACTTCAATGACTCAGCATATAGAAGATGCAGAGTTTTTCATTAATTATGTGTCATTTTAAAAGAACATAAATAAAGCTGTCTATTGTGTTACTGCAACTGTATACATACAAATCTATACATACATACAGATCAGCCATAACATCAAAACCACTGACAGGTGACATAAATAACATTGATTATCTCATTACAATGGCACCTGTCAAGGGATGGGCAGTTCTCGAAGTTGATTTGTGGGAAGCAGGAAAAATGGGCAACCATAAGGATGTGAGTGACTTTGACAAGGGCCAAATTGTGTTGGCTAGATGACTGGCTCATAGCATCTCAAAAATGGCAGGTCTTGTGGGGTGTTCCCGGCATGTGTCGCTGGTTCACCAAAAGTGGTCAAAAGAATGACAACCGGTGAACCAGCGACAGGCTCATGGGCACCCAAGGCTCATTGATGTGCGTGGGGAGCAAAGGCTAGCCCGTCTGGTCTGATCCCACAGAAAAACTACTGTAGCACAAACTGTTGAAAAAGTTAATACTAGCTATGATAGAAAGGTGTCAGAACACACACTGCATCGCTGCTTGCTACGTACAGGACAGCGTAGCCGCAGACAACATTGACATGTTGGGGTGGGGGATTTGAAATGGGCAGTACATGCAAGAAAACCCTCAAACATCTTGCAAGTGAAAGAATATTGCATGGAAGAGTGGTCAAAAATTCCAGCAAAGATGATTAAATGTGATCCAAATATGTCAAAATAAGCCAACAATTTCCATGGTGTGTACTTATTTTTCTACATGAATTTATATATAAGTCAAATGGCTTTGTGTGCCATTGAGAAGGTGATTAGCTACACCTTATTGAGTTTACAAGTCATTTTTAGGAGGGGGGTGATCCTTTTTCCAACTCAGTGATTCTGTTTTTGTTTTTTTGGTTGTTTTGTTTTTTTTTCCTGACATGTTGGTGTTATAAGTTGCACTGAGTATACAGGTGCATCTCAATAAATTAGAATGTCGGGGAAAAGTTCATTTATTTCAGTAATTCAACTCAAATTGTGAAACTCGTGTATTAAATAAATTCAATGCACACAGACTGAAGTAGTTTAAGTCTTTGGTTATTTTAATTGTGATGATTTTGGCTCACATTTAACAAAAACCCACCAATTCACTATCTCAACAAATTAGAATACTTCATAAGACCAATAAAAAAACATTTTTAGTGAATTGTTGGCCTTCTGGAAAGTATGTTCATTTACTGTACATGTACTCAATACTTGGTAGGGGCTCCTTTTGCTTTAATTACTGCCTCAATTCGGCGTGGCATGGAGGTGATTAGTTTGTGGCACTGCTGAGGTGGTATGGAAGCCCAGGTTTCTTTGACAGTGGCCTTCAGCTCATCTGCAGTTTTTGGTCTCTTGTTTCTCATTTTCCTCTTGACAATACCCCATAGATTCTCTACGGGGTTCAGGTCTGGTGAGTTTGCTGGCCAGTCAAGCACACCAACACCATGGTCATTTAACCAATTTTTGGTGCTTTTGGCAGTGTGGGCAGGTACCAAATCCTGCTGGAAAATGAAATCAGCATCTTCAAAAAGCTGGTCAGCAGAAGGAAGCATGAAGTTTCTTGGTAAACAGGTGCAGTGACTTTGGTTTTCAAAAAACACAATGGACCAACACCAGCAGATGACATTGCACCCCAAATCATCACAGACTGTGGAAACTTAACACTGGACTTCAAGCAACTTGGGCTATGAGCTTCTCCACCCTTCCTCTAGACTCTAGGACCTTGGTTTCCAAATGAAATACAAAACTTGCTCTCATCTGAAAAGAGGACTTTGGACCACTGGGCAACAGTCCAGTTCTTCTTCTCCTTAGCCCAGGTAAGACGTGTCTGACGTTGTCTGTGGTTCAGGAGTGGCTTAACAAGAGGAATACGACAACTGTAGCCAAATTCCTTGACACGTCTGGGTGTGGTGGCTCTTGATGCCTTGACCCCAGCCTCAGTCCATTCCTTGTGAAGTTCACTCAAATTCTTGAATCAATTTTGCTTGACAATCCTCATAAGGCTGCGGTTCTCTCGGTTGGTTGTGCATCTTTTTCTTCCACACTTTTTCCTTCCACGCAACTTTCTGTTAACATGCTTGGATACAGCACTCTGTGAACAGCCAGCTTCTTTGGCAATGAATGTTTGTGGCTTGCCTAGTGAACCAAACTGAGAGACCATTTTGAAGGCTCAGGAAACCTTTGTAGGTGTTTTGAGTTGATTTTCTGATTGGCATGTCACCATATTCTAATTTGTTGAGATAGTGAATTGGTGGGTTTTTGTTAAATGTGAGCCAAAATCATCACAATTAAAATAACCAAAGACTTAAACTACTTCAGTCTGTGTGCATTGAATTAATTTAATACACGAGTTTCACAATTTGAGTTGAATTACTGAAATAAATGAACTTTTCCATGACATTCTAATTTATTGAGATGCACCTGTATATACAAATATATATATATATATATATATATATATATATATATATATATATATATATATATATATATATATATATATATATATATATATTTATATTTAGAGAGAGAGAGAGAGAGAGAGAGAGAGAGAGAGAGAGAGAGAGAGAGAGACTAAAGACATTCAAGAAATTATTAAACTTTGCTTAAATATTTCCCTGTGTAAATTTAGATTTAAATTGTATTTGGCAGTTGGAAAAATAACCTACGATGATCACAAACATTACAGGCCATGAACAGAGCTAGAATTTCACTTTAACATTTGATTCTTGGTTTGAGGCAAGGTTTATTATTTCTTAATAATGTGTGACAATTTAAAAACACGGTGCCTGGAGTCACCACTTAATTGAGTCAAATGCTTTCTCAATATACACCTTTCTAAGAAGAACTGATGAGCTGCCATAACTAATAGTTGTTATGCTCTTGGAGGGGAAGAAAAGAAATAGAATTTGCATGAATAAATCAGCAGTGGATATCAACTGAAAGAAAGCTTACCATGAATAAATAAATAAATAAATAAATAAATACAGAAAACCTATGCCTCTGCACATGTTCTCTTTATTTCTACCAAGTTGGCAGTGATGACTGGTCATCTTATTAGATGGGAGGGCTGAAATCTAATATCTATCAGTAGCTCAACAATGAATTTATTAGGGCTGAGAGGCATTTTTTTGTGGTAAAAAAAATTATGTTATATTATATGATGATAAGTTATATTATATTTTTAATATCAATATTATAAATAATATTGATATTAAAAATTAAATAATATTGAATCCCAAATACTTATATGGCAAAATTACTGGCACCCATGAAATATACATCTAAATATACATCATGACATATAAATTTACACAAATCAATTTTTATATTTATTAATTTTTACATCATCTCAGTCTCATGCAAATACACTGCTGCCATTTCCTTTTTGCACTGATAAATATAAGGCTGTAAAATCCCCGTTCATCACCACTGGTATTACCAAAAAAATCCCAGTTTAGTTCACCCCAAACATACATATACTGTATTAACACAGATTTTTTATTTAAATCTTTTGCCTTTTTATCAACACTTTTTTGCCTAACCTGTATTTCTCCTACCAAATGCTTCCCAAAAGAAAATACCACCTAGCACAGAATTTAATAATCTCTTCCCACTCTACGAGACTCATTAGAAACTTTATTGCGATTCAAGGCAAACCAGGGCTGTACCATTTGCGTGGGGGTGACTGATTTACCACAAATCTAGACTTTATGACATTTATATTTTGTGAGTGTGTTTGTGTTTATATGCAGGAGGCAGTGAGGGCCAGCTGCAGCAAGCCGCTTTCATAAATGCAATCTTATTAGCTTACAGCAATCAGCCTGAAATGTTACCTCCCCCTAGTGAATTCTCCCAACCCTCTTGATTATCGTTTTGACACTGTTTATAGGATAATGTTTCTGAGTGCAGAAATAAAACTATACGATATGGTATGAGATATGAGATTCTGTAGCTGCTGTAGGATTAACAGGTGGTCACAACACAGGCCAAAAGTATGTGGACTCCTGAGCATCACACCCATATGTTGTTCATCCCCAAACTGTTGCCACAAAGTTGGAATCACACAACTGTATAATGTCTATGTATGCTGTAGCATTAAGATTTCACTTCACTGGAACCAAGAGGCCCAAACATGTTCCAGCATGCCGATGCCGTGTGCACAAAGGGAGGCCCTTAAAGACATGGTTTGGCGAGGTCGGTGTGGAAGAACTTGAGTGACCTGCACAGAGCCCTGACCTCAACCCCACTGAACACCAATGGGATGAACTGGAACTCTGACTGCACCCCAGGAATCCTCACCCAACATCAGTGCCTGACTTCACTAATGCTCTTGTGGCTGAATGGGCAAATCCCCACAGACACGCTCCAAAATCTAGTGGAAAGACTTCTCAGAAGAGGGGAGGTTATTACAACAGCAAAGAGGGATGTTCAACAAGCACATGTGGGTGTGATGGTCAGTCAGGGTCAGTCCACAAAAATTTGGCCTTATAGTGTATTTAAAAGTGGTGTCTGTATTGTGCTGCCACTCATTCTGTATGTGATTTTGTAACTTTATCCACTGAAGATTAAATATGCTTCTCTAAAGCAGAATTTTTTAGATGCACACTTTTATGCTAAAATGATCAGTTTGTACATTTAAGCCTCATATCATGTTTCAGTTTCAGCAATTACAATGAAGACCTCTGCATTTTAACCTCATAGTATGCTGCTACAAATGATCATGCCAAAGTCAATCGACATTTGAATCTGAAATGATTGATAGCTGCGCATAGGTTCTGAACTCTCTAGTATTACCTGACACCCTGGATGCCTGTCACCTTCTCCCCTTTAGCTAGTGTAAAATATATTTTAGCTAGTAACTTTAGTTAGTGTAAATGTAGAAACATTTACTTTAACTGAATTATTTTGAAGGCATCTTTGCTCTACAGCATTTCTTTGCACAAACTTTTGCACAGTACTGTAGCTAGTAACTTTAGCTCGAGTAAAATACAATTTACTGTAGTTAATTCACCAGTGGCCTTGTTAGATGATGTAATTTTTAATGTGATCAAACACTGAGAAGCTTTTGCAGTACAGTGCTACTGAGAAGACTCTGGGTTGCAGCTATGGACAAACCAGGTCTTATTGGGAAAATAATTCGACAAGGTGTTTCTGATTGCAGAACTACTGCTCAATGGATGTTTTTTTCTTTATTGTACCATTCTGAGTAAACTCTGGAGAATCCCAGGAGATCAAAAGTTATTGAAATATGCAAATCAGCCCATCCTCCACCAACAATCATGCCACAGTCAAAATCACTGAGATCACATTTTTCACCATTCTGATGGTTGATTTCACATCAACCATCAGAATGGTGAAAAATGTGATCTCAGTGATAAGAAGATGGAAAGGTTTCCATCTTATTAGCTTTAATGTTAATGTTCACATTAACTGAAGCTGCTGGCCCGTATGTGCATGACTTTATGCACTGCACCGCTTCCACATGATTGGCTGATTAGACGACCGCATTAATGAGTAGGTGTACAGGTGTTCCTAATAAAGTGCTCAGTGAGTGTATATTGGTCATATGCTAGACTACTATTACATTTCAGTTTTAGTGTTTAATTATTTCAGTGCTTTGCTTTCCATCTTCTTATTCGTATATCATTGTATTTTTATATCACCTTTTTATTTTTCATTTTTAAATTTGATCTTGTTTGTTTTGATTTCCATTAAATGTCCCTTAAGATTTCCTGGAGGATGTATGCTGTTTACGGTAACCACAAGTGTAGAGTGAAACCAAATTTGAGGCTGAAACAAACAAACAGAATTATACCATAATTACCACAAAAATCCCAGGTGTCACTGTCTTAAAATATCCACATTCCCCAATCTAGAGATTTAGAGTGAAATGCAGTGGTTTAAAACTAAACAGCATTCAGTCTACCTAAAACATATAATAAAGAGTGTGTGTATATACAGGCACGACACAGGAGCATCGGTGATGTATGGTAGTAGGAAAACTTCAGGCTGAGACTAAGTTCAATAACTGCTTTCAGCAGTCAGTTATCTACGTTCCTTATCAGAAGGTGTCAAACTTTATTGCAGGGTGTTCATATCCTCACCGTTGCTAGGTACGTAATAGCAGTGTGTTTCTATTCAGCTTTTTTAATCCTCCAGTTTTCTTCACACGTTCATTTGTATTTTAGTGCTAAAAGTAAGCATTCGTTTTAGCGGACTGAAGTAGCCAGATTACATTATTCATTATTGAAATGGGACTACTTGTTTTTGCTGTGCATGCTATTTTTCCATCTGCTTTTTCCCGTATCTCTCCAGTGTGTGCTTAGCATCTTAAGTCTATCGAAAAAAAAAAAAAGGATTGTCTATGAGGGGCGGACTGGAAACAAAAAGCAGCCCAGGAATTTGCTGTCAAGCGGGCCCAATTTTATACACCAAATTCGAACTGACACAACATGTTTCTCGATCAATGAATCATTAATTAAAAAAAAACAAAAAACACACACTGTTCATTTGTATTGTTTGTGTTAAGTTTATATGTAAAACGATGAAACTGTGTCGCTGCAGCTAAGATGACCTATTGAATATCTGTATATATGCTATACAATGCTGGGGTTAGGAAACAAAGACCGGCCCTCACAAGAGCGGCCCACCGGAAAAATTCCTGAACGTCCCAATGGCCAGTCCGCACCTGTTGTCTATCCATTAAAAAAAAAAAAAAAAAAAAAAAAAAAAAAAAAGAGTCCCCCCCCCCGCCCCCCCCACCCCCCGGGATTATTAAAGTGATAGATCTATCTATCTTAAGTTTAGCTAACTAAAGAAGTGCACGACGCAAGGACTGGCTAAAGTTGAAATACTGATCTCATGCCCCCCTTTACAAAATAATTTTCTGTGAATACAAAATATAGTATTTTATTTTAATGCATTTTAAGTACACTGTTATGTTGCTTATTTGGACACATTTACATTTAATATTACTTATTACTCAAATACCTATTGCCCTTTCCTGGGCAAGGACATGGCTGACCTTATGACTAACAGACTGCCTGCTTTGGCAGAAAACTGCATTCGGTTCCCTGCTCTGTTAAATCGGCCAAAGACTTTAGGGCTGTAACTGACAGTGAAGATGACCGATGTGTTACTCTACAAGGAGGAACTGAGTGGATAATGTACAGCTGTTCACATTTGGCCCCTCTTCCCCTTCCTCTTAACCAGCCAATGGATCTGTCTTACCATCGTCACACAAAGAAGTCACGTCCATGAATCAATGCCAGGCTTGTATGTTGGTGGGAGGATTTAAAAAGGGGCAGCTCGGGCATGGCAATAAAAATGTCATCATTCAGCAGCACTGCCGAGCATGGATGACTGTAAAGGGTTTTAGTAGTTTTGTGTGCGTGTGTGTGTGTGTGTGTGTGTGTGTGTGTGCTTGTGTGTGGGATGTAGGGTTATGGGGGCATGACAACAATGCGGCTGTAAGAGCGAGACAAAACGAGGATGGGGCGTCCAGAAGGAGGTACAGGAGATAAGGGGGGGAGAAAGGGGGAGGTGGAGAGTATTTGCAAACCATCTGTTGAAAAATGGCAGGCTGCAAACATCAGCTGTGAGCTTGGAGGAAAACTGTTCCTCCTACTCACTGGTGGGTTGGAGCTATTTGGATTAGAGTTAGGGCAGCAGAATGCAAAGGCAGTTATCTGCTGTCAAAAATAAGCCCTACAGCTAGTTTTCCGCTTTTAAAGCCAATGCGTGGAGACCTGTCTTAATATCTTGGAGCTGTGTTACTGAAGGCGCTGTACACATGAGTCAAAGTACAAAAGCCTTTGCTTCATTGGCTGATTTTGAATGGAGACGGAGAATTATTTCACAAAGATACTGTTGTAAATTCATGCAGTGGATCCAGGCTGCAATTTGGACTGAGGGATGAATACATGATAGCTGACCAAAACGAAGCAAGAGCATAGACATGGGATCAAAGGGAAGTATCAAGAAAACTGTTGGTGTGTATTAAAATAAAAAAAATAAAAAAAAATCTACTGGAAGTAAGCTGGGAAAATGAGGGAGCGAGTAGGATGTAAATGAGACTATTTAAATGCAAACCCAGCAGGCCAGACTTCTCTGTTTGAGCTTGACCCTTTTTTTTCCCAGGTGTCTCTCAATGGGGTATTAGATGTGAGGCTAGAAGGCAACATACAAGCCAAGTACTGTTGGCTTTGACTCTCCAAGGCATGTTAAACCACAAAAGGATACACTGTAATAGACTACATTTGGTCAAATGGCCTATATTTAGATCATTTTCAAAAGCACATCAGCATGTAGGGAAAAACTTACAAGTTTATGTTTAGGTGATTCAAATCAGAACTATTTTAATATTAGTGAAGGTTCGCTAGTAAAATATAAAAATATATATATAAGCAAGTATGTGTGAGAAAAATACATGCTGTCAAAAAACAACATCCAAAAAACACTTTGAACTGGCCATTATTTAGGGAAAAAAAAGACAAAAAAAGAACACTTCCATCTATATGATCTTTTGAAAGCCTCAAGGGTTTAAAAGAGAGCATCCTCTATAGTAATTATACTGTTAATGTCAGTTTGAACTGAACGGTATTGAATCTAATCATAGTTTTTAATCATCTACTTTGTCTGTGTGATGCTGAATGGGTCTGGTACTGGTGCGAAACCCACCGAATCATAAAATATTAAAATCCTCTTTTTGTATCAACTGAAATCTGATAATGTGTTCATCAGAAGAGACTCGCTTTTTACAAAAGTGAACAAAATTATAAGTATTCACAAAAAATTGGCCACAATCAAATGATTGCTTGAGGTTGACGCGGTCACCCATCCATACCTTTGTTAGCATACATCAGTAATGCAATCAAGCCTGTGATTACAGTCATTTTCTACTCAAGCACGTGTCTGCCTGCTAACATCACACACACACACCTCTTTCATTATTCCAGAGAAGGTACATGGACATTAAGCTTTTTACGGAAATAGCCATCTGATGCCATTTGACTCTTTATAAAGTGACTAATGGGAATAGTGAGTCAGGGTGTTTTAAAAAAAAAAAAAAACCCAGAAACTAATGTACTAATGTATCTACAAAAAGAGGAAGACTAATGCAGAGATGTTTCCAAAGTCAGCTATTCATGCTGCTTTAAAAATATGAGATACTGGATAAAGCCATGTTCCTGCCATTTACTCTCCTTAGCCTTAAATCTATTTTCATATGCCGGCTGATGAGCCAGTACTATTTACAGCATTATTCAATTACGTCTGTGTTACTGAATATCTTGTATTTAAACAGAATTTGCAAGGTTCACTATATATGTATGTGGCATGAATAATGAATTAAACATGAAGGTCATTGCTCTGATGAAATATACAACACTCTCCTCCAAAGAGGCAAACCTAGTATATATTCAGCTCAACAATGCAGAGGTAGGAGCTACCCCTGGGGCTTGTACACTATGCTGCCATTTCTTTTTTTTACCCTCATGACCACCTGACAGCTTTGGATCCTTTATCAATTAATTAGCAGTAAAGGATGCCTAAGCGTGAGACGGCATTGTTTAATGGTCTAAAGAAGGGCTGGGGACCATTCAATGGATCAGATGAACAGTGGACGCATACCTGATGCATGTGCCACCATTTTGGCATGGTTGGTGCTGACACACTGGTGTATCACAGTTGTGGATGTTTTGGCCTTGACGAGCCTCTCCCATTATGTGCAATTCTCTAGAGTTGACCTGAAGCGCCACGATGCAGCCCACAACACCAGTGCCTACGTTACCATGCAGCTTGGAAGGAAATGGCACACCACCCAGGAAAGTGGGTCCAAACGCAACCTGTGTTGAGTGAGGGGGGAGAAAAAGAACAAACAAACAAACAAACAAACAAAAACACAACCTTAATTACATATCGTATAGCATTGTCATAAAACTGAGTTTTTCACAGTACAGAACCATGACAACTTGACATTCTAGAAAAAGTCAAATACTGAATACATTTTTTTTTTTGGATTAATCATTTAAAATCATTGGTACTTTAGAGTACCAAGAAATTAGGACCAAACACATTTTCCCTGAAGTGCTATGCTAAAAAGTATGAACAGCTAATTAACTTAAATGAAAAACATTTACAATAAGAGTAAATGTACAGCCAACACACAGATCACTTCAGTGATTATACAATTTTATGCTCCAGAGCATTATATATATATATATATAAAACATTAAGGCTAAGATAGCAGCACATATATTGATACCCAACTCAGTATAATTATGGTAATGCATTGGAACAGTCAGTTTTCTCCTTTTACAAGCAGGAAACCAGATGATCAACCACAAATGTGGATGCCCAGCAATGTGCGCTTTTATTAGACAAGGATTAATAACACTAAGGAAGATGCACAAGCTTTTGTAATTAGGAAATCAAAATATGGGATACACTATATGAAAAAGGACTGCACCAGAAATATAATCAGATTAATTCAAGTCATTAAAAATGTTATATAGTAGAGTTATGTACTGTAGAATGTCCAGGGGTGGAAAGTAATAAACTCTCATTACAGTACTTGAGTACACACGTGCACTGTAATGGTAACGTCACTGCATGTGTTTTATTTAATCACAATTAAAATTCAAAACTCATTTAACCCTGGATGCCAATTAAAAGACAGTATGTGTACATTTTTTTATTTACATAATTTAACATCTAGACCCAATCAAAACTAAGCAGTTTCCTGCTGAATGTCTACACTTCAGGTATTAAATGTTTTAGTTTTGGTTAAAAGGCGCAGACCATTTACTACATTTTGTTTGAAACAGTATGAAATCTCTGTATTACACTTAAAATGGCACTTCGATGTTCAGTAATAACTGCCTGTTGCGTTAAATGTATCCAAGTGCTGTTACAGCCTATAGGTAACACTCAGGGTCGTGTATATAGGGAATATTTGCTAGACAGACAACTATGTAGCTAGAAACATGCATGAACAAACATGAGCAAGCTAATAAACCTAGCTACAGAGGTTATAGAAACCCTAACTGCTCACTTGGTTAGTTAACATAATTGTACTAAAAACATTCCTCAGATTTAGAACATTTTCAGATTAGTTGTGTCAGCTGTAGACATATATAAAAAAAACAAAAACATTTGTATAGTAATTACTCAAGAAGATTTTCACCAAGCAACTAATTAAGACTTTTATTCAAGTGAATTATTACTATAGTAGCAATACTTTTACTGAAGTCAGTGTGTGTTGTATACTTTTCACCACTGCTGGGAATGTCAGTTCAAATGAAATCTAATCAAATCAAATCTTAGCGGTCACGCACACAACCATACTGTTAGCATCTCCCTCTCCGCATTCCACGGAGCGCATTCCAGCGCGATTCATAAAAATCTCTGGACGGTTTCATGAACTCTGGTTTTGTTTATGTTGCCATGTGCTCTTTTGTTTTTGGTTTACATCATGTCTCTGCCCCCGCTTCCTTATTGGTCCGTTGGTTTTGTTTCACGTTATGTTTACTCCTGTGTTCTTTCATTGGTTCTCCTATTAATATGTGATTATTTTTTCCAGGTGTCGTGTTTTTGATCTTGTTTGCTTTGGATTAACCATGTTACTTAAACCCCTATTTGTGTCCGCTTCATTGCGGAGTATTGTTTAAGAATGATAACGAAATGTATCTAAAAGTAGTGACGAAGCAAAGATCAAGCATCGTAGATCTTTCTATGTTTTTTGTTTACCAGGCATTCCCTGGTTCCTGTAGATCTTTCTATGTTTTTTGTTTACCAGGCATTCCCTGGTTCCTGTAGATCTTCCTATGTTTTTGTTTACCAGGCGTTCCCTGGTTTTTGCCTTGTGACTTCTCGGAATATTTCTCCATGTCTTTGTTTTCCTCGCGTTGTCCTAGCCTTTGGATTATCGTCTCATGACTTCCTGGAATTTTGCCCTGTAAGTGTTTGGATTATTGACTAGCCTGTTTGGAATACTGCCCTATCGTTTTTTGGGAATATTATCTTGTTTAATTTTGGATTTTTGTTAGACTGTCCCCTTTCTTTGGAATGTTCCTTTTATTTTATATGTTCCTAATAAACTGACAACTTTCCCCTGAGAGTGCATCCTGCTTCCCTCCTTCCAGTGTTGTAACACATACACAGTACAGCATGCGGTGAAATGCCTTTTACGACTGTCCGGTGACATTATTACTAAATGTCAAGTATAAAAGTAGTCAAAAATAATTTGCTATGTGAATTTTCAAAGCACCCCAAAGCAGCTTACAAAAATCCAAAGAAGTTTAATAACTGGTGTCCAAACTGCAGATAAATCATACAAAAACCTTCAAAACTAATTTATGAATAAATGAAACGTGATGATTTTTAATGAAAAGTTTCAGTTAACCAAATCCTAAAAACTCTCAAACAGTACAGTGAGTCTGGAATTTATAGCACGGTTCCTGCTTAGAAAAATAACCTAGTATGAGGAAGTTGAACACTAGATGATTATGGGAAGACCTCGAGCACAGAGTGTGAATTACATTTCCATATCATTGATTTCTCAAGTGTATTTTCCACTTAAATATTGCTCTTCTTTTAACAGGTCAGGAACTGTGAAACTGCATTCCAGAAAGAACTGACGCTCTTCTGAAGCCACACTTGTTAATACATTGTTAGGCGTGTGCATTATTTTCCACCTCCTGTATTGTCATCTGAAGGCATGCAGTAGTTTAATCATTTGCTGAGCACAGAAGTTTTGGCTGTTGAAATTTTACTCAGTGGGAAGCAATATCCTTACCAAATTAAATAAGTATACAATTCAACAGGCACATTCAACCGAGTCAGCACAAAGCTACTCACAGTTTCTTCCTTAGAAAGAAAAAAAAAACCATCCAGTCAGTATAGCATTGATATTTGTTTGTTCTACTTTTAATGAAAGGACCAATAATGATTTTTTAAAATTTTTTGTCAAAACTTAAAGTCCAACAAAGTTCTTGTTTTGGTTTGATATCAAGTGATGAAATACTGTAGAAATCAACAACAACAGAGTCTGCAGATCATTATTGTAGATCTTTTAAAAAATACCAACATGCATGCTATTTTGGGCCTGGCTTACAGATTTAATACAGCTGTCATGGAGGTGTATAAGGATAGTGGCATAAAGTAATTTATAGCACCGTACAGTGGGTATAGAAAAGAATCACCCCCCTTTAAAATAATCAAATTTTGTTGCTTTTCAGCCTAAAATGAAGATGAACACAGTTTTTGTTTTATCCAGCTGTATTTACTCAGTGCAACTTATAACATCCAAGTGAAAGATATAACACCAACATGTCTGAAAAATTTTTTAATAAAAAACCAGAATCACTGAGTTGGAAAAAGGATCACCCCCCTCCTAAAAATGACTTATAAACTCAATAAGGTGTAGCTAATCACCTTCTCAATGGCACACAAAGCCATTTGTCTTTCAACTGTGATCAGCTGTGGTCATTTTGATTAGCTCAGCATGAAAATAACTTTCCTGGAGCATTTTGTAGTGCAACTGAAGCAAACAATCAACTATGCATGGCAAGGCACTGTCAAAAGATCTCTGGGACAAAGTTGTGGACAGGCACAAGTCAGGAGATGGATACAAAAAAAATTCAAAGGCTTTATCAATGCCTAGAAGCACAGTGAAGTCTATTATTAAGAAGTGGAAGGTATTTGGTACAACACAGACCGTCCCTGGATCAGGACGTCGCTCCAAACTGGATGAAAGAGCCAGGAGGAAACTGGTCAGAGAGGCTACCAAGAGGCCTACAGCAACTCTGAAGCAGTTGCAGAAATTTATGACAAAGAGTGGTCATTGTGTGCATGTGACAGCAATATCACAAATTCTCCACAAATGTGGCATGTATGGGAGGGTTGCAAGAAAAAAAGCCACCCGCAACTGAGCTTTGCCAAAATGCACCTTGAAGATTCTGAGGCCACATGGAAAAAGGTGTTATGGTCAGATTCATTATTTGGCCTCAACACCAAACGATATGTCTGGCGGAAAATCCAATACAGCTCACCATCCAAATAACACCATTCCTACAGTAAAGCATGGAGGTGGTAATATCCTGTTATGGGGGTGTTTCTCTGCAGCAGGGACTGGAGCACTTGTCAGGATAGAAGGAACATGGATGGGGCAAAATACCATCAAATTCTTGAGGAAAATCTGCTGCCCTCTGCCAGAAAGTTGTCAATGGGAAGAAGGTTTACCTTCCAACATGACAATGACCCAAAGCACACGGCAAAACTGACCACACAGTGGTTGAAAGAGAAAAAGGTGAATGTCCTTGCATGGCCTAGTCAGAGCCCAGACTTAAACCCCATTGAAAATCTGTGGAATGACTTGAAGACTGCAGTCCACAAACAGTCAAATTTAACTGAACTTGAGCAGTTCTGTAAAGAAGAGTGGGCAAATATTGCAAAGTCTAGATGTGCAAAGTTAGTAGAGACATATCCCAACAGACTAAAGGCTGTAATTAAAAAAATAAGGCAAATTAAAGCAAGCGGGTAATCCTGATTCTGGTTTGTTATGTAAATTTTTTCTTCTTCTGACATATTGGTGTTATATCTTTCACTTGGATGTTATAAGTTGCACTGAGTAAATACAGCTGGATAAAACAAAAACTGTGTCTGTCTTCATTTCAGGCTGAAAAGCAACAAAATGTGATTATTTTAAACCCACTGTATATGGCAGATGATCTGCTTATTCTAAGGCTAATAATAAACAGACAAAAAAGAAGTTTTTATCAAAGAAAAAATGTATAATCATTTCCATGGTGAAGCTTTCTGTTAGGATATGTGTACTGAACATTCACTGAAGGAATCTCCAGTGTCTGAATTTTGTAACAGTCAGTACGTTTTCTGCCACAAAAAAAAGAACAGAGCAAGTTGAGTTTTCCGGTTTCTCGCTAACATAAGCTGTGAGTTGCTTTTTTTGTCTTCAAGAGAGATGATGAAGTAATGCCTCCTTATAGCTGCTATAATGTTAGCGATAACAGGAACTTGTTTTGCAGCCATAAAATGCAACTGTAAATGGTTAAAAAGCATGATGTGTCATTCATTAATAAATAAAAAATGATAATCATTGGTAAACTGCTATGGTGGTGGAATAATAGGAAGAAAAAACACTTCATATTGCACTGTTATTGGAAAATAATCCACTTCAGGGTGGTAACTGGGCTTCACGTCAGGCCACATCATTGATTATTTTTCTATAATAGCATGTTTTCAATCAATATCATGTTTTATTCCTTACTTAATGAGTGATCTGTTGGTCATACCATCATGAAAGGCCTTTATGAGAACAATGCACTGTTCTCTATTTATCTATTAATCCATTTCAAGCTTTGTGAATATATCTGTTGTCATTTTTATTTATCTACAAGAGAGGAATCAGATTTATGGTTGGCTACCATCTGCCATCATACTGTATTATTCATCAAAATACAAGATGCATGGGTTTGACCTTATTTATATAAGAACAAGAGAGCCAACTAATATGTTGTGAATTGTGTGTGAATATCCTGAACACACAATTTTAACTGATGTGGTCAGACTAATTCATAGTAAATATACAAGCAAGTACTTCACTTTTACCATCTGTTCAAAATGTGACTGGATCATGATCGCAATCCGACAGATGCCTTGACAATAAATGCAAAATGCTTACTGGTTAAATACCAAATGAAGTTCATTTGAAATCAGTGATAGTATTGGATTTACCTCAGACGAGGGTTCAGATACATATTTCTGTGATCGATTAGCAGTTCCATTAGCCGCAGCTATTTCAATCAGGCATAACCCTCCGTCTTTGCTGACAGGCAACCAATATCTGAGAGAAAGAAAAAGAGAAGAGAAAAAAGAAGGGAGAGGGAGATATGGAAATGAAATCAGAATATATATGATTGTATGAGTGAGTGAGAAGAAGAGTGACAGCAAGAGGGGGCACAAAAGAGCGAGATTGTGAGAGGAGGTGTAAAAGGGAGGGAAATCTCATTAGAACATGGAGCATTCACAATAAATCCATTTAAGCATGAAAATGATGCAGACTTGGCCGGGGGAGTGTGGCCTGGTAATGGAGCTGGTGTGACTTGCTGACTCTCGCCGCTTCAAAACCTAACCGTCACACTGCATCAACTCTGCATCAGAGTCAAATCATCCTCAATTACCCTTTCCCTTCCATCACCATTACCACAGAACAGCATGCACTTATTTATGCATACATGCATGCATGTGTGTGTCTATATATATATATATATATATATATATATATATATATATATATATATATATATATATATATATATATATATATAGACACACACATGCATGTATATATATATATATATATATACATAGTACTATGCAAAAGTTTTAGGCAGGTGTGAAAAAATGCTGTAAGTAAGAATGCTTTCAAAAATAGACGTTGTTAATAGATGTTAATAGTTTATATTTATCAATTAACAAAATAGAAAGTGAGTGAACAGAAGAAAAATCTACACCAAATCAATATTTGGTGTGACCATCCTTCAAAACAGCATCAATTCTTCTAGGTACACTTGCACAAAGTCAGGGATTTTGTAGACATATAGTCAGGTGTATGATTAAACAATTATACCAAACAGGTGCTAATGATCATCAATTCAATATGTAGGTTGAAACACAATCATTAACTGAAACAGAAACAGCTGTGTAGGAGGAATAAAACTGGGTGAGGAACAGCCAAACTCAGCTAACAAGGTGAGGTTGCTGAAGACAGTTTACTGCCAAAAGTCATACACTATGGCAAAACTGAGCACAGCAACAAGACAGAAGGTAGTTATACTGCATCAGCAAGGTCTCTCCCAGGCAGAAATTTCAAGGCAGACAGGGGTTTCCAGATGTCCTGTCCAAGCTCTTTGGAAGAAGCACAAAGAAATGGACAACATTGAGGACCGTAGACACAGTGGTTGGCCAAGGAAACTTACTGCAGCAGAAGAAAGACACATCAGACTTAAGCCAGGTGCACACTGTGCGAATTTTAATTCCTTTGCAATTGTTGCTAGTCAGACTGTATGAACTTGATCCCCGCTGTAAGTCATGTCACACTGTAGGATCTCAGTTGTTGTTAGAGTCCTCTTCTCATTCGGTTCTTTGTTTTTGGTTTACGTCACGTCTCCACCCCTGTTCATTCATTGGTTCACTGTTTATTGTTTCATTATTAATTTCAGGTGTTTTATGTTATCGCTGATTTCCATGCATGTATATAAACCCCTTAATTTCTCCGCCTGGTCGTGGAGTATTGTATTAGAGTAGATCAACTGCATTGTGTATGTATGTTCGGTGCGTTTGCACTCTCTTCTCGTTTCAAAGACCATAGACCATGGACCATAGACCCTAACCTCATCCTTTGTGGATTTATGCCTCGCTACCCTGTGGATTATTACCTTGCGTTTTTGTGGATTTATGCCACGCTACCCTGTGGATTATTACCCTGCGTTTTTGTGGATTTATGCCTCGCTACCCTGTGGATTATTACCTTGCATATTTGTGGATTATTATTTGTTTTAGACCCTGCCTTTGTGTTCCTTTTTTCCCTGTCCATATACTTATGGTTCTTTATCGTTTCCCCAGCGATTGCATCCAGCTCCCCTGTGTCCACCATAACAGTTGTCATTAATGTCAGACTGTACGACAGTCAAGATGCAAAAAACGGACGCACGCAAGAAGTTTTACGTCATCAAAATATATTAGAATTTGAAAAATGATCCAGGGCAGTTATTAAACTAAATGGTCATGTTTTAGAACGAAGTAGCTCACCTGGAATTTGTATTTCCAGAGCTATCTCTCTCCAAGCCACTTCCTTTTTAGCCCTGTCATGATACAACGGCGAGGACACGTCATATAAACACTCCTTTTCCCCCCATAACTCAATAAGTTTCTCTTCTTGCTGTACTGCCCCCTGACTCTTTTAGACATTTTCCCTTGGTGGTTTGTTGTTATCACACTAATTGCGTCATCAGGTTCTGCGCTCCTATTGGTTCCTGATTTGACAGTTGTAGTAGGAGAAGCCACACTACAGAACTGTGCCTCAAATCTTCTGACACTGCCAGAATTTAATCAGAGGAAAAATGTGATCGCAAGAGCCATTAATCGGCTGTCGGGGAACATGTCAAACTAGCGATCAAAGACTACAGATTTTGGCGTAGGACTATAGGAATCTTTCAGGATTCTCAAAATTTGTCTCAGGCGACCAAATCGTGGCCAAATCATACAGTGTGCACCCGGCTTTACTTCCCTTCGCAAGATGATGTTCAGCAGTGCAATCAGCCAAGACTTGGCAGAAACCAGTGGGACCCTGGTACACCCAGCTACTGTCCAGAGTCTGGTCAGAAGTCTGGTCAGAAGTGGCCTTCATGGAAGACCTGCGGCCAAAAAGCCATACCTCCAACATGGAAACAGGGCCAAGTGACTCAACTATACATGAAAACACAGGAACTGGGGTGCAGAAAAATGGCGGCAGGTGCTCTGGACTGAATTTGACATATTTGGCTGTAGCAGAAGGCAGTTTGTTTGCCGAAGGGCTGGAGAGCGGTACACAAATGAGTGTCTGCAGGCAACAGTGAAGCATGGTGGAGGTTCCCTGCAAGTTTGGGGCTGCATTTCTGCAAATGGAGTTGGGGATTTGGTCAGAATTAATGGTCTCCTCAATGCTGAGAAGTACAGGCAGATACTTATCTATCATGTAATACCATCAGGGAGGCATCTGATTGGCCCCAAATTTGTTCTGCAGCATGACAACGACCCCAAACATACAGCATTAAGAACTATCTTTGGCGTAAAGAAGAACAAGGAATCATGGAAGTGATGGTATGACCCCCACAGAGCCCTGATCTCAACATCATCAAGTCTGTCTGTGTGTGTGTGTGTGTGTGTGTGTGTGTGTGTGTGTGTGTGTGTATGTATATATATAAATAATCACACACACACAGTGCCCCCCACTATCATTGGCACCCTTGGTAGATATTAGCAAAGAAGCCTGTGAAAAATTGTCTTTATTGTTTTGATCTTTTGTTCAAACAATTCACAAAAATACTCTGCTCTCATGGGTATCAAACAATTGCAATTTATATATATATATATATATATATATATATATATATATATATATATATATATATATATATATATATATATCTCTTTGTTAAATATATGTGTGCAGCAATTACTAGCACCCCTATGAATTCATATGAGAAAAATATATTTGACCTCATGCCCATGGTTAAATATGGTGGTGGCTCTTTAATGTTTTGGGGCTGTTTTTCTCCCAGAGGACCTGGATATTTTGTTAGGATACATGGCATCATGGACTATCAAATCTCAACCAATATTAAATGAAAACCTGACAGCCTCTGCCAGAAAGCTTAAAATGGGCCGTGGTTGGATCTTCCAGCAGGATAATGAGCCAAAACATACATCAAAATCAACACAAAAATGGTTTACTGATCACAAAATCAAGGTCCTCTCATGGTCATCCCAATCCCCTGCCTTGAAACCCATAGAAAAGCTGTGGGATGAACTGAAGAGGAGTGTCCACCAGCGTGGACCTCAAAATTGGAAGGATCTGGAGAGATTCTGTATGGAGGAATGGTCTCAGATTCCTTACCATGTATTCTCCAACCTCATCAGGCATTATAGGAGAAGACTCAAAACTGGCAAAGGGAGGTAGCACAAAGTATTGACTAAAAGGGTGCCAATAATTGTTGCACACCTATATTTAACAATTTTTATTTTTTTGATAAACCTGTGTTTTGTTTGCAATTGTTTGATATCCATGAGAGCAGAGTATTTTTGTGAATTTTTGTGAACAAAAGATCAAAAGGTTCAACAATAAAGACAATTTTTCACAGCCTTCTTTGCTCATATTTACCAAGGGTGCCAATATTAGTGGAGGGCACTATATATCATATGTGTGTGTGTGTGTGTGTGTGTATTCCTCATCCAGTTGGACACCATTAACAGGTCTCCTGCTGGCAAGGATAGGCTGCTGCTTTGAGATAATTTTTTAATGTGCTGCCAGAAGGTGTAGATGATATAAGGGATGTTTTTCTGGAGATTTCAGCAGATCTGAAACCTTCAATTTTAATGACTGGGATAAAATTAAAAGAAGGGCTCATAAAACACATTTTTATGAAATTACGAAATGATGAGTTCAGTGTTTAGAGGGTTTTCAGGCAAAACACTTTAGAAGGGCTCAACCTGAACCAGTTCATGCTAAGAATATAATGCTAATGAAATGTCCACATGAACACGGGGCTCATACAATCATGTGAAAAAAATAAGTGATGGAAAAGCCATGGAAATTGTTGGCTTTTTTGACATATTTTGACAAGCAAACATTTGATTATTCTTGAAACAGTGCCTATTAGTGAAGTTGATATACTTTAACAAAACCACAAGGAAAATCAGCTTTTTCAATCATTTATTTAACAGAAATATCAATAGATGTATATATTCTTCTGTGGAAAAAGTAAGTACTCCCTTGGCTTCAGAAGCTAGTATTGCCCCCTTTAGCAGACCTCACATTATCTTCAAGCACTCTTTGATATGATGCAGAATTCATAGTTGAATCCATGAATGCAGACTGTCCAGTCCCTGAGGCAGCGAAGCAACCCCAAACCATAACATTTCCACCACCGTGCTTCACAGTTGGTATGAGGTGCTTCTCCTGAAAAGCTGTCTTTGGTCTGCGCCAAACATGTCTGCTGTTACTGTGGCCAAACAGCTCTATCTTTGATTTCTCTATCTTTGATTATTCATCTGTCCAGAGCACATTATTCCAAAAGGCTTGGTCTTTGCGAATATGCTCAATGGCAAATTGTAGTCTTGCTCTAATGTTCTTTTTAGACAGCAAAGGTTTTTTCCTGGCACACCTCCCATGCAGGTCAAAACAGGTCAAAACAATCTCTTTCTGATTGTAGAAGCATGCATTTATAGGCACTCATATAAACATATCAGTATAAACACATCTATAATAGGTAATAACATTCGACTTATCCCATGTCTCCTACAAACGATATGTATTTTTCCCCCATCCTGCCCAACTGACTGTCTCTCTCCCCTTCAAACTCTTCTCTCTCTTTCTTGCCTTTTTTTTTGACTATCCACAAAAATAAGAGTGACAGCCTGTGTAATAAAAAAAAAAAAGTGGTACAGTAAAAGCCCATAGTGGCTTGAGAATCTGCATAATTGAGAGCTAAAACACTTTACAAACATTATATATCTCTCTATGTAACTACTGACCAAGTTTCTATTTGTAATAAACATGCAGGCTAACACAACTGTAGATATAATACTTAGCAATAGATTAAACCTGGATCATTTGCGGTACGTGCACGCAGCTTTCTCCATATCAAAGTTTTTATTATCGCATCTGTTAAAGTAACTGTTCAGATTTTCATCTCCGTTACGACTCCATTAACTTCCCTGAAGTGGTCTGATTGGTCCTGTGAGGACGCACGCTGATAGAGAAGTGTTCTCATTGGCTGCAGCCTGTAGGCATTATGTGCGGAACTTGCATTTATGTTTGGAAATCGCTTTCATAGCCTTTCGAATGGATAAATGATAGAAATCCTCTTCATTTCCCCTTCCAGCCCTGGGTGGATAATTGTGCTTCTTTTTGGAAATAAATGCTTGAAATAAGCACAATTACATGCTAATAGAATAAGACCATTTCAAATGTGAAATGAGTACAAATATCTAGAAACAGGCTTAATAATCTTATATTTGTTTAAAAACAATAATAAGGAGTTAAGGAGAAATATTATTTTTTAATTAATTTGACTATATTCAAGATCTAAGAATCTAAGAAAAGCTCATAATGTCACAGTGTACAAAATTGACCAAAGTGTGCATACACAGAAGTGCTGAGAGCCAGTCGCATTTCAACCTACTTTTGGCCTTTTTTGGTGTACAAAAGAGATATAAGCCATGGGTACATTGTCTGAAGCTGAGAGTAATATTGTGATAATAAATGTTAAATGCTTAAAACAATTTTCCTGAGTGCACAGTGAGCATTATAAAATCTCTGTAGATTAGAAAAAGAGAAAATGTTAGTTATGCTATTTAGGAAAAAAACATTGTGCTTGCAACCTAAGGTCCCCATCTGTGTAGCTTCCACAGGCTATACCTTTCCTGAATTTAATTCAATTCGCTTTACAGAAATCCAGATCCCTAATGAGCAAGCCAGAGGTGACCATGGCAAAGAAAAAGCTCCCTGAGAAAATATGAGGAAGAAACCTCAAAAGGGACTCAAAAGGGAACCCATCCTCATCTGGGTGAAACCTGATAGTGTGATTTATAAATCATCACAGTATACAGGTGTTAGAAGAGTAAAGGCCAACAATGTTAAGAGTGTTGAAATGATGTTTAGTAGAGAGCAGATTGTGAGTCCTATTACGATAATAGCATAAGCACAGGACAGTATGCATGATTACAGCAGCAGTAACTAGGTGAGAATCAAGGGCATAAACTGTTTAAATCTTTAGGGTATCCATGTGAGTCACAATTCACACATTCTAGAGCTAAATAACCTCCTTTGGATGCTAGACAATTATTATGGGTTTAGCATTCAAAAAGACACACACACAGTTATTTTCATACAGTCATATTTTTAAGACTGCTATTGACTGCATATATTCCACTGTATTCATGTGCTTCACTGTGTCTTCCTTTCACTGCTGGATCTGTGTACTGTATTCTGTGCTGTGGGGGCGGTTTCCTGCAGGCTACCATCGCTCTTTTGAAACGTCAAAGGATGACTTGTTCGAAGTCATGTGAAAGATGAAGTAACTAGCTTGATGTGAATGCAATAAAGGGTCTCCTGACAAAGATCTAATGTAAAAGTTCCTTTAAACATGGTCCCGTCCCCCCCCACACACACAAATTCTACATTTATTTATTCAGCTAGCATATGTGATGTCAGTATTTTCTGACAAGCCGGAAATATATGCTCATCTTCCCAGTGGCTAGAAGCAAAAGAAGGATTGGATCACATAATCAGATGACACTACAGCAATGCATGTTTGGCATGCCCTTAAGCATCTCCATGGAGAAACAACTAAGTCAGCAACATCAAGTAAATGCCACTTAGACCGTCAATCCAGGATGACTGTCTCAGGGGGGAAAAGGCGCTGCCGGTACATTACTGATAACAGTTTTTGCCTGGTTAAATTTGGTTGCAAATGCTCAAATGGGAGGAAAGAATAGGAGGAAAAAACAGTAATTTTCTCTCTGAATTGCTCCATTTCCAGCTTTATTCAGGCTCCAAATTGTTTCTCTGTGTGGTATGTAAAGTGCATAACAAATACGTACGTTATATCATAATTATGTGACTCAAAACTCCTTAATTTTCTTATGTCCATTAACAGAGGAGCCTATCATATTTCTGCAGGTTTCTAACAAAGGTATGGCTGTAGGACAAAAAAAAAAAAGAAAGATCAAGAACAAGGTTACAAGAGTTTTCAACTTGTTAGGTATTGTACCCTAGAAAGCAAAAAAAACAAAACAAAACCAAGGTCCTGATTTAGCATTGTTCAAAATACCCCGCCGTTCCTCATTGTACCACAACTGTCAGCATTCCCAAAAAAGCATCTGCCTTTTCCCATATGGGAGGTTCTCTTGCTGTTTTTCTAAAGCAACAAACAGTCTTCTATTTCTGATTGTAGCAGAGGTGGGAAAGGGAAAAATAAGATTGTCTAATGACCAGATGCAAGCAATCAGGCCGATTGCCCTTGCACTAATTTGAATCAGCCTTTGCAGGACACCTCCTTGTAGGCAATCACTGCCCTTCAACTTCAGGTAGCTCTAATTACAAGGCTAGGCAAGTTGTGAAACTTGTTCTGCATACAGATTGATGCATTAACACCCAGTAAGGCCTGCAAGCAGGAAATGCAAACCGGTGCGCCAAGTATTATACGTGTATCAGGTTATGAGACTTGATAGCAGCCACTTTATGACGTTATTGTTTATGAAAACTCTAATAAATTCTATAATGCTGTGATCTATAATGAAGTGATGCTTATCTTAATTATGGAGTGTTAATCACATTACAGATATTGTACAGCTGTTTATATTAAGAAGCCCGGCACAAGATGAGATCAGAATTATGTGATCAGAATCTATTTGCGAATCGCTTCAGTTGTTAAATGCTTCAGTTTCAATTCTATAACAAGGTTTTTGAAATGTAGTAAAGAGAAAAGATATGAACACATTATCGTAAGCCATCACATTTTCTTTCTTTGTGTCTGATTACATATAATAATATATCTGCTAATGTAGATACATTCTCGTATACACCTATTCTCTATCCGTGTAAAAAACAAAACAAAACCAAAAAAACAAAAAAGAAAAACCAGGAGTGTGACAGAAACAGAGACTAAGAGTAAGGAAGCCTTGCCTACTACCATTGAGAGTTTTCCGAACCACATATCAAAACTAGTTTGGTATTTCTTGAATAAATAAATAAATACACAGTGCACAGGGATTGGAAGGAAAAATGGAAGGAAGGCGGAGGGAGAGAAAAAGGAAGGTGAGGAAAAGAGTAGGAAAGTGAGCCTTGCCTACTAAGACTTTTCTAAACCAAATTTGCATTTCTTAAAGAAAATAAACAGTGCAGAAATAAAGGAAGGAAGAAAGGAAGGAGGACTGAGAGAGAGAGAGAGAGAGAGAGAGAGAGAGAGAGAGAGAGAGAGAGAGAGAGAGAATGAATTTGGGAAAAGGATGGGAAAGAAATATAGAAAGGAAAAAGAAAGACAAAAAGGAGTGAAAGAGAATGTAAGAAAAGCAAAAAGGAGAAAGAAAAGAAGAGGAAAAAAAAGAAAATAGAAATAAACTGGAAAGAGAAATGAGAGATGCTGAGAAAAGCAGAAGAAAAGAGGAGAAGAAGTAAAACATGAAAAATACAGGAAGGAAAATAGAAGCTGTCAGATATTAGCGAGAAAGAAAAGAAAAGGAGAAGAAAGAGGGAAATAGAGAAATAAAAAAGAGAGAGGAAGGGGAGAGAAGAAGTGGCGGGGTGGGTGGGGGTCTGATGGTGTGCGGGTGCACTGTTTGTGAGTTCATTGTGATGATCGGTGGCAGCTGGAATTCAAAATGGCAAACATTCGGTCAGTGTATCTCGATGGAAAAATCTCGAACTTTAAAGTTTTAGTACATTTTATCAAACCAAAAAAAAAAAAAGAAGAATCAATTCTTTAATTATTGATGAAAAAATCTTTGAAATGCAGCTTGGACATAGGATTATTCTGCAGGTTGAGCAAGAAGAAGAAGAAGAAGAAGAAGAAGAAGAAGCAGGAGGAACACAATTACAATGCAAGGCTTACAAGCAGTATAATAATTGCTTTATGTAATGCTTTAGTTGCTTGACCAGGCACACATCCAAAAAAAAAACAAAACCCTACACACAAAGGTCCTGTGTTCAAATTCCATTAAAGGAGTAGAAAATTAGCAAAATATAATTAGGCATCGTTTTCCCTTCTACTGCTCAGGAAAATAAGCTCGTACTGCCTTACTGCACTAGCTGAGTGGAGCAGTAAATGGATGGCTGGTTATATAGGCAGTTATGGAGAGGAGGTTGAGACAATCCAAGCTGCTGTTAAACCTCTGACAATAAACAGCAGCGAAGCCTGAGAGCATTTCCCATTCAGAGCACTTGGCTGGATACAGGTCGTTCCTTTCAGCAGAACCATGGTGTAAACAAACACCTATTCAATATTTCATCCAGCAAAAAATAAATAAAAAAATAAAGAAAATAAGTGGTTCTCATGCCCCTCTCAGCTGTAACTTATTCATCGCGTCATCCAAAATCAAAAGCAGCTTTTTGAGCTCAGCAGGATGAGATGTGCGCTTAAATTATTCAGCTTTCGGTGCTGCCTTTCTTTTTTTCGTTCCCCTTCCCCTTTGGCCTCACTTCTGATCTATTGCTGTAATAAGAACGAAGTCTCACCAACTTTTATATCTGACTCATTGAAGACTTGCTCCCCACCCTCGGCACCTCACCCGAGACATTTTTAACCACGGCAGTATTAATGGATTAGGTGATATATTACCTGAGCAGCTTCGCTCCGATACAATTATCCTGTGTTGAGGATCTGTTAGCATGTGTTTGCAGGGTGAAAGAACCAGCATGCAAACCTGAGCTCAGATCTGATGCAATGCGATGACATCTCATACAAACACAGGGCGCCTAGTGTGGGGAAAGACACATGCAATTGGGCTTCTGTTACAATGCACATTTCAACAAAGGTTGCACTGAGCTGGGGGAGAAAAAAAACCCCAAAACAAAACAAAAAAAAGAGCAAAGATAAAATACCGGAGAGATCGCTCGAAGTGTGGAAGGTGTCAAGAGCTGGCAACAGATGGCAGTAAAACATCATACTGTGGAGGCTTCAAAGTAAAATGTGCGTGCACACACACACACACACACACACACACACACACACACACACACACACACACACACACACACACACACACAAAATGCAGCTTCAGTGGTGGGTGTAAAGAAGGAGAAAAGGAGAAAAAAGAAACAACAACAAACTGAAAATGAGAGGGAGTTCTTTTTATATTGCATTCCCAATTCCTGCAGGATTGGCACAATGTCAGCTGAAGACCGAATCTGGAGAAACTATGATCTCCTGGAAGTACCACTTTCAATATACCCATGCAGCCACATAAGGACACATTCGTGTCTGGCTGACTATAAATGGAATCTAAAAGGCTTGACCTATTTAGATACTTTCACTAGTTTTTAACCACCACAACACCTATTCTGAATACAGAGCCATTCAGAAAAGTAAGAATGCACACAGTACCACCTGCTGCTGCTTATTTCTCCTCATTTAACAACCTATAATGCAATTTCTTGATGCAACCCACCTACGACGTGGGAGAGAACAGAGCGTCCTCTGTATATTTGTTCTGGTTTAATTGCACCTCTCATTGATGATTTTGTGTGTAGGCTACATTGCTGCTTGGTTACAGATCAAGCTGGTTTCCCTGGTTACGCTCCACCCTTTCAGCTACTAATTCAATTCAATTCCATTATTATTATTATTTTTTTAAACAATAGACACTGTCACAAAGCAGCTGCACACAAATCCAGATGTAGATTTAGGGTACTTATGGGTAGACTTAGCATACTTAAAAAACATAAAGATGGCTTTGGACCTCAATTCATATGAACAGTTATGCTATGATGGCTAGGACTGCAATTGCCACAAACAGTTTTGCGCTCAAGTCTCCATCAGTGAACAGTAGAGAAGTTCAACAAAACAGTCTTCATGTAAAAACTGTAATGAATTTTCCTGGTTACACAACTGCACTATTTGACCATGTAGTACTGGCACATTTATAGAAGGGATTTATTTATTTATAATTGCACTCGCATCCGGTGTCAACCAGATGAGGATGGTTTCTCTCAAGGTTTCTTCCTCATATCGTCTCAGGGAGTTTTTCCTCGCCACCGTCGCCTCTGGCTTGCTCACTGGGGATAAACTCATACATTTAAAATCTATATCCTGAATTTATATATTTCTGTAAAGCTGCTTTGGGACAATGTCCATTGTTAAAAGTGCTATACAAATAAAACTGATTGAACTGAAATTTATGCTATGCAATATACAGGTGCATCTCAATAAATTAGAATGTCGTGGAAAAGTTCATTTATTTCAGTAATTCAACTCAAATTGTGAAACTCGTGTATTAAATAAATTCAATGCACACAGACTGAAGTAGTTTAAGTCTTTGGTTCTTTTAATTGTGATGATTTTGGCTCACATTTAACAAAAATCCACCAATTCACTGATCTCAACAAATTAGAATACTTCATAAGACCAATAAAAAAAACCAAACACTTTTAGTGAATTGTTGGCCTTCTGGAAAGTATGTTCATTTACTGTACATGTACTCAATACTTGGTATGGGCTCCTTTTGCTTTAATTACTGCCTCAATTCGGCGTGGCATGGAGGTGATCAGTTTGTGGCACTGCTGAGGTGGTATGGAAGCCAAGGTTTCTTTGACAGTGGCCTTCAGCTCATCTGCATTTTTTGGTCTCTTGTTTCTCATTTTCCTCTTGACAATACCCCATAGATTCTCTATGGGGTTCAGGTGTGGTGAGTTTGCTGGCCAGTCAAGCACACCAACACCATGGTCATTTAACCAACTTTTGGTGCTTTTGGCAGTGTGGGCAGGTGCCAAATCCTGCTGGAAAATGAAATCAGCATCTTCAAAAAGCTGGTCAGCAGAAGGAAGCATGAAGTGCTCCAAAATTTATTGGTAAACGGGTGCAGTGACTTTGGTTTTCAAAAAACACAATGGACCAACACCAGCAGATGACATTGCACCCCAAATCATCACAGACTGTGGAAACTTAATACTGGACTTCAAGCAACTTGGGCTATGAGCTTCTCCACCCTTCCTCCAGACTCTAGGACCTTGGTTTCCAAATGAAATACAAAACTTGCTCTCATCTGAAAAGAGGACTTTGGACCACTGGGCAACAGTCCAGTTCTTCTTCTCCTTAGCCCAGGTGAGACGCCTCTGATGTTGTCTGTGGTTCAGGAGTGGCTTAACAAGAGGAATACGACAACTGTAGCCAAATTCCTTGACACGTCTGTGTGTGGTGGCTCTTGATGCCTTGACCCCACCCTCAGTCCATTCCTTGTGAAGTTCACTCAAATTCTTGAATCGATTTTGCTTGACAATCCTCATAAGGCTGCGGTTCTCTTGGTTGGTTGTGCATCTTTTTCTTCCACACTTTTTCCTTCTACTCAACTTTCTGTTAACATGCTTGGATACAGCACTCTGTGAACAGCCAGCTTCTTTGGCAATGAATGTTTGTGGCTTGCCCTCCTTGTGAAGGGTGTCAATGATTGTCTTCTGGACAACTGTCAGATCAGCAGTCTTCCCTATGATTGTGTAGCCTAGTGAACCAAACTGAGAGACCATTTTGAAGGCTCAGGAAACCTTTGCAGGTGTTTTGAGTTGATTAGCTGATTGGCATGTCACCATATTCTAATTTGTTGAGATAGTGAATTGGTGGGTTTTTGTTAAATGTGAGCCAAAATCATCACAATTAAAAGAACCAAAGACTTAAACTACTTCAGTCTGTGTGCACTGAATTTATTTAATACACAAGTTTCACAATTTGAGTTGAATTACTGAAATAAATGAACTTTTCCATGACATTCTAATTCATTGAGATGCACCTGTATAGAATATTTGGACAGATGAACACAAACAGAATGGTGGATGCATGCACAAAATGTTTTTTTTATTTAATTATCTAGTAATTTATTGAGCGCTGGCTCCGTGATCTCTGTGCTTGGGTGATTTTTGTGAGGAAGTTTTTTTTTTTTTTTTTTTGGTTCATTTAATTATGTGCTGCATAAAAATATACCGAACCAAATCGCAAATGAACCAAAAGTATCCATTTATACTCTGACTCAGACTAATAGGTGTGAAAGCACCCTTAGATCCCTAATGAGCAAGTCAGAGGCAATGGCAAGGAAAAACTCCCTGAGACGACACGAGGAGGAAACGTTGTGAGGAACCAGATTCAAAAGGGAACTCTTCTGGGTGACACCAGATAGTGCGATTATAAATCACTGCTCTTCGACGGTACTCAGTGTGTTGAAAAGATGTTCAGTAGGAGCATCAGAGTCTTTATGCTAACAGCAGCAGTTCTCAGGTATAACTCTACAGTATCCAGCTCAGATTATGTTCCAGTTCTTATATCATGTTAATGTAAGTGGTTGCTTCCTTATAGAGAGACTGGCAGGTCTCAATTACTTTTAATAGCCTGGATTCATCCTTGTCCCTTTAGATGCATTCCACAAGCAAAATCATGCAAAATCACCTCAAACAGTACTGCACTGTTGACCTGCAAAGGACAACAAAAAATATCTAAGTATAAAGCTACAGCTTTATACTGCTGTCTCATGGAGAGCTGTTTAGCCTTCTTTTTGTGAAAGGCAAAGGAGAAAAAAAACAAAACACAGCAGTTCTCAGAGAAGAAAAAAATATATATTCATCGAGGATTCAAAGTCAGTCTGTAAGGTCAGAAAGCCGTGATATGGAAGGTAGTCTCTCACGTGTTGATCTTTGCGACTGTGTGACTAAATGGTAAATGGTCTGCACTTAAATAGCGCCTTTGTGGTTCACAAAGCGCTTTACACTGTGTCTCATTCACACACTCACGCACACACTCACACACCAATGGCAGCAGAGCTACCATGCAAGACACCTGCCTGCCATCAGGAGCAACTTGGGGTTCAGTGTCTTGCCCAAGGACACTTTGGCACGTGGAATCACGTGGTCCGGGAATCAAACCGCCAACCCTACGATTAGTGGACAACCCGCTCTACCACCTAACTCACTCATTCACATACTCAGACCATCCAGGTTACCCATCCATATATTTATAAGCCTATATACAATGTTTACAGCTTCCCTTCTGTTTCAGTTAGAGCAGACACATTACTAACAAAACTGTTTATTGCTTACAGTCTGTCATGCATACATTGAGTTTTCCCTTTATCATGCAGTAAAGTGTGTTTATTAGGATTTGCACTGACTATTATTTTCACGCATGAGCAGGTCAAACTGCATTGAGCAAGCAATCATTAATAAAACACTCAAATTAAATATTTTAAAGAATGAAAACAATTCAAACATAATCACCAGAGTGTCAATGTAAGTACCTTAGATTAGAAGCTGCACATTATTCTTAAATTTCATAAATTTCAGAATTCTTAAATGCCATAAATGTAAATGTATATTTGTTTATGACGGTTATACTGCCTAATGTGTTACCTACATGGTGATTTTTTTTTATATGTATCACAATTAATAGGATCTAAATTTATTTGCTGCTGTGCAATTACTATGTGGGTTTAAAAAAAAAAACCCATACACATCAGTTAGCTCACACTGTTATTACACTCATCAAAAGAATGGCTCAAATACTGTATAAATATATAAAATGAAAGATAACCACAATGCAATCTAAAAAAACAACAACAAAAAACTATATACAGTACTGTGCAAAAGTTTTAGGCACCCTATTTATTTTTAGTACAAACTTTGTTATAGATTTTTTTATTTTATGACTTCTACATTATCAAGTCAGTACAAAAAAACATTTTAGAGTCCCAAACATTAGTTTTCTAGCACAAATTAAATGTTACAGAAAAATGTTTGTATGCCATTAAAGAAAGCAGCATATTATGTAAGAGACCACTTTTCAGACAAAAAACACAATGAAGGCTGCTGGGTTTTGCTGCAACAATAAGAAGCAAGTGCGAAAGTCAAAGTCTCCAGAAGAACTGTGTCTGGTTCTGCAAGATGCTCAATAAAACTTACCAGCTCATTTCCTTATAAAACTGCACACATTGTACCGGAGACTACTATTTTTATTGTAATTTTAATTTTTTTTGTCACACCAAATATTGACTTTGTTTCATTTACTACTGCTCTTTATGGTGCATATATATATATATATATATATATATATATATATATATATATATATATATATATATATATATATATATATATATTTTAAATGTATAAAGATTTAATTTCATTATTCTGAAGGCATCTTTGCTCTACAGCATTTCTTTGCATGTGCCTAAAACCTTTGCACAGTACTGTATACTGTACAGTATTTTCTGTTTTGCTAACAAAGATCACTCTTATAAGACCTACAGATTTTTAATTATAGTATTTTCTCCAAATCAATAATGGGGGGAAAAAATTACTGATGCAAGCAAATTATTCTACGCTATTCCGTTTAAGATATAAAATCAATCATTGAAAGAACATGAAATGCATTCTTTCGATGGAGTCCCGTCCAGGTTTTTCCGTAAAACGGACAGCCTTCAACATGCATTTGCGTTTAGAGGTTTGCTTGCACGGTGTCATCAGCTGGAAATATACACTGTGGCAGAATATACATGTGGCAGATCACATGGTACATGCAGAACATGGTTATAAAATACCTGTACATATGCACTCAGCAAGAAAGACCAGCCACAAAATGTCAGCATAGCAACTCAATTACTGAATGATGCTGTTCTTAAACGCAGCAAGAATTTCTGTAATAAATGTTGATCCTACTCCTTGCTGAAGGTAAGTCTAAAGCTGGTTTTAGATTTGCAATTACAGCAGTCTTTTAAGATTATTTTTTAAGAGTATTACACTGTAAGGGATGATCCCAATAAAACCCTGGCCAAAGTCTGTAAAAGACTGTGCAATAACGTGTGTTCTCCATGTCGGATTATATGATGAAGATCCTCTAACAATAGACCTGCACTGAAAAATCAAATGAGCGTGATCTGAGCTTCTTGAAAGTAAACTTGAGTTAAAAGATTTTTTTTGTTAGCACCAGCATGTTTCATCTACACCATTGCCACTACCATATTTGTAGCTAATATGTGAATTTTGCAAAATGCCACAATCCAAGTGTGGTTTAGCACTGTGCCTGTGATTGCATTTCAGTGTGCCACAACTTCCACATACTGATGGAAGTGAAATGCAATGTACTGAGCAATTACATTCACATTTGATAAAAAAAAATAAAAAATCAGCATTTAATGATGCTATATATATATATATATATATATATATATATATATATATATATATATATATATATATATATATATATATATATATATTATTTCTTGCATGGAATAAATAACCTGGAAAATATGCAAAATATGATTTAAAAAAAAAAAAAAAAAAGGTTTAAGCCATTGCCTTAGCACAAGTGTATTATGTGGCTGAGAAAACCCTGTTTGAAAAACGGCCTTCTGGACCAGAAGGACACTCCTCAACTCTACTTCATTCCATCCCCCATGTCAGTTTGTTTGAAGAGGAAAAAACATGGCTCAAGCCTGTAAGCTTCCAGCGCAAGCAGATAATTCTCGTTTTAGCAAAAACCATGCTGTGTTTGGAGACAAACTTAAGAAGAAGAAATGCAATAAAACCAGAATAAACAATGCCAATACAAGCCAAATTCTGCATGTTTCTGGTGCTTTAACTTAGTTTTCAAGCAGTAGAAGGCTGAGTGGGCAAAAGCTAAATGCTAAAATGCTAACATCAGCCAGCCAGAACACTGAGGACACATAAGGCAGTGCTTCACAATTTTGCTGTGTATTATTATTCTTACTACACTACTGTTCATTATTATGTGCTTCCCCAATTTTCTGTATTATTATAATAATTATTCTGAAGTTAGGTACTTTTTTAAACCTATACCTAAGTCTGGCAATAAATTTAATAAATAAACAGGCAACCGTATCACTTGAAATTGATGTGAGGCTAATGCTAATCTTTGCTAATGTCAGTTGAATGTGCTAACTCTGAACTTGCTAACAGGCCACCATAGATTCTAGGGGCGGAGCTTTGTGAACCTGGGGAGGAATGGGCAGGGTGGGCTCAAGGTGTTAAAAAAAAAAAAAAAAAAAAAAAAAAAAATAATAATAATAATAATAATTCAAATTTGAAACTACCTATTACACCTTTAGAAACCTAATCTTTTTTTTTTTTTTTTTTTTAAAAATGACGAATCTTAACTAATGCCTCTTTAATTCTTTTTTTAAAAAGTAATTTACCTGCTGATTTCTCACTGAAGAGATCAAGTGATGTAAAACCAATGCAACGAAGGTTTGCTTTTCAGTGTGGAACATTTTCTGCATGTCGCTAATAAAAATACTGGTTGTGTCTTGCATTTCATGTTCTTTCACTGCTATGATTGCTCTTATAAAAAAACAGAATGGCACACTGAACGTACACTTTCTAGTCTCCTGTTGATTATTTTTCATTAAAGATAGAAATCAATGGAAGAGAAAGTGAAGGTTTTGCTTTTCAGTGTAGCAAGTTGTCTGTTTGTTTATTACATTTCATATAGTTTCACATTTATTTTTCACTCTGGCATGGAATCTTCTCCATTCTCTACAAACAGGACCAAATAAAGAAAAAACGGTGGTCAGATTAGACCTAAATCAAACAAACAAATGTGGAGTTGTCAAGTTTGTTTGCATGTGGTTAGACATTGGTTAGTTGTTAGACATTATAGGAAGAGGCTCAGTGAGGAGTCTTCACCAGATATAAATTCTAGGGGAGCTGGTCATTTAGATACCAGCATTTTGTAGAAACATTGCACTATTTATAAATATATACAGTACTGTGCAAAAGTTTTAGGCACCTTTTTTTTTTAGTACAAACTTTGTTATAGATTTTTTATTTTATGACTTCTACATTATCAAGTCAGTACAAAAAAACATTTTAGATTCCCAAACATTAGTTTTCTAGCACAACATTAAACATTACAGAAAAAATGTTTGTATGTCATTAAAGAAAGCAGCATATTATGTAAGAGACACTTTTCAGACAAAAAACACAATGAAGGCTGCTGGGTTTTGCTGCAAAAATAAGAAAGTCAAAGTCTCCAGAAGAACTGTGTCTGGTTCTGCAAGATGCTCAATAAAACTTACCAGCTCATTTCCTTATAAAACTGCACTAATTGTACCAATAGACTACTATTTTTATTTTTTGGCACACCAAATATTGACTTTGTTTCATTTACTACTGTTTGCTGCTCTTTTTTTGAAGGCATCTTTGCTCTACAGCATTTCTTTGCATGTGCCGAAAACTTTTGCATAGTACTACAACCCCAATTCCAAAAAAGTTGGGACGCTGTTTTACGTTGAGGAACATCATTCTGAAATTGTTCCACAAATTGTAAAAGCAGTTTTTTGCAGATTGGTGAACCTCTGCCCATCTTTACTTCTGAAAGATTCTGCCTCTCTACGATACTCTTTTTATACCCAATCATGTTACTGACCTGTTGACAATTAACCTCCAGCTGTTTCTTTTTAGTAACACTTACTTTTCCAGCCTTTTGTTGCCCCCGTCCCAAATTTTTGATACGTGTTGCGGCCATCAAATTCAAAATTACATTATTTTTTCCTTAAAATGGTACATTTCCTCAGTTTAAACATTTGATATGTTTTCTATGTTCTATTGTGAATAACATATGGGTTTTATGAGATTTGCAAATCATTGCATTCTGTTTTTATTTACATTTTACACAGCGTCCCAACTTTTTTGGAATTGGGGTTGTATATAATGTATTCATTTTTTAAATCTCATTTTTATGTAAAGAGCTTATACATCTGGAGTTGATTGTAAGTGATCTATAAGTGGTTCTCTCTGAGGTTCAGAATAAAGCACCTGACAAGGTTTTTAATTTTCACTAAACATCTGCACAAATTTGCTTGGCCTCATTTACAAACATTGATATGTGGAGTACCAAAATACTCATCAGATGAACAGCTTGTGGGGTCTTGAGTATCAGCAGACTATCACAACAGAATGGAAACAGCTCCTACAGCAGAGTATGTAATGTAAATGCATGTAAAGATAACTGCAGACACGATGTAGTTAAGGAACGGCCATCTTATGAGATGCAATGTTTGGGAATTAGCTATGATGACTTGCACACAAGACACACACATAAAATTATTCTCCTGCCTGCCAAGATCTGTAATCGGGTTGATAAGCTGTTGACACAGTAATTGGGAAGAGGAGGTTTGAGACTGTGCACATGAAGGAAGGTGCTGCGCTCTACACCTGCAGCATTAACATTCTGCCTGAGTGCCTCCTGGCTGACCTTGAATCTGCTGCTGCGCCACGCTTGATCCCATCAGATCTTGCCGGTAAAACCGGACCAGGAAAGGTGACCTCTTGCTGTGAAATCAAGTGGCAGAATTATTGATATTTGCCCAACATTGCTGAGATTACTCCAACTCCCTGATAAAAAGAGATTAGAGGCACTACCACATGTCCATGGCATTCGAGAGGGAGAGTATAAATATATATATATATATATATATATATATATATATATATATATATATATATATATATATATATATATATGTGTGTGTGTGTGTGTGTGTGTGTGTGTGTGTGTGTGTGTGTGTGTGTGTGGAGTCGAGTAGGTTATTATCTAGTGGGACACATGACACGTGTTAAATCCTGCTGGGGAAGTTGCGACAGTGTAAAAGGGCCATTGTACCTCTAACTGTCAGCAGTGGCCGATAATTTCTTGATTAAATATTCAGAGCAGCATTCACCCCTACTTGTGTGTGATTATATGAATGGTTATGCACCCACAGGGTTCATATTATGACTCTTTAATTCGGTTGAACAGTGGCATTGTTACACAGCAGTATAACACCTAACTAGCACTGGATTTATTTTTTATTGCCAAGAAAGGTCATTTCATAGAAACAAAGGTCCTTCAGATTTCCACAATGATGGAGAACTTTATATTGCACAAAAACCTTATAAATCTCACTGTGAATTATTACTATCTGAACTATCTGTATCCATTTAGTGCTACAAATGTCTGTATCTGTATTTGGATTTGAAGTGGGTGTGGCCTAAGCAAATAATGTTTTGTGTGTGTGTGTGTGCACGGGGTGTTGGCTGGCTGCTGGAAAAAGTTATCATTTTTCAATAACATGGTACATAACAACACATCCTGTATAATTTTCCTGGTATGATATTCATTTAATAATGTTGAAGAACAATGAAAAATGTGCAATGAACGTACAAGTTAATATTTGTAAAAATAGATTTTTTTTTGCGATATTCTGCCCTGGGCACAGTGCACAAGCACCACACAAAGCAAGCACAGGCACAGTGCCACAGAGCAAACTTCACTGCAGTGGACAAAATCAATAGACATGTTGTTGACTCCACAGCCAGCAGACATGCATCATGCATAGAAGATCAAGGCCAGGAGAAATCTGCCACTCAAGCTTGGGTCTGGAGCTCCACCACAACCATCAACCAGAAGACAAGTTTGACGACAACGGAAAAAAACAAAACAAAAAAACCCCTGAAATCCTAGTCGTATTTGTGTCTGTTTAGAAGACATTATTTGTTCTGATCTGAATAATGTATTAATATTCAGTTATATAACTAAGATACTTCAGTAAAGTTTGGGAGCACTAAACTCAGTTAAAGCCATAAAGGGACATGGTCTCTGCTGGATCAACTCAAGTGTCTTTGTACTGAGTGTCCTTGCACTTACTGTATAGATTTATCAGGCCTCTCTATCTTTTTCACTTGCTTTAATTTTCAAAATGCATTTGAACCCTAGTATCTAAGGAGTAAAAACACAATGCAGCAGACTTTTTAATAGAAAAAATAATCAGTGATGTGATGGCGTGATGCAGCGGAATCGAAGTGAAGTGGAAGTTGATTAATTTCCTATAACAGCATGTACCGAAGTGTTTTATTCCTCTTATAGTAAACCACAGCAATTTACCAACAATTACAATTTTCCATTGATCCTCATTATGGTATAATTTTATAGTGACATCTAATATTGTGGAAACAATTTAGTTTATATATATATATATATATGTGTATATATATATATATATATATATATATATATATATATATATATATATATATATATATATATATACACATATATATATATATATATATATATATATATATATACACATATATATATATATATATATATATATATATATATAGAGTTGGCTCTTCATCTACCTCTTTTTTCTCTCTCTCTCTATTTAGGCTAATAAGAAAGAAAGAACAAATGCAGCTTGTCACATAACTGAGAAACTGCTATATAGAAAATTAATCAACACCTTCTCATAATCACATTTGAGACTTGAACGGCGCTGTGCTATAAGTAAACAATAACCTCTGCACTGATGACTTTGCACTTATATGAAATATGATTAAATAAGGGCACCTTTTTTGGAACTTAGACTGTCCTACCCTGCATCAATGACACAGTGATAGATATTAAAGATACAGTAATAGATAGTTAGTGGCTTATATATAGTTATATATAGTTATAATGTGATGGTCTAAAGACCTTTACTATGGTGTTTTAACACTCGACTGCAGCTTTGTCCTATTGACATTGCGCCATTGCCTATAGCTGTGAATGACATAATGTGTGTTTGATTTCATGGACATTCATCTTAAACTTTCTGCTTTGTAAGTGCTAATTCTTTGAAACATGTAAAATTAGTTTAAATTAAAAGTAAAAATCAATATATTATTTTTACTTTTATATTATTTTTTTTATATTATTTTAGTCATACCCACATTTATAATGTTTTAAGCATGCAACATAAAGACTTCCATTTAAAGGGCGAATTTTTATTTAAAAAAAAAAAAAAAAACCCAGCCATCTGTGTACTGTTATTCTTCTGGGCTTTCAGTATCTAGCCTTAGTTTTCAGAACAGGGCGAGTTTAGCCTTGGCCTTGGCCTGTTTTATAAAGTCTAGCCTTATTACTGAAAACATGTTTGTCTGACCTGTTACCCTGTGGAAGAAATGTGCCTAGGAAGATTTACTCAAGTAATTCAGTACATTTATTTTATTTTATTTCTATTATATCTCAATGAAACACTACACTAAAGCGTTCCTTCTTGTGAAGTTGCTTGTGCTAACCACGCTTCTGTCAGTGCTTTTCTTCTAATGATCCTGTGAATAAAGAATTAGTCATCTTATATTCAGAAATAAACCATTTTTTTTTTTTTTTTTAGTAATGCATAAAGAGCATTAGATAAAGCTCATCAGTCTGTTGCCTAGCAATCACTGCTATTTGTGACACGTCGCATATTACAGTATTCTCCCTATGGTAACGAAACAAGTTTTTCCAAAACATCAACTGTAAGAACAAATAGTGATGATAATTAATTATTGCTAACCAAATCTTTAGGCAACGTTAACACAAATTCATACAAAACCCTGAGCCGATTAGGTAACAATGATCAGCAGCAAAAATATAATTAAAGTATCATCATATGCGCAGATGTATGCAGTGTGGAAATGTCATTTTAATACATTTTAAAATGGAACAGAACCACATTATGACACATCATTCCACAAAATTCCACCATTTTAAAGCCTCTATCAATATGGATTCAAATGTTAAAGTCTCAGTGATTCTAAACACCGGTCACTTACTAAGCATTATATTCTTCACTAGATTTTAATTATAAACACAACAAAATCAGATCTGTCTCCTCATCATGACTGCGTAGGCATGCCACATCACACAATGACTGGCTGTGGTGTCTGACAATGAAAACAACCTGACAATTGGTGGGGAGAAAAAAAAAATCAGAAATGCGCAAAGGTGCATTTTGTACAGTCCAGAATTATTGGCACCCTTCATAAAAATAACAGCGTAGTTTCACCATTATATTCAAACTTAGTACAATTATCAGCACCCCACAAAAATAGTATATGGACCATCAAGCTCTTTATTTATTTATTTATTTATTTAGATTTGTTTATGTGAACTACCTTCTTCAGTTCAGTTTAGGGTTGCTCTCAAGGATTCTTCCTCATATCATCTCAGGGAGGTTTTCCTTGCTGCATTCATGTTGGGCTTGTTCATTAGGGATCTAAATCTACATCTAGATTTCTGTAAAGCTACTCTGACACACTGTATATTATTAAAAGTGCTGTACAATTGAGGGCTCAATACATTGATTTGAGGTTAGTGAAAATATTTCTGTGTTCATTTGGATGTACAGTCATGTGAAAGAATAAGTACACCCCATGGAAATTGTTGTGGTTTTTTTTTTGGACATATTTGGACAAGCAAACATTTGATTCTCTTTGAAACAGTGCCTATTAATAAAGGTGATACATTTGATCAAATGACACAAAATTGACATTTTGTAGTAATTTTCACACTTTAAATGAACAAAAAACAGATCAGTCACATGGAAAAAGTAAGTACACCCCTACATTTATCACACCTTCAAATCCATAAAATTAGAATCAGGTGTTCAAGATTGGATGCCAGTGATTAGAACCTACTTAGGGAGTGCAGGTGGAACCTGTCCTAATGAAAGAAATTAATATGCTGGCACGATTAAATTTTCTACAAAACAGTGATGTTTCGTTATGTTGTAGTAAGTATAGACAAGAATGCGTTGCAATTTAAACATGTAATATAAAATAATGCTTGATGCTTTAAAGTCGCCCAGTCTGTTGTGGTTTTATTCTTCACTCTGATATCACAGAGGAGGGAGTGGGGTGGGGAGTCATTTATCCCTGAGAGGTGATAATAGTGAGGGAGGGGGAGATCCACGCCTCAATAAGTAACTGGCGAAAAAATAGCAGGATTCATCCTCCTCAAAAACACAAAAAAAATTCGTTGTTGCTGAACCCACTCCTGAAGTCAGATTTAACTAAATCCTCAACATCCATTTCTTGCATGCATTAAGATGTTGACTCGGCTTTCTACCATTTTCTGCCATTTTTCTACCATTAATATGCGTTATTCTCAAAATGATACTTTGTTTTCATAATGCTATGACTTTATTCTCAATATATTATGAATTTGTTCTCATAATATTTATTCTCATGGGAGGCATGGCAGGAAAAAGCCTTTGCAAAACTACAGTTTGCCAATGAGCATACAGGCAAAGACCCGGCCTTTTGGAATAATGCGCTCTGGACAAACGAATCAAAGATAGAGTTGTTTGACCACAGTAACAGCAGACATGTTTGGCGCAGACCAAAGACAGCTTTTCTGGAGAAGCACCTCATACTAATTGTGAAGCACGGTGGTGGAAATGTTATGGTTTGGGGTTGCTTCGCTGCTTCAGGGACTGGACAGCTTGCATTCATTGATTGAACTATGAATTCTGCATCATATCAAAGAGTGCTTGAAGATAATGTGAAGCCATCTGTCCGAAAGTTGAAGTTGAACCGAAAGTGGACATTTCAACAGAATAATGATCCTAAGCACACTAGCAAACCCACCAAGGAATGGCTCAAAAAGAAGAAATGGAGGGCCTAGTCAAAGCATGGATTTGAACCCCATTGAAATGTTGTGGGGGGATTTGAAACGGACAGTACATGCCAGAAAACCCTGAAACATCTTGCAATTGAAAGAATATTGCATGGAAGAGTGGTCAAAAATTCCAGCAAGCCAATGTCAGAGACTGGTGGACAATTATGCAAAACGCCTAAAAGGAGTTATTTCTGCTAAAGGGCTAGCTTCTGCGGCCAAGGGTGTACTTACTTTTTCCACAGAAGAATATCACATCTATTGATATTTCTGTTAAATAAATGATTGAAAAAGCTAATTTTGCTTGTGTTTTTGTTCAAGTATATCAACTTCATTAATAGGCACTGTTTCAAAGATGATCAAATGTTTGCTTGTCCAAATATGTCAAAAAAGCCAACAATTTCCATGGGACGTACTTATTTTTTCACATGACCGTATGTTTGAGGTCATTATCTTGCTGACAGAAAGTCTTAACTTCCTGGCAGAGGCATCTTGGTATTTAGTGCAATTCAAAATATCATGAATCTACACAAAAGATCCTGGACCACCAGCTACAAAATAGCCCTATAGTATCAATTATCCACCATCATATTTCACACTGGATGTTAGCTGATTTCCTGTTTGCAGCCCCTTTTTCTCATCTGTCAACACATGACTCCAATTGTTGTTCCAATGATGACTGCCAAAGTTCAAGCGCTGCAAATTTTCAGAAGCTCTCAAGAAGGGCTTCTCTTGTGCCAAGAGTGTGATTGTCTCTGTGATTTTTGGCCTTTCCTCCTCCAACATTCTTCTCAGTTAAAGCAAGGAGGGGGTGGGGTAGCAATAGGAGATTGGAAGTGTACTCATGGGCCCTCTTATTGGCAATTTTTAACTGTTTCAGACATTTGACACTTTTTTTGTTATGACTCTCATTGTGCTTAATGGTGTTTTTAACTGGCTCCCAAGTGAGCGGATGGGAGAGATAGCAGGAGAGACCCCTGATGATTAGTGTACCACTCATACAATCATGAGTATCTGAGCTCATGTATGCAGAAGTGGGCAGTTACCTTGAATGCCAAAAAAGGTGACAGTAAGTTCAGTAAGAATTCAATACTACTAGTTTTACAACCCCATTTTTGTGTTTTGTTTGTTAAACCCATTTTTGCATTTTGTTTGTTAAACTGCAGTCATGAACAACTGTGCAAAGCATGCACAATGCACCTGCACAACTGATGTTTTATTTAGTCTATGGTTCGGTTGTTGACCAGTGCACATGACTAGAAAGCTAAAACCAACGGAAGAGCAATGGGTTGACAAAATGACATACGATTGCAGTGTTGTATATTTTTTTTGGTAATTCGGGGAACGTTAGCACAGGTGTTAACATGATACAAATTGAGACAAATGTAAAATAGAGATTGGGTTTTAATTAGTACATTATTAAGAGGTGTGGTTAAGTGTGCTGCTTCAGTATTCAATTCAAGTTATTTTTAGTTGCTTTAGAAACTGAGTGTGTAAAGATTTTTACAGATGCTGTAAAACAGCTGGCTGACAGAACTCTTCTCTGTTGCTATATTTTATGTCAATTTATGTAAGCATATGTAGAGTTATTAAATCATTTGTTGATTTTGATATCATTATTTGAGATGAGGTCTAAATGCAAAACATCAAAGGGAAGCAATGAGAGAGAAAGTGGAAGTGCAAATTTGACTGATTTCTACTGGTATCCTAACAGCGTTTATATTGCTGACTATTATGTAAATAAATTGGTTGTTTTAATATACTGTAGTAATGTGATTTTTTTGTTTTTCATGGATTTGGATGAAGTTCTATGGTCATTTACGCGTCGCATAAAACCTCCCATTCAATTCAACGCACTCATCCGATTTAATTCAGTTTGTATAGAGCTTTCAACAACAGTCACAAAGTACCTTTACAGAAATCCAGATGTAGATTAAGATCAATAATGAGCAAGCCAGAGGCAACAATGGCACAGGAGAAACTCCCTGAGATGACATGAAGAAGAAACCTTGCGGCTCCAAAGTCAAAAGGGAAACCATCCTCTTCTGGTTGACACCAGCTAGTAGAATTATAAATCATTACTCTTCTATTTCTGTAAACTATAAAGTCAGACATTGCTAAGTGTGGTGAAAGGATGTTCAGTATGAGCAGATTGTGAACAGGAGTCCTGGGATAAGCACTAGAGCTTTATAATTACAACAGCAGGTCTTTGAATGTACAAATCGACTTGATTTTTCCCTGAAGCAAAGGTGAGACTTGGGTATAAACTATTTTTAAGAAAATACTTAAGATCCATGTGAGGCCATCCAAAGCAGTAGAAGGTGACTCAAGTGCAATCCCATCCTGTTGCATCTTTTGACACTTGTAAACTCCATAGCATCTTACAGCTGGTTAAGAAGCTCATATATGACTAAATGCATTATGCGTTTTTTTGACATGTGTTTAGCTTTTGCCATGAATTGGACCTTATTAGCCATAAATGAGTTGTTCTTATTTGTTAGAATTTGGGTGAAGTGGCCTATTTATGTTAAAGTTGAGTTACCCAAATAGTGAACCTCGAAAAAAACGGGGTTAAGAAATAGGACAAGACATTTAAAGCTGTGCTAAGTGGGGGTCTCTGGAGAATATAACTTCCCCTTTTGTGTTGCTCCACCCACATAAAATATGACCAAGAAAATAGCAGCGGTGTGCAATCGTGCATTAACAATCAAATTTCCATTTTCATGTATGGCATTTACTGAAGTGTTGTGCAGTTTCGATCAAAATCTCATCCTCATGCTAGTTCACTAGTTCAGGGACTAAGAGTACCATCAGTGTAAAAAAACCTGTTGAGGAGGTTTGTATAGTTATCATATAGAGCCCCATGTCTTTTAAACACATTTGAATGAACTTCTCTTGAAAAAATAGCACAAACAATGAGTTGAAAACTAAACTTTTTCCCACCCATGAAAATGACCTGAGGACTCTGCACTGCCTGAGTAATCATTTCATTTTCATTTAATTTATGAGTCTCTAAATAAACTTAATTCCAATGAGTGTCTTTCTGTCTGCTGAGCACAATAAAAGCTAAGCTTCTTGCTGATCAGTGAGCACATATTTAAGTACAGCAGTCTCTCCTGCTGAATGTTTCCTTACTTTGTTCTATAAGAATTGAGCAAAGTGAATGAAGCCTATAAAATTAGGACAGGGCTTTCTGGGTGAGGAAAAAGCACCCTCAATTACACTTTAATCTCGTTTATCTCTTATGTAGCGGCCATTGCACCAGTACAATTCACTGCAATGTTCACATTTCTTTAAATTCCTTAATAAAAGAAAAGAAAGGAAGAGAAAGAGAAAAGCCTCAGTGAATGGCTGAGTATAAGAAGAGCTTCGGAGTGAGGTAAAGTGCGTGTTTGGATCATGAAAGTGAATTAGGTCAAACCACTGTCTAAATCTTACCCAATTATCTCACATTATAAGTAGGCCACCTATATTTTGCATTGGCAAAAATGTTCTATTTTGGACAACAATGTACACTGATGAATGCAATGTGCAATCTAACTACTAAACTGCTTTATATGCTATGTTTTCAAGGCTACTAGTCCAGCAGGACTACTTCTTATGAGTACAAAGTATACAAACCAGGAATATGATTAGGTACACAGATATTTAAGTGCAAAATATCTGTTTGTTTGTTTTTGCCCAAATGGGACACATATCTAATCTTTTTTTTTTTTTTAGTTGTGTGAACACAAAAGTCTGATCTTTTCAACTCGGATATACAGTGGGGGGGAAAGTATTTGATCCCCTGCTGATTTTGTACGTTTGCCCACTGACAAAGAAATGATCAGTCTATAATTTTAATGGTAGGTGTATTTTAACAGTGAGAGACAGAATAACAACAAAAAAATCCATTTAAATGCATTTCAAAAAAGTTATAAATTGATTTGCATTTTAATGAGGGAAATAAGTATTTGATCCCCTATCAATCAGCAAGATTTCTGGCTCCCAGGTGTCTTTTACACAGGTAAGGAGCTGAGATTAGGAGCACTCTCTTAAAGGGACTGCTCCTAATCTCAGTTTGTTACCTGTAAAAAGACACCTGTCCACAGAAGCAATCAATCAATCAGATTCCAAACTCTCCACCATGGCCAAGACTGTCCAAGGATGTCAGAGACAAGACTGTAGACCTACACAAGGCTGGAATGGGCTACAAGACCATCACCAAGCAGCTTGGTGAGAAGGTGACAACAGTTGGTACGATTATTCGCAAATGGAAGAAACTGTCGATCTTGTTAATGATCTCAAGGCAGCTGGGACGAAGAAAACAATTGGTAACACACTACGCCATGAAGGACTGAAATCCTGCAGCGCCCGCAAGGTCCCCCTGCTCAAGAAAGCACATGTACAGGCCCGTCTGAAGTTTGCCTGAATGATTCAGAGGAGAACTGGGTGAAAGTGTTGTGGTCAGGCGTGGTCAGATCTCTTTGGCATCAACTCAACTCGCCGTGTTTGGAGGAGGAGGAATGCTGCCTATGACCCCAAGTCATAACACCATCCCCACCGTCAAACATGGAGGTGGGAACAGTATGCTTTGGGGGTGTTTTTCTGCTAAGGGGACAGGACAACTGCACCGCATCAAAGGGACGATGGACGGGGCCATGTATCGTCAAATCTTGGGTGAGAACCTCCTTCCCTCAGCCAGGGCATTGAAAATGACCATAATGACTTAGAGAGGATCTGCAAAGATTAGGGGGACAAAATCCCCCCTGAGATGTGTGCAAACCTGGTGGCCAACTACAAGAAACGTCTGACCACTGTGATTGCCAACAAGCTTTTTGCCACCAAGTACTAAGTCGAAGGGGTCAAATACTTATTTCCCTCATTAAAATGCAAATCAATTTATATCTTTTTTGAAATGTGTTTTTCTGGATTTTTTTGTTGTTATTCTGTCTTTCACTGTTAAAATACACCTACCATTAAAATCATAGACTGATAATTTCTTTGTCAGTGGGCAAACGTACAAAATCAGCAGGGGATCAAATACTTTTTCCCCCACTGTAATAATAATAATAATTTTGGATCAGCAGCTCCCTGACCTGGTAGTGGAGGATTTAGTGGCATGAAGTTTGGAGAGCGTTCTGGATGTGGTTCTCTGTATAGTTATAGTGGTTGTACTTTGTAGTAGAAATTACTTACTTAGTCAGCACAGTATATTAGTTCATAATAAATATTTGAGGTATGGGTAGTCTCAAACAACTATATTTTCAAGATGAACTCTCAGGAACGACACACTCAGGAGTGTCATCTTCATCATCATCATCCTCCCCCTCAGCTGGACACTCGAGCTGTCGATGCAAATCTCACTAACCAATGAGAGTAAATCGTTGTTAAGCCGGCCCACATGTGAGGTTTGTGCCAGAATGGTGAATGTAAACTTGTGGTGCGTAAACAAAAACTTTGAAAGCGTAAACGAAAACTCTGGCAGCGTGTTCATAAACCATGGTTAGAGAAAAGGGCTCTTAGAAAAGTGTTAACAAAGAATGCTGTTTATTTGAAGACTATGTTAAATATTTGATCCTGAGTTCAGTTTTTTCAGTTTTTCTTCTTTCTCACTGAATTTTTTTTTTTTTAATTTCTTGAAAAGTTTCATTCAATACTTTTGCCACAAATTTAATTCCACAGTTTTCACTTGTCACACAACGGCTACAGAATAGGGTGGACTAACACATGCTTATTCCGAGACTGGTGAAGTCACTGTGTCTTGTTAAACTGCTGCTAATGTGATATCACAGGATAGCTAAACATTCTTGGCGCAGTATGGTAACTTCACTATACATGAGTTAGGCATTGTCACCCTAAATGTCACCACTCTCCCTACCCTGGAAGCAGGGCCGATCTTGGTCACACAGCCATGGGTTGCTTTGGTATTGCCAAAATTGAAGCTTCTCCAGATGTTGTTGTTTTGTTTTTTACATTATATTTTGCAAATACTCAGCAAAGAAGTACAGTACTGACATTGTCTCATATATATATATATATATATATATATATATATATATATATATATATATATATACACACACACACACACACACACACACACACACACACACACACACACACACACACAGTGGGCATAGAAAAGAGTCACCCCCCTTTAAAATAATCACATTTTGTTGCTTTTCAGCCTGAAATGAAGACAGACACGGTTTTCGTTTTATCCATCTATATTTACTCAGTGCAACTTATTACATCCAAGTGAAAGATATAACACCAACATGTCTGAAAAAAAAAAAAAAACAGAATCAATGAGTTGGAAAAAAGGATCACCCCCCATTTTGTTGAACCACCTTTTGCTTTAATTACAGCCTTTAGTCTGTTGGGATATGTCTCTACTAACTTTGCACATCTAGACTTTGCAATATTTGCCCACTCTTCTTTGCAGAACTGCTCAAGTTCAGTTAAATTTGATGGTGACCGTTTGTGGACTACAGTCTTCAAGTCATTCCACAGATTTTCAGTGGGGTTTAAGTCTGGGCTCTGACTAGGCCATGCAAGGACATTCACCTTTTTCTCCTTCAACCACTGTGTGGTCAGTTTAGATGTGTGCTTTGGGTCATTGTCATGTTGGAAGGTAAACCTTCTTCACATTGACAACTTTCTGGCAGTGGGCAGCAGATTTTCCTCAAGAATTTGATGGTATTTTGCCCTATCCATTTTCCTTCTATCCTGACAAGTGCTCCAGTCCCTGCTGCAGAGAAACACCCTCATAACAGGATATTACCACCTCCATACTTTACTGTAGGAATGGTGTTATTTGGATGGTGAGCTGTATTGGATTTCTGCCAGACATATTGTTTGGTGTTGAGGCCAAATAATTCAATTTTAGTCACATCTGACCATAACACCTTTTTCCATGTGGCCTCAGAATCTTCAAGGTGCGTTCATGTGGCCTTTCTTGAGGATTAGCTTTTTTCTTGCAACCCTCTCATACAAGCCACATTCATGGTGAATTTGTGATATTGTTGTCACATGCACACAATGACCACTCTTTGTCATAAATTCCTGCAACTGCTTCAGAGTTGCTGTAGGCCTCTTGGTATCCTCTCTGACCAGTTTCCTCCTGGCTCTTTCATCCAGTTTGGAGCGATGTCTTGATCCAGGGAGGGTCTGTGTTGTACCAAATACCTTCCACTTCTTAATAATCAACTTCACTGTGCTTCTAGGCATTGATAAAGCTTTTGAAATTTTTTTGTATCCATCTCCTGACTTGTGCCTGTCCACAACTTTATCCTGGAGATCTTTTGACAGTGCCTTGCCACCTATAGTTGATTGTTTGCTTCAGTTGGACTCCAAAATGCTCCAGGAAAGTTATTTTCATGCTGAGCTAATCTAAATGACCACAGCTGATCACAGTTGAAAGTCAAATGGCTTTGTGTGCCATTGAGAAGGTGATTTGTTTTTTAATTTTTCTATTTTTTTTCTGACATGTTGGTGTTATATTTTTCACTTGGATAAGTTGCACTGAGTAAATACAGCTGGATAAAACAAAAACTGTGTCCATCTTCATTTCATGACTTCAAAATGTGATTATTTTAAAGGGGTGGGGGGTGATTCTTTTCTATACCCACTGTATGAATATATATATATATATATATATATATATATATATATATATATATATATATATATATATATATATATATATATAGAGAGAGAGAGAGAGAGAGAGAGAGAGAGAGACAGAGTTGTGTGCATTGCATTCAAACTACTGTGAATAAATCAGAGGGGGAAAAAATCAGAATTGAGCAATGTAATGCTTGTATTGTTCTTTGATACCATGTACCTGAACCATCATTCCATCTACACATGGATCAATCAGGTTGTTGTTCCAGGCATTTAGATAAAATCAATAAAACCTCATCAAAAAATCATCTACCTGGTCCTCGCTACTTTGCCTCAGCGTGCAACCAAACAAACATAAATCCTTCCAATCTGTGTAACTTTAAACTGTAAGCTTTTTTTTTTTTTTCCAGCGCTCAGGATGTCCAGAAACAATGTTATAACCCAGAGGTTTCAGCTCTTTCATTCATGTATCTGACCGGTTTTATGGGCACCATTCACAAACCACCAACATTTCTTCAATGAACTCCTTTTATCAGTGGAAAACAATACTCACCTCACAATTACTGGCACCATAGTGTTATTTTGAATTATCTGACTGGAAAGGACTTTCAAAACATCACTGCCACTGCAACCCAATCTGGCACCTGGATAGCCATCCTGGAGGAACACATGGAGAAAACGACCCCCAAACGACTGCTCCTCAGCTAAACAGAGAACAAAGATCATGCGATCAGTTAAAGAATGCCTCATCTGCCATCAGTCTGCCAAAACTGCTGTGGGTGAAGCCCATGTATTTTAGGTAAGACACTACAGGTGAATAGGGTAATTATTATTATTATTATTATTATTATTATTATTATTATTATTATTATTTTAAAAAACAATCAATATTATAATCGATTATAATTACTTACAGTTCATTACTGATATTCTTACAAGTATTTTTTTGTATTGAAACTGTTCCAAAAATTACATTTATTTATACAAATGAGGCTTTGTCTAATTAAATATGCACAAATCTACATATTTAAAAAACAAAAAAACAAAAATGTATTGTTTAATGTTGCTAAAATTCAAATATTTATTTAACTGTGAAGGTCATCTCAAGAGAATAACTTTTAAAGAACATTTTGTTTTAATATTGTTTCCTTATTGTTTAATCAAGAAAATAGTAGATAAAAAAGATTTTGGGAATGTGTTGGGATTCTGTAATATTTTAAATAGGAGTAGGAATGACCATGAAAAATTCAACAGCAGAAGACCACTAGACAGTTGAAATGAGCAGTTGAATATCTGAAAAAGAGCCTGTGCACAATGTAGCCTCAGATTCTTGTTCTTGGCTGACAGGAGAGGAACCCGATGTAGTCTTCTGTTGTTATTGTTAGCATCTCCCTCTCGCTGCGCCACTAGCGGAGTAGCGCACTTCCGCATTCCACTGAGCGCATTCCAGCGCTATTCATAAAAACCCTCCGGACTCATTCATGTACTCTGGTTTTGTTTACTTTGCCATGTGCTCTTTTGTTTTTGTTTTACGTCATGTCTCTGCCCCCGCTTTCCTATTGGTCCGTTGGTTTTGGTTCACGTCATGTTTCCTCCCATGTTCTGTCATTGGCTCTCCTTTTATTGTTTGATTATTGTTTCCAGGTGTGATGTGTTTGATCTTGTTTGCTTTGGATTACCCATGTTACTTAAGCCCCTGTTTGTGTCCGCTTTGGGGCGGAGTATTAACTAGATGTAACTAAAAGTAATGATGATAATGAAAAGTAGCAATGAAGCAAAGATAAATAATAGTAGCTTTATCTATATTTTGTTTACCAGGTGTTCCCTGGTTCTTGGATTATTGCCTCGTGACTTCTTGGAAGATTCCTCCATGTCTTTGTTTTCCTCGCGTTCCCTAGATTTCGGATTATTGTCTCGTGACTTCCTGGATTTTTGCCTTGTGAGTGTTTGGATTATTGACTAGCCTTTTTGGAATTATTGCCCTATCATTTTTTGGAATATTGTCCTTGTTTATTTTTTGGATTTTTGTTAGACTGTTCCATTTCTATGATTTTGGACTGTTCCTAATAAACTGCCTATTTCCCCTGCGAGTGCATCCTGCTTCCCTCCTTCCAGATACGTAACAGTTATAGTCTAACTGCCTCAAGGTTTGACGTGTTGGGTGTTCCAAGATGCTTTGCTGCTCACCACAGTTGTAAAGAATGATTATCTGAGTTACCCTGACTGTCCCTGACAATATTGCTGCTTAATGGATGTTGTTTGTTTCACACACCAATCTGTATAAACTACAGAGGTTGTTGTGCATGAAAATTGCAGAAGATCAGCGGTTTCTAATATACTCAACCCCATCCCCAAAGCCCATCTGGCACCAACAACTATGCCACAGTCACTGAGATCACATTTTCCCCATTCTGATGATTGTTGTGGACATTACTTGAAGCTCTTAACTGGTATATGCATGATTTGTATGCATTGTGCTACTGCAACATGATTGACTGATTTGATAACTGCATGAATGAGCAGGTGTACAAGAACTTTCGAAAAAGTGGTCAGTGAGTGTATTTCTGCTTCACATGCTTTTGTACAAAACAGTCCTGTTACTTCCATTAAGCTCCCAGGACCAGTTTGTGGGTCTAGATACCATTTCTATTAGGCTCAATGTAGTTACTGAATAATTGATAACACTAAGATGAATAAAAATTGAATAATATACAGAAGACTTAAAGGGTTATGCATTTCTTGTACATTATTCTATTGTGTACTATAGTGTTTGTGTGTGCGTGTGTCTGTTTTTTGTTCTTGCTCTTCTAGCTCTATCTCATGGTGTTGCTGGCTGTTGGCAGTTAAAGGGTTTCCTGATGTGTAAGGGCCTCCTATTGTCCTGCTGTAGGGTCAAATGCCGTTACCTCACTGAAAGAACAAGGAATTGCTGCCCAATCTCTCTGCCGTGTACTCTTTTCATCCTGTTTTTAATGAAATAAAGCTGCCCCTAATCTGTATAGTGAATGCCTTGTACATCATTATGCTGCTTCCATCAGGAATTGATTTCCTAGACACTGGCATCAGCAAGTCTCAACTGTTAAAAGGACTTAAAGTCTCTGGTCCATTATACCTAGCTCACTCCATAGTGCACATGACAAGCCTGCAGCATGCCAATTACTTTCATTCTTGTTTCTCGTGACATTCAAGGCACCGCACAATGTGTAGGCAACTAAGTGTGACATTTTTCTTGCAGTGAATTAAGCTTTGAGTTACAGTTCTTTAAGACTGACCTATTAGTGTGAATGTAATTCCACATAGACCTCATTAGGTAACAAAAAAAAGGTCCGTATGACCTTTTTTATTATTTCATGCTAAGTAACAATGCAGAACTGCTGTTCTTATCCAAGAAAATGTTTTGCTTTTCCATATTTTCTAAGTAGTGTTTATTTCATTAGCGAAAACTGTGATGAAAAATGTTGGTCGACCACCTTGTTTTCCATGACTAAGACACGACGATGACAAGACGACAACAACGTCATTACACAATAACTGTGACTATATAAACATGCAATATTGTTGACAAAAAAAAAGATGAGACCAGTGAGGGACTGAGTCCAGGAAGTGAGTTTCAAGGGAGGGGGCATTGTTCTAGTTCAAACTGGCTAACTTCTTTTCGGGAAATGAAGACGTGTCCACCTCAGGGATGTTAATGGAGTCTTAACAGAACAGAAAATCTGAACAGAAACAGTTACTTTAACAGATGCGATAGACTTTGATATCGATAAAGCTGCGTGCACGTACTGGAAATGATCCAGGTTTAATCTATTTTGAACGCCCTTATTCATCTTTTCACTATCCTAGCTTGCTAAGTATTATATCCAAAGTTATGCCAGCCTACATGTTTATTACAATAGAAACTTGGTCAATACTCGCATAGAGAGATATGTAATGTTTGTATAGTGTTTGAATGAATGTTGTTTTTTTTTTTTTGTGCCTCACATAATTCATGAATGTTGTTCATTGACCTTCAATGTCCCTGTCTTGATACTCAAGAAAGCATATTGTTACGAGGAGACATGAAATAAGTCTAAAGTTATTATATATCATAGAGGTATTTATATTTTTATGTTTATATTTTTATTATATTTACACTCCGGGCATCTGAAAAAAAAAAAAAAAAAAAAGAAAAGGTTGACTAAATATGATTAAAAAAAACATTTAGTACAGGACTAAGACTAAATTAAAAACTAAATTAATAACACTATTTCTAAGTTGCTTCTTGTTAAACGATATTTTGGAAGTTCTGTGATCAAAGAGCTTCTGAAAATAATATATAAATTAGCGGATGTTTAAAACACAACATTAATTCCATGCACATTTGAAGCCCATAGAAGAAAACTGGAAGCTGGAAGAAAAAAAACTGGTACAGTTCAGTAAACTGAACACATAATGCTAAACACAGCCATAACAATTAAAAAGCCCACGTACTTAATTGTTACCAATCATTATTCCTCGTGTTTCAGTAAGGAAGTTGTTTATTATATGTTCTGCAGTCAATTCTTCACAGCAGAAAGAAAATTAATTTCTTGAAAAATTAATTAATTCATTTCATTTCTAGTGGCTATTCACAATTTATCAGCAAGGAGCCCAAGAATAACAATCATCACTGTTAAAACTGATAGTGGCTGAAACAGTGTGGAAAACCTCATCTATATACATGGAATATTGGAACACTTTACAAAAAAAAAAATATATATATATTTGTACAGTGTCAAAAAAAATAAAGCTTGACGAGACGTGCTGTTACAGGAAAATGATGAAAGTCAGAGTGGTGTGAAGCATTAACATCCCAGCAACTCTTTCCATAAATGTTATCATTATAGAAATCTTCAATTTATCAATTACTATCCTTTTTTCTCTGTTAAATAACGTTTTAAAAAAATCTGTTTATTATTAGGTTTACATTATATGGAGCATCCGCCATACAAGTCCCTGTGAATTTACTGTCACTATAGAAACAATAATGAATTACCTTACGCTGTCACTAACAATGGACAATGCATCAGGCATTATCATTCATTATCTTTAGCAACAGAGGCAAGTGGCAGCATGACATGAATTAAGATTTTCTTACTTGTATGCAAATTAGGTATGATGCGGTAAAGAGACAAATGCAAATGCCTGGCTCGGATGACTCGTCAGACCAATTCTGTGGTGCATGTGGTCACAATGCACCATACACACTGTTTCAGCTTATCCTATCATACATGACCACGTTATAAAATGTGAACGGACAAGTTACAAAAACAGTACCAGTCACTACATGCATACAAGACACAAAATACAAGCAACACAAGCAACTTGTCACTCGCCTGTATGAATGTAGGGTTAGAATGAGGGCATTAATATACACCTGTGATTTAAATTATAGCCGGGACAAATGTCAGAGCTGCTGTTATTGACAATTTTTATTTATTTATTTTTATAGATACCTACTTTATAGATGCAAAGTGAAGTAGATACATTTGCTTACATACTCAATGTTTCTTAGTCATCCTGAAGAACGAGGCATAATGGATACAATTCTGCAGTTTTCAGCTGAGTTGCTCTGACTTTGATGATCTCTTACATTTAAAATTTATTTTAATTTTTAATTTTTTTATTTTTTTTTACAAAAACTCTCCAAGCCTTCTCAATATTACACTCTAAAGCTATAAAAGAAATGTTGTACTGATGATAAAAACGTTAGGGACAGGACAGACCACTGCTCTGGATCTCAGCAACTGTCCTCATCATTACCATAGGTTCTAAGGTGAGGCAATGATTAAAGACTGCAAAATCCCTAACCATTCAGTTCCTCAGGGGGCACCGAGGGACACCAAGGTACTGCATGTAGCATTTATCCTCATTCTAGTCTGGTGGATATTTTTTGACATCTCCATTTATGTAGGGCATTTTCAACTTGAGCAAAGGTGTCAAATTCATATCCTTAAGGTCTACACCAATGTAGAGTTTAATGTTTACCCTGCTCTAACTCACTCAATTCAACTCATGTAGCACTTACTAATCAGCTGACAAGTTTAATCTAGGCCAAGCTCTGGTCCTCCAAGACTCAGCTTAGATAAATCTGTACTATTGCCAAGGTTTATCTAGAGCTAGACGTAATGGTGGAAAAACACGTCTTGTGATTTCTCAAGAGGCAATTTCCCATCTGATGCCATCTGATAAGGAAGTGTAAGAAATCCATGTTGAGCATTAATAAACATTACAACTGTTTTGATATTTATTAAATTATATTAATCCATCAGATAGATGTAGAACTGTAGTTACTGATTTGCTCAACAAGAAGGAAAATACTTCAGATGCATGGTGAGTTTTAATGCCCAACTGTCGCCTTCCCTTTGCTGTGGCGCTTTTTGAAAACAATTACATTTCCTCCAGGACACCTGCTCCCTGTAACTCGTGTTTCATTTCTTCTCCATCTTTCCTTCTCTTCTCACTTGTGGGACGACGAGATGACGAATTACTGCTCAAAGTCCCAATGGCCCCATTACCCTGAGCTGGGCCTAACGGAGCGTTCGTCCTTTTTGTCAGTACCCGTCACCTGTTCTTCCCTGTCCACCGTTTCCCCCACTCCTTACCACCGCATTCCTCCACCTCAGACTCCCCCAGGGCTGCGTTTGTCAGAGAGGAGAAGTGTAGAGAGAGAAAGGGAAGGGAGATGGATGAGGAGCAAGTCTGGCATACAGCTTTGCCCTGCATTTTGATGCATGCCGTACCTGTGCTTTTTGATTAACTCTGTATGTTTGATCTCTAGTTTTTTCCTCTGTTTTTTTGGCAGCCCTGATTGTAGGAGGATGATTTAAGGTGGTTTTGCCAGTTGGGACAGAATAGTAATATCAAGGTTTGTGAGATTATGAGTACACTATGAGGGTATGAGACACTATATGCCCAAAGGTTTATGAACACCTGACCGTCACGCTCATATGTGCTTTTTGAATATCACATTCCATATTTAGTCCCCCTTTGCTGTTATAACAATCTCCACTCTTCTGGTAAGCCTTTCCACTAGATTTTGGAGCGTGGCTGTGGGGATTTGCCCATTCAGCAACAAGAGCATTAGTGAAATCAGGGATTGATGTTGAGTGATGAGGCCTGGGGTGCAGTCAGCATTACAATTCCAAAGGTGTTCAGTGGGGCTGAGGTCAGGGCACTGTGCAGGCCACTTGAGTTCTTCCACTCCAACCTTGGTTCATATTGATGAGTTTTCAAATTTGCTGTTGTGTGTGATTTATTAGGATTCCTCCATCAGAAGGAAACCTATTGTTATTTTTAGTATTATTATTATTATTCTCCTTATCTCCCTAAAGTGCCCAATAACTCAAGATCTGAATGTTAAAAAGTTTTGAAATTTGGCACATACTACAGGCCACGAGTAACTCCCACACCACAAATGGCCCATTTTCCCTCCACCCCAAGTCCAAAATGTCTGAAAATTGGTATACATGCCTTATGTCTCATGGGGAACAAAAAAAGTCATTGGGACCCATAAAGTCCGCCATGATAGATTTTCCAGTACATTGAAAATTTGTCCAAAATTACAAAAATCTTCTCCTCATGAACCGTAGGTCCGATTGACTTGATCTGTGGTATATATGTGTGGGATACGTATCTTCCTATAGGGTGATAAGCAATAAGGAATCAAATAAAAATTGGCCGAACTATTTACATATTGGTGAATTGACAACTGTTGCACATATTTCTTGTATCCTTAAATCAATGGAACATTAACCTATGGACTTGTTCTGTGCCACAGAGGTGCGATGGCAACCTCATATCTCCGAAAACAATGACATTAAAATAAATAACTTTGATAATATGTGTTATATTATGTTTAACAATATCTTTATCTTCCGCTAGATGGTGCTGTTTGTCTCAGAATGATGATTTGTGGAAAACTACAAAAATTTCTCATTTCTCTACCATGCCAATTTTGAAATGGTCCGCAATCTTGAGGAGGAATCCGCCATTGCTGCTTGCAGCTATGCTTTATTTATTTATTTATTTTGGTTTGCTAATGTGTTTTGAACATACCAGCCACAATAAATTACATATTTTAATACTTCAAAGCAATCTTAGGCATGCACTGGAAACAGATTACTCATTTATAAATTCATCCAACAAGGTCATTATTTCATATTAAATTTGCATTTCGCTCATCATATGGAAAAGTCAGGAAGACTGGAGTACAAAATTAAATCCTATGATGACAGCAAGGACAGAAAGTGAAGGGGAAATAATAACAAGACAAATAGTAAATTTCTTTCTCTCCCCAAGCCCTCTATCAGTAAAGGAAATTCATGAGTTCTCTGACAGCCAGTGACAAGAGATAAATACTGTCAGATGTGTCCGATGTGGCCAGTGTCAGCTGAGGTGCGCTCACATAGCTAATCTGACAGGGTGGAGGTAAAAAATGAATTTGTTAACTTGATATCAAGACCAATCTCATTCTGATAACACAAGCTAAACCCCACCCAACTGCCATCTCTGTCACCAATTTATTGATTCCGCTCATCTGACTAACAGATTATTTAACTGTCATGTTACAGCTGGAGGCGTTATTACTAATGATTGCTATGGGATGCATTTTAACCAAATGCTGTGGGTATTTCCATAGCTAAAGCAAATGTGAAGATCAACACAATATGCTAGTTGAATGCAAATGATTGTATTTTACCTTACTAAAGCAAATCCCTTGGTAGAACAGACCTGTGGAACATCTATATTTTAAAAGGAGTTTTTTCGTGCTTTCAATAAAAGGAAATGTATACTATTTTTAAGTTAAATGAATACTGTGGAAATTAAAGAAAGAGGCTTATCTTTTTACAGCCTGTTTGTTACATTGGCTTTATAGCATTCTTAAGACATTAGTTTAAATCGTCTTCCTCCATCAATATATTGAATAACATGAGCTTCCTGGTTGCCAGTGAACAGGGCATTTAGAGCTTTGACACACGTTTCGTCAAGTTATTGAATACTAATTTTCTTTCTGTTGACTTTTAGGCATCATACAGTATGCTGCATATTTCCTAGTTAATTCTTTGAGTACTACATTCTCCATTAATATTTTCCACTGTTATAAATGCTTATATAATGCGACTTCATTTGTGTCACTTATTTTACAGATAAACATGGCAAAGATTAAGATTTATCTCCCTGATATGGTTTATGCAGGCTAAAAGGAGACATTTGCAATTGAGCAGCATCATTTAACATTATTTAATGGTAATTAATTAGGATCCCCATCGGCATGCTCTTAAGAACTCCAAGTGTTACAATGTTAATAATACATTATAATGTATTATTAACACAGCCCTTTAAAAACCTTTTTCTGGAAAAAAAAGCCTTTTTTTCACTTTTCTAAATGTCTAGGATTCTGCCAAAGGTGTGTTTTTCCAGCTGTCTTAATGACCAAGTTAATAGAGAACTATTTTAGGACAGCTCTTAAATAGAAAGAAGAGGGCACTATTATCGCTGTGCACTCAAGAAATGCTTAAATGCCAACAGCAAACTCATTTTTCAGCCCATCAGCACTCAGGTGGCCATAGCAATGCAGAGTTTACTAAGAGTATGTCAGTGCTCTGAACTAAGAGTTCTGCAAAAAAAGAATGTGGTTAATGAATGTCATGTCTGTTGACCTTCTCAACTACACATTGTCAGGATCCCTGAAAGGTTCCTAAGGTGAAATTAGATCAGGCTGAATCCTTGGCTACAGCAAGACAGGAAAAACAGCAGAAATTGTTAAATTTGCTCTCAGATCCAGGAATATGCCAGATCTTCTAAAAAATAAATAAATAATAATAAAAAAAATCCAACACAAACAAAAAAAAAAAAAAAAGATACTTCTTTTATTTGGTGCCGTTTCTGTCCCTGAAGATATATTATTTCGGTCCCTGAATTATTGGCACCCTTGGTAAAGAGGGGTAAAAAGGATAATTTAAAAGATCTCCTTATGGTTAAATAGCTTAATCTCACAATTAATATATGTAAATCTCGACATAAATACAGGTCAAGAGCTTCAGTTAATGTTCACAGTAGACATCAGAATGGGGGGAAAAATGTGATTTCAGTGACTTTGACCGTGGCATGGTTATTGGTGCCAGGCTGTCTGGTTGAAATATTTCAGAAACTGCTGATCTCCTGGAATTTTCGTGCACAACAGTGTGTATACACTGAAAGCAGCAGTTCTTCAGGTAGAAATGTCTCATTGATGAGAAGAATGGCTAGACTGTTTCGAGCTGACAGCAAGGCTACAGTAACTCAAATAACCACTCTTTACAGCTGTGGTGCGGAGAAAAGTATCTCAGGAAGCAGATACTTGTTAAGGAACAAGGCACAACGATCGGCTTCCACGCCTGTCAGTCAATTATTATTCGGAACAAACAAATAATGTGTTCTAAACATATACAAATACGATTTTTTAAAACAAAAACCTTGCCAGAAAGGTTCCCAGTCTGGTTGAGTCTAAAGGGTGTGTATCCTATCTGTGCGTGGCAACAAAAAAGGCTGCACAAGTGAGAAAGTGATAAGAGGTTGAGTAACTGTCAGAATCAGAATTCACTGAACATGCTGACAGCGCTGACATTATCTACTTCTGGGTTTTTTCAGTTTTTTCCAGGGGCATAGTGATAAGGTTAATATTTCATAAAAACAAACAAACAAACAAACAAACAAACAAACAAACAAAAACCTCCACCAATTTTGGGTTTAGGCCATGAATATGAATGAATACAGATATTTGGAGCACTCAGTAGATACAGATACTATAGTGTCACTGTTTACATCACTGTATGCAAAGGAAAGTTGAGCACTGGATAGAAGACTGAACATTGAATACTCACTGTAAAGTATAATTCCATTGGGAGCCTTCACTTTCACAGTAATATGAATGCAAACTGTGTCTCTAGAAGATGTGGTCTCAAAGCTTGTATACAGTGGAGTAAAGGGCTGAAGCTCCAAGTATGAAGAACCACTAAATAAAGGGAAGTATATAGTGGTTTCTAAAATAAAGAGGAAAAAGGAAAGAGGGTGTTGATTAATGACGGTCAGTGAGCTCAATTATTGTGATAGTTAAAAGCACATTAAAACACATTGTGATGACAAGAGTTCATCTTTCACTCTTTCATCAAGCACATTACTTTGGATCATTAGAGCTGACAGTCTTGTGCTTACACCATTCTCCACACTGTTTGATTTTAAGATGCTTGGGCAGCTACAGCCTAGTTAAGGATTCTAAGAGTTAGGCATTCTCTGACACACAGCCCACAAGCAAAGGCAGGAGGAGTCCCATCATGCCCTGCATGAGGCCACTGTTATCTCACTGAGGATGACAGATCCATGTGACTTTGGGCAAACAGGCTGGAGGAGGCTCTAGATTCAGTCACGGTTTCTCTGTGGCAGTAATGAATCCTTATCTTTTTTGCTCAAAGGGCAATGAATGTAGTGCTGTCATGGGATTGGAGATGGAGGACCCCAGCAGGCTAACCAATAAGGCTGAGTCAGCAAAGACATAAATAGCAATTTCACAGTCATTCACAAAGGAAGTAAATCATTCATATATATATATATATATATATATATAAATTTGTTATATAAATTTGGAATATTATTAACAATGTTTAGTGCTATGTCTGTGACATTATCCCTGGTAACAAACTATTACCTAAAAAACCTATATAAACACATTCCAATATAAAGCCCATCACAGAGTAGATGGTGAGTACAAATAAAATGAATGAAGAAGAAGAAAAACATGGGAGGTTTTTGTCCCTGCCCATTCTGACTGCTTAGTTGAGAAGCCTTTCTAACTTTCTCAGGAAAGCTTTTCCTCTTCAGTATCTTCATCAAGATGATATCCTTAATAAAGAGGTCTTATCTCACACATTGTGAACTTTGATCAAGGTCTTAGTACTTTCCTGTGCTACCCTGCAGGCATGTTCATGCTAAAAATTAACTGATTAAGGCAAATAACATCAATTTTACTGTGCCTTGCATAAGTATTTACTCCTGGACCTTTCCACATTTTTGTTGTGATATTACCTTCAACTGAAATAGATTAACCCCTAGTATAGTATTCACCCCTAGTAGTCCCTAAAGTAGTTAAAGTGTCACACGAGCGCAATATAAAATACCCCTGTTCCTGGAAGGCCCCAGAGTTAATAAGAGAACATACCTAAACAAACAGCGGACAGGGACGGGAAATTTCTGGTAAGGTATCAATCAGGGTTTCGTTCTAAATAAATCTTGAACATCCTGTGGAGCATCCTCAGCGAACATCTTGTGGAGCACCCTTACAACCATTCTAAAATTGAAAAAATATCCATGACAATATCCACCATGACTTTTCCTAGAGGACACTGTCTACTAAAAGTCTGTGCCCATGTAAGAATGGCATTAGCCAGAGAAGCAGCCAAGAGGCTAATGGTAACTCTGAAAAAGTTGGAGAGATGCACATTTCAAATGGGAAAAGCTGTTCAAAGCACAACTACAGCACAACTACAACACTCCACAAAGCCTGATGAGAATAGCCCATTATTGGGAAAAAAGCTATATGAATTTCTGAGTTTGGAGCTCAGTAAAAGTGGAAAAAGGTTCTCTGGTCTGATGAGACCAAAATTACATTTTTAAAGCACAAACTGCTATGTTTATCAACACGAGAACACCAAATCCATACACTGAAGCAGAGGGGTGGTAGCATCATGTTGTGGGGATGCTTTTCAGCAGCAGGCCCTGGGGAAACTGGTCAGGAATGACAAAAAACTAAGAGCTTCTCAGGCGTGTTAGGTGGAACCATTTGCTTAAAGGGCAGGGTCAAAATGTTCTGGGTCAAACATAGGTAAAGCTCAGGATATTTCCAATCCAAAATTGTAATCACAAAACAAGGCCAGGTCAGAATACCAGAAATCAGAGATAGCATACAATCCAAAGTGCTAGCCAGTGACAAAGACAGGGCAAGGCAAGATACAGTCATACATGGGAAGACAATCCAGAACAAATGGCTCAGAATTTACAAGCAGGTCAAAGATCCAGTTACACGGAAGCGGTACAAAATGAAGAACCTGAATGTGTTAAAACGCCGCACTCAGGGCCCTGATCTAAACCTGACTGAAAATCTGTGGCAAGACTTGAAAATTGCACCGACAGTTTCTATCCAGTCAGACAGAGGTTGAACAATTTTGCCAAGAAGAGTGGGTAAAACTAGCAGGATCCAGATGTGCAAGGCTGATAGAGACAAATCCCAGAAGAGTTGCAGCTGTAATCGTAGCCAAAGGTGGTTCTTCCAAGTGCTTTTTTTGTTTAATTAACATGTCACCACAATAAAAATATTTTGCACCTTCAAAAGTTATATTGCAAATGTTACATGACATATTATGTTAGACATATTATTATCAATGCCAGTTAAGCCCATTTCACTTCTGGATTGTAACAAAATGTACAAAATGTAGTGGATATATATATATATATATATATATATATATATATATATATATATATATATATATATATATATATATATATATATATATATATATATATATATATATATATATATGGCTCAGGCTGTGTGTACTGCACATTATAGGTCCTAAAGGCAAAGAGCTATGTGCACTATAATAAGCCCTGCATTGAAAATAGTTTCAGCCAAGATACTGCAAAAGTCCAATAACTTATATTTTCAAAATGGCCAAGAGATGGTGAGTGAGACAGTAAGTAAGAACAGAGAAAGGAAATTCAGTTTAAGACACCGGTTTTGCTCCTAGCATTCCCCACAGAGGTTAACCTGAATTTGAACAATGAGAAGTGTCCCATTGGACACTGGGGCACATTTATGAGGACTGAAGACGGTGGTAATGAGGCGTTCGAGGAGGTCAGAATCAATATGGGAATGAGACGGAATAATTTCCTGCTCCAGTGCTTTGCTGGCTGGGGCTGAATCATGTGATCCCACTCCCACTACTCCTCTTTGCTACTCTATGCAGCTTATATGCTTGATAAACTTTAAGCCTAGTCACTGACCTCCTGCTTAACGTTAAATGAACCACTTTAGCAAAAGGTGAATAACACTGAAGCATCGTAGCCTTGATAAACCGTACACTCAGAATTACAATATGCTTATTTGTATATTCATACTGTCATAATTGCTGAAATTGTAAGCATCCGCAAAAGGGATCTGTTCTCATTGATGTAACACTTAACAATAATTCAAACCAAAGGAGCAGGAGCAGGGACTTCAAGCCTTCTGACCAGCAAATATAATTCTTTCCTAAAGACTTAGTCAGCATGTAAATAGCCTTTGGAACTTGGCATTCTCAGGTGTTCAGATGTCTTTCTGCCTCTGAAGTGTGCATGCAGGGACCCAGGGAGTGCTCGAGCAAATTTCTGAATCCTATGAAGCGCTCAACCCAGACAGCATGCCAGTCAGACTGACAGAGCTTTTCATTCACTGTGATTTGCTCTCCCTAGTGAAAAAGAAAGTCACTAAGGTACACTAAACTTGATGCTACAGCACACTTTAGTCAACTTGGAGCCACACCAATGATTAATACACTTACAGTTGCTAAAATAGAATGATTTTGTTACTAGTATACCTTAATTAAACAAACATAGTATTAAAGCATTTAAATATGCTAAAATTGATCTATTTAAGTATACTTCAATACTCTTTCAAATCCCTATGAAATGGCTCCTTAGCTGTGATTTCATACTTCTATATGTTGGCATATTTCCATTTCCTTCTGAAACAGGAAGTCGGTGTGATGTCATGCTGAAGTGCTTGACTGACTTGCACAACAGCCAACAGCATTCGAGACAGGCCACACCCACAGCAAACCTACAACAAACATGACAGTTGCTTAGCTATGGAGAACAGCGATAAGCTTAACAAGAGGCTTTTACTTACTGATGGAGAAGCTCTGACAATGTATAAAGATGGAATCACGTTCTCGTCTGACGAAGCAACAAATTCCAGCATTGAAGAGCCCTAAGTCGCGAAAACATCTCCAAAATTTTCCGGTCAAATTCCCCCCTCTTCAAAACAAATAAACAGCCACCATTTTTCCCCCTTGACTGACAGTTGGAAAAGGGAGTCTAGGGAGTAGTGCTAGCTCAGTGGTTAAGATATTGGACTACTGATCAGAAGGTCATGAGTTCAAATCTGAGCACTGCCAATCTGTCACGGTCAGGCCCTTGAGCAAGGCCCTGAACGCTCAGTTGTATAAATGAGATAAACATAAGTTGCTCTGAATAAAGGTGTCTGCCAAATGCTGTAAATGTAAATGAATAGTGTGCAGGAAGATGCACGGCTAAAAACACACTGATGAACCAAGTTTACTGCTAATGAGCTGCTTATGTAGAGCAAGACCAGCCTCTGGGGGTGGGACACATGTGCTACTAGAGAACAATCACAAAGATTTGCATAAATATGAGTCTTCATAACATTTTGATTGTTTCCCGATAGTGATGAATTACAAAAAAACAAACAAACAAAAAAAAACCCTAATAATATCTCTAAACTATTTTTTGAATCTTTTTTTTTTTCCCTAAACAATTTTTCCCCCAGATATGGTATTATATCGTTGTCCATAACACTAAGGAACAGGTACTGTACAAAAAGCTCTGAAACACCAATTTTGATTTCAGGGGCACATTAAATATACTGTAGCATATGTAAATGAATCAATGAAATCATATATCAAAAGATGTCTTAAGTATTATGACTGCACGACTGCATTTTCAGTATAATTCAGTAGAAATGTACTAACAAGTAATATTATACTTATCTACTCCCATATAATAAGGTATACATTTAACAACAAATGTACTTCCCATACTGCATTGTATTAGAGATTTCAAACAACCAACACCGTAGCTTTCAACCTTGCAAGAAACTGGCGATTAAACAGAAACCTCTTTTTTGAGTTCATCAACTTCCACAATATCAATTTATGAACAGATTATTAGATCTTTCCCAAAGGTGTCATTTCAAGCACCAATCCTAATCTAAACTGCTTCTAAATGACACAAAACAGCATTTTATTTGAGGGCAATCACAAATTTACCCAAAAGAATCTTTTACAGTAATGTATTTCTAAAAAGTATATTACAATACTATTTATTTAACACAGTGTCCAAGTGTACACTGAAAAAAGGGAATATGTGGTCGTTCAGATTTAAGAGAACATATGTATAGTTTACATAAAATATGAAGTTTCTCATCAAAACATGATTCCATTGCGTATAAAAAATTAATGGAAACAGTTTTATAATTACTAGTATGAATTATTTAGAGTGAGTGTGATCATGTCAGGTAGTATTAATGTGATCCTGTATTAACAAGAAGAAATAACTATAGTATCGATGCCTCACAATGACAGTGACCTGGGTTTGAGCCTGAGCTCAGGTGAGAGTGCAGGGTTTGATTTTATACAGGACTTGAAAATACATGATCAAATCATGCTGGATGTACAAAAGCAAATCGTGCTAATGTTTTTTCACGTGGAACCGATTTGAATTAAGTAAATTCAATGAGATTTTTTTGTTTAGCTCACTTGCTAGCATTTCAGGATATGTTATTTAGCACACTTGTTTTACCACATATGAAGTACATAGACTTGTTAGTATATCTACCACATATTTAGATAAAGTTTACATGCAGATGCAGGCTTTTGAACTGAGCGCTAATAAAAAAGCCGGATGGTCCCTCTCCTCTTTGGTCCTCTTTAGTTTAGAAGACGTGGCGTCCATGGTTTCCAAAAAGAATTTCAAATTTTGATTCGTCTGACCACAGAACAGTTTTCCACTTTGCCTCAGTCCATTTTAAATGAGCTTTGGCCCAGAGAAGACGGCAGAGTTTCTGGATCATGTTCACACGTGGCTTCTTCTCTGCATGATAGAGCTTTAACCAGCATTTGTGGATGGCACGGCGAACTGTGTTCACAGACAGTGAGTTCTGGAGGTGTTTCTGAGCCCATGCAGTGATTTCCATTTCATGCCTGTTTTTAATGCAGTGCCCCTGAGGGCCCGAAGATCACGGGCATGCAATATTGATTTTCACCCTTGTCCATTGCGCACAGAGATTTCTCCAGGTTCTCAGAATCTTTTGATGATATTATGTACTATAGATGATGAGATATTCAAAGTCTTTGCAATTTTCTGTTGAAGAACATTATTCTGAAATTGTTCCACAAATTGTAGATGCAGATTTTTGCAGATTGGAGAACCTCTGCCCATCTTTACTTCTTGAAGACTCTGCCTATCTAAGATACTCTTTTCATACCCAATCATGTTACTGACCTGTTCCCAATTAACCTCCAGCTGTTTCTTTTTAGTAACACTTACTTTTCCAGCCCTTTGTTGCCCCGTCCCAACTTTTTTGAGACGTGTTGCAGCCATGAAATTCAAAATTACCTTATTTTTATCTTAAAATGGTACATTTCCTCTATGTTCTATTGTGAATAACATATGAATTTATGAGATTTGCAAATCATTGCATTCTGTTTTTATTTACATTTTACACAGCGTCCCAACTTTTTTGGAACTGGGGTTGTACTAAAAAACAAAAAACAAAACAAAAAACAAAAAAGCAAACCAACAACAGTGCCAACTCTCAGGATGGGTGTTTAAAGAGGAAGAGACAGCAGAGAGCTTTATGAGAGTGATGAACCATGAGATAAGCACAGATACAGTACACTTCTGCTGGATAGATGGAAAGGAAGGAAAGTAAACACGTTGTGGTCCAAGAAGCAAGTCAGCCTCAGACACGAGTGATTAAGGGCACTTTAGGGAACAACCGGCTGGCAAGAAAAGGAAAAACACAAACAAAAGACCCTCTTTGACCACTAGATATCATGTAGCTTGTGCATTGATCATGCTCTGCTAGTAGGTATACAGTACAGTTATTTGCTGTAGAAAGAGGGATCTTGTAACAATCACTGCATCTTTCATTCATTTAATGAATTAATACATAATTGGACATATTACTGGATACTGAACTAAATTATTATTCATATTACTGGATACTGAATTAAATTATTAGTCATATATTTATGAGGTGAAATGTGTTGTTGATTTCGCTGGTATGGCCTATATGTCTATTCTCTTTTGCTATTTCTCCTGTGCTGCTTTTATATGTTTCAATGTCTGAAATTGTTCTTTCATGTGAAGCTATTTGTGCTGCTGTCTTGACCAGGACTCCCTTGGAGAAGAGATCTTGTATCTCAATGGGACTTTCCTGGCTAAATAAAGGATAAATAAACAAATTAACTGAAAAATATTACTGGATATTGAATTAAATTATTAGTCATATTACTGGATATTAGACTAAATTAGTCATATTACTACATACTGGGCTAAATTATTATTCATATTAATGGATACTGAATTAAATTATTAGCCAGTATGGCAAGAAGGCAAGGGATGCTTTCCCAAACATGTGATTCAAGTAGTATACCCCCTGAGTCATCAGATCTTCATGTCTTCCAACTCATTAATAGGGGTTAAGAAAACAACAAAAGTAACATCTGCTTGGTGGCAGATGGAAAAGTGTGAATCCCACATGTATGGTACAAAAGAACCTCAAAGGAATTTAAAAAATGCTAAGCAAGTAACTAAATAAATGAACTAATTATTCAATGAATTACTGAATCAATAAATCAGTGAATCTGCCTGCGTGATTATGTGTTTCCCCGTGGGGAACACAACTGAGCCAGCCCCTCACAAATAGCACCCCCCACCCCACCCCATTGCTTTTGCACTCTGCCTGGAGAGACAAATAGCATTTCTAAGGATTACTTAATTATCTGCAAATTAGCACTTTGAGAATAAATTGTAGAGGTGCCAGAGAAAGGGCGAGAGAGCATGGGGGAAAATGGTCTATGAGTTATAGGGAGGGGGGAAGAGGGCACTGTTTGCTTTCACAGCCTTTTGATAAAGGCTTGCTGTGTCTGTCGAAATGCAAAAGAAACATTAGTTCATTAAGATTAATGAGTAACAAGCAAGCATTAAATGTTTGGATTTAAGTACACAACTGTAGTAGACACGGTGACAATTAATTAGCCTAATGCATCAGCGGCTCACTAAAAAGGACAAACATAGAAGACAGACAAACGAATATACAATATAAAGCTCTTATGTATTAGCTATTTTTAATACAGCACTTTCACATACTCGAGGAAAAAAAAAAAAAACAGATATAAAAGCCACATTATATACCTAATTAATTCCCTGACACAAAGCTTGGCCTGTGTATTATTCTTAAGGCAAGCGGCACATCCTCACATCTCTGGCTCCCATAGGAGGACCAATTTAACCAAAATGCAGAAAGCTCAGGGAAAAGAATGCTTTCTCATCTTTGCTACAGCTCATCATTAGGCATACTGCTTGAAACAATCTATAGTATTCAAATTCTAAATATTGCCTAGAAATGATATAAACCAGACTGTGCTTGTGAACTGCCAAGTGTTTTAATTCCTTTTTTAAAAAAAAAAAAAAAAAAAAGCTCTATAAACACCTGCTTCCTAACAGCAACGGCCCATTTGTGTTTATGTCCGACTACATGCTCATCAATCAATGTGTATGAATGTTCTCAGTACAGGCTATGGATCAGGCTATGAATGATATTAGCATAAATCCATATTTGAATTCCAATTCCATATAAGTCTGAAAGATATTCGTGAACTGCCTTGTGATATTCATTATGATGCATAATGCATCATATGTATTATGTTTAACATTTCAACCTCGAGATGATGGAATTGTATATATTCCACTCAGAAAGTCTATATTAGAAGGACGTTTATGAATATTACAGAAACTATAATGCCATTGCATATTGTCAGCTTAAACGCCTGAAGATATAAAATGACCAGATCACACTTACTTAATCAGTCAGGTTAAATTGCTCCATCAAAGAGGGTCCATAAAAAGAAGACATGCTCATTTCTTTGTGTGTGTGCATATAAAACCTTGGTTTATTGCCCATTTCTACAGTTTCCATGCTAATATTGGGGCAGTGAAGTATACAACATATTAGTAAAATATAGAAAGTGTGAGTGTTTAGAGAAAAATTAATTCATTTTTTATTTTATTTTTTTTAAAATCATGCATGGAAATGCAGTTTCAATACAATTTACTGTGTGTTTCTGTGTATGTGTGTCTCCCCTGCATACTCACTGGTCAGTGATGTATGGCATATGGCACACTGTTATGCCTGCTTTAATTCATTCACCGTTATGCAGTTAGCATCAATCGAGGCCTGCATTTGTGCCAAAAGCTTTTTTTCATACTGCAAGCTGAAAGACATAAAGCTGCTTTTAAAAATGCATTAAACCTCATGGGCCCCAATTACCACAGTGTATATGCTGATATTATATACCATATGATCTTCCTGTAATGTCACTCGTTGCACATTCACACCCGCTGAGAGTGGAAACATTCTGTACCGCACCACCTTCTGTGTGATCTTTCTTTAAATGAGATGTTTTCTGAGAAATATTAGGCCTGGGGAAAATTAAAGTTCTACAAATAGTGTCAGTCTTTGGAAAAATTTGTTCTGGGAGATGGAGCCTTTTGAGAACCAATAGCACCATTAAGATGAAAGGTATCTCACCCTGCACCATGCTGAGAACAAAAAAACAGGTTGTACCAAAACCCGTCCATAAAACTGCAATCACGAAGACTGTGTGTGCGCATACACATACGCCCACATGCACACACACACACACACACACACACACACACACACATGCACGAACACACACGTACACACCCACACAAAATCAGAAAAAATCAGCCAAAGCGAAAAAAAGTAACCTGAACTTATCTAGTATTTACTATTATAAGATAAGTTAATCCACATATATGATTATTAAAACTAGTTCTAGACATTGTTATTAGGGGCATAACAATACAGAAAATTAAAAGTCGATATGAATAAATACCTTTAGGTTTTTATTTAAAAATGTTTTAATTGAAACATTGAACATACAACCCCAATTCCGAGGAGTGATTTGTAAATGTACTTTGACTTGTATTTAAAGACAGGTTATTAAAAGGACCATCCGAGCTGTTATCAGTGTCAGGTCCAAAAGCCTGCGTCTGTCATGGTATGGGGGTGTGTCAGTGCCCATGGCATGGGTAACTTGCACATCTGTGAGGGCACCATTAATGCAGAAAGATATGTACATATTTTGGAGCAACATATGCTGCCATCCAGAGCAGGACAACGCCAAACCACATTCTGCCCGGATTACAAGCGCATGGTTGCGTAAGCAGAGAGTGCGGGTGCTAGCATGGCCTGCCTGCAGTCCTGACCTGTCTCCGATTGAGAATGTGTGGCGCATTACGAAGTGCAAAATAAGGCAACGAAGGCCCTGTACAGTTGCGCAGATGTAGAAATGCATAATGGATGAATGGGGGAAAATTCCGCTTGCTAAACTTAACCAACTGCTGTGTTTTCAATATAGTACAGGGTGAATTGAATTTTCAAATGACTCTTTTTTTTTGTAATTAAACCTTAGTAATGACAGTGTTTGTGTGATCCATTATGGCTTTTGGCGGCAAATGGAACAAAAGCTAGAACACAACAAAATTAGACATGACTAATTAAACATTAGCTGTTTGTCCACTTGTGCACTTGTGTGCAAGGTTGCCAGGTCTCACAAAAAATTCCCCACTATATCTCAAAAACTGCACAAAAAAAAAAGACCTGAAACTAACTTAAAAATTTCGGGACGAGGGAGTCGCATTTTTCTTCTTTATTTGTATTGGACATAAGTTCACTGTGGCACACATCCGTTTCTGATGTGTTGTTTCAAAACTATCCCAATTAGGCGTAACCCTGGTAACCCTGATGTGATTCAAGGAGGAGAAATGTGATTTATAATAACTTCATCAGCATAAGCAATTAAATAAATTTTCCCATATTCAAGATATTTTCACTTGGTAAGATATCACTTTGCAGTGCACTCATGCATGTATGTTGTTGATCATATAAGAAATGACCAGTACAAGAAATTCTTTACAGCTAATTCCAGTAAGAAAATGTAAGAACTCTATGTAAATGATCAGATTACGCTTAATAATTGCTCTACTAAGCAACTCAGAGCTGCAAGTCTTTTGAACCAATACGAAAAACCGACAGCATGTAAATGTAAAGAAAGAAACCCTTTTTAATTAATTCTTATCCTGTTATTTCAGCATAAGAAGATCCGAGTGTTGCATTGATAGAGATCTATAGAATGAACTTGGGGCTCAGCAAATTAGCTCTGCACCTGGGCATCAGCTTATCGACAGTGACGCAAAACTGAGATAGCAGTGCATAGTAGAAAATACAATGGAAACACAATTAGTGTAATAGAGCTGTGGCTCTGAACTCAATGAGGACCCACCATCCTCTCTTCCCAGCACACCTCATCCAACTAATCAAGGGCGTCTATATTGGCTCGACCTGGTCTTTCAGGAGAGAAGAAAAACTAAAACTTTATAAATGAGTTTGTCCCCAGTGTTAAAGCTGTCTATGTGGGCATGAAAGGAAAAGCTTTTAACACATTTGTGCCATAATGAATTTCCAACATTTATTGTCTGATGAGGAGTGACAGTAACTCTGTGTAAGCTGATAAATGCAAAGTGTCTCAGCAAGACCGATATGAGTCATACATAAGATGGCAGTTTCTCTCAACTTTTGAGCAAACTGAAGTTCAAATGTACTGTTATGCTAGAACAATTTGAAATTTAAAAATAACTCTGCCCCTAATATAATAATAATAATAATAATAATAATAATAATAATAATAATAATAATAATAATAATAAAAAATCAATATCAATAAATCAATATCAATAATCAATAATGCTAACATACAAGCACATATGATGCAAAAGTGGATTCCTTGTATAAAAAAGCTGCTTTCTCAGTCCTCGTCAATTGATACACTTTCAATCATACTTGCAAAAAACAGCCAGTTCTTCTTATATCTACAGTACAGATCATATTGTAATCTTGTCCATAAAATCCAAAGACAATAAGCATTAGCCTCAAGTATACAGTAAATGGCCAACAGGTTTGATTTTTCTCCACACTGGTGACACACTTAAGACCTCAGCGTAATTACTGTGGAGATATAACATCTGCAGGGGATGTGAGAGCTCGAAAAACACTTTTGCAAGCTTACAAGTTTGCATACTTTCTGGGCTTTTGCATTGGCAGTTGGGTACAAATGCTCCCGTACTGCAGGTGGTGCTTTAAAAATTTAATGACAATTTCCATGACTACAGGAAGAAGACTGCCTACTGCAGAGTGCTGCATAAACTATTGGATTATTACACTTTGCAGAAGGAAGAACTGCTTATTTAGTTCATTTATATGTACTAACCCTATTTCCATAAAAGTTGGGATTTTTTCTAAAATGCAATAAAAACAAAAATCTGTGATTTGTCAAGTCTCTAGAAACTTTAATTAACTGACAAAAGTACAAAAAAAAGATACTCAATGTTTTCACCGACCAACTTAATTGTATTTTGTAAATAGAAACAAATTTAGAATTTGACGCCTTCACCACACTCAAAAAAAGTTGGGACAGAGGCATGTTTACCACTGTGTTACATCACCCTTCCTTTTAATTACTTTTTAATCATTTGGGAACTGAGGATACTAATTGTTGCAACTAATTGTTGAGGATACTAATTCTTGCAAGAGGAATTTTTGCCCATTCTTGCTTGATACAAGACTTCATCTGCTCAAAAGTCCTTGGTAGCCATTGTCTGATTCTCCTCTTCATGACGCACCATAGGAGACAGATCTGGACTGTTGGCAGGCCAGTCAAGCACACACACTCTGTGTCTATGAAGCCACGCTGTTGTAGCATGTGCAGAATCAGGCCTGGCATTGTCCTGCTGAAATAAACAGGGACGTCCTGGGAAAAGACGTTTGGTAGCATAAAAGACGTGATGGCAGCATAAGTCTCTCTAAAAACCCAATATACGCCTCCATGTCAATGGTACCTTCACACATATGCGAGTCACCCATTCCGTGGGCACTGATGCACCCCCATAGCATCACAGATGCTGGCTTTTGCACCTTTCGTTTATAACAGTCTAGTTTGTCTTTTCATCTTTGGCACAGAGAACTCGACGTCCGTTTTTCCTGAAAACAAGCTGAAACGTGGACTCATCTGACCACAGCACATGTTTCCACAGCCTTTCAGCCCATCTGAGATGAGCTCGGGCCCAGAGAACTCGGTGCGTTTCTGCATAGGGTTGATGTGTGGCTTCCTCCATGCGTAATAGAGTTTTGGGTTGCATTTCTGGATGCAGCGACAGACTGTGTTAAGTGACAGTGCTTTTCCGAAGTACTCCTGAGTCCATGTGGTTATATTTATCACAGTAGCATGACGATTTCTCAGGCAATGCTGCCTGAGGGCTCGATGATCACGCACATTCACGCACATGCACTGTAGATGGTGAAAGACCTAAATCCTTTGCAATCTTGCGTTGAGCAAGTTTGGCACAAAGTGGTGAGCCACGACCCATCTTTGCTTGCAAAGACTGAGCTTTTGGTGGATGCTCCTTTTATGCCCAATCCTGATACCCTGCCCTGTTACCAATTAACCTGATCCTCCAAAATGGTGTTACTTGAATATTCTATAAACGTTTCAGTTTTATTTTGCCTCTGTCCCACCTTTTTTTTTGAGTGTGTTGAAGGCATCAAATTCTAAATTTGTTTATATTTACAAAATACTATTAAGTTGGTCAGTGAAAACATTGAATATCTTTTCTTTGTACTTTTGTCAGTTAATTAAAGTTTCAAGAGACTTGACAAATCACAGATTTTTGTTTTTATTGCATTTTAGAAAAAAATCCCAACTTTTATGGAAATGGGGTTAGTACAAAGAGAAAAGGGACAGAATAATAATAATAAAAAAAAGACACGTGGTACGTGAGACCATTAAATAAACTAAGGGTTGAGGACGTCATGTTTAACATGCTAGTGAAGCTTGGAATGAATTGGCTTGGGCATGCATCATTTGCAATGACCAATCACAGGCTCGGTTGCCTAGCACATTCATCCATGGAGTTTGCCCAGCTGCAAACTTTAACCATTTTGTGAACTTCCAATGATACCAGCCACGTAGAAGTCAACAAGTCACAGTAGAAAAGCCCACAGTCCAACATAAACTCACATACATCCGAACAATTTCCAGGTCCAGGGACCAATCAACAAAGCATACCATGGACCACAGGTGATTTGATATTCTGGAGAACAAAGTATTTTGATTAAGGGTATGGTACCTTTCTCACACAGACGGCCGGTGTAACGGAGAGGGCAGTTACAGAAGAATCCTGCAGCACCACTTGGCATGGACAGAGGATGACACATGCCACCATTGAGACATGGCTCATTGGCGCATGCCAATGAGGGCGTGGTTGGCAGAAGATTGATGCTGCCTGCTCCTCTGGGGGGACTAAACGCATCAGAGGGTACAACAGCGTTCGCCATACTGTCCTGGTGCCAGGAAGACCTGAAAGACATGTTAGAATTTTTATTTTTTTTTTACATCAGAAAATCAAAAGTGTGAAATTTGTATGGCTTACATCTTGAATTTGTTTAACACAGAGTTGTTATACATTGTGAGATGGAACACAAGCGTATCTCACAGCATTACTATTTTGGTGAGGTTTTTTGCAGTCAGCATTCTATTGCTGTACTCAGGGGTGGCAGGATGTTAACAAATCTATCCAACAAGAACAAAAATTACTCAGAAGACAGATAAATACAGTGTGAAGGGCACAATTTTGCCATGGTGTCTAATATGAGTGTTTTGAAGAAACAATTTAATTTTTTTTTCCATTTAGAGTGATCATATTGATACCTGTGGTGGCAAAGCTATACATGTTTTGCAATATACAGTATTGTATATTATACAATAACTTATGTTATAAGTTTTAGGCACATGCAAAAAATGCTGTAGAGCAAAGATGCCTTCAAAATAATGAAATTAAATGTTTCTACATTCAAAAAATAAATAAATATAAATAAAAATAGTAGTCGTTTTATTTAGTGTCCGGTATAATTTGTGCAGTTTTATGAGGAAATTAGCTGGTAAGTTGTTAAGCCTTCATTGTGTTTTTTTGTCTGAAAAGTGTCTCTTACATAATATGCTGCTTTCTTTAATGACATACAAATATTTTTCTGTAACATTTAATTTTGTGCTAGAAAACTAATATCTGGGAATCTAAAATGTTTTTTGTACTGACTTGATAATGTATAAGTCATAAAATAAAAAAATCTATAACAAAGTTTGTACTAAAAAAATAGGGTGCCTAAAACTTTTGCACAGTACTGTACCTCAGTGGCTATTTTAATACTCACATATGCATATAGTGATTCAGGCTATTTCTATGAAGTGTTTGGATCAGTTTCTGCCACCAGTTATTACGTTTTTAACAGACTACACTGGGGACAAATCCAAGCAGATCAAAAAGTGGTGTGAATATGTAAGCTGATTAACACACCATTCCCATTCATGTTTAGGAATGTCCTTATTTAACTCATTAACCCAAACCCAATCTTCTTGGGGAATATTGTTACCTTCATGTGTCCTGTATATTATTAAGACTATTCCTGTTCTGTCAGAATGTTGCAATATCAGGATTTCAAAGAGAAATATGCTGGACCTTGAAATGTGGTATATAGCTTTGAATTTGAGGATATCTAAAAACCAATATATATGAGATCTTATTTGTACTGCATAACAGAACCAGTGAAGATCAGGCTCTCCTTTCACCCAGGGAAAGATGAAACCTGTAACACTGTACATAGGTAGAATGTTCATTTTAATGATATAAATGATGAAATATACACATCTCTGAACATTTATGATGTTATAGTATGATGGGGGGGTGGGGAAAGAACATCAAATCATATGCTGCACTGTGCAAAAGTTTTAGGCACATGCAAAGAAGTGCTGTAGAGCAAAGATACCTTCAAAATAATGAAATGAAATGTTTCTACATTTAAAAAAAAAATACTGTAAAGAGGAGTAAACTGTAATAAATGAAACAAAGTCAATATTTGGTGTGACAAAAAAATAAAAATAAAAATAATAGTCTCAGGTACAGTTTGTACAGTTTTATAAGGAAATTAGCTGGTAAGTTTTATTGAGCATCTTGCAGAACCAGCCACAGTTCTTCTGGAGACTTTGACTTTCGCACTTGCTTCTTATTTTTGCAGCAAAACCCAGCAGTCTTCATTGTGTCTTTTGTCTGAAAAGTGGTCTCTTACGTAATACGCTGCTTTCTTTACTCACATACAAACATTTTTCTGTAACATTTAATTTTGTGCTAGAAAACTAATGTTTGGGAATCTAAAATGTTTTTTGTACTGACTTGATAATGTATAAGTCATAAAATAAAAAAATCTATAACAAAGTTTGTACTAAAAAAATAGGGTGCCTAAAACTTTTGCACAGTACTGTACCTCAGTGGCTATTTTAATACTCACATACGCATATACAGTCATGTGAAAAAATTAAGTACAACCCGATGGATTTTTTGGATATATTTGGACAAGCAAACATTTGATCCTCTTTGAAACAGCGCCTATTAATAAAGTTGATACACTATATCAAATGACACATAAAATTGACATTTTGTAGTAATTTTCACACTTTAAATGAACACAAAACAGATCAGTCACATGGAAAAAAGTAAGTACACCCCTAAATTTATCACACCTTCAAATCCATAAAATTAGAATCAGGTGTTGAAGATTGGGTGCCAGTGATTACAACCTACTTAGGGAGTGCAGGTGGAACCTGTCTTATTTATACCCCTCTCATATCTAGTGTCTGGTGTTCCCTTTGTTATTGAAGTGTGCGATGTCATCATGCCAAGAATTCTAAAGAATTCTATAAGGCCTTCAGAAAAAAGGTTGTGGATGCCTATGAGTCTGGCAAGGCATTTAAAAAGATCTCCAAATTATTTGAAATGCATCATTCCACTGTAAGGAAAATAATCTACAATTGGGCAGATTTCAAACGTCTCATGCAAAAAGAAGTGTCCAAGAACCACATTTCATCACAGGATCTGCTAGTAAGTCTTGCAACTGTTGGTGTCAAAGTGCATGCTTCTACAATCAGAAAGAGATTGCACTAATTTGACCTGCATGGGAGGCGTGCCAGGAAAAAGCCTTCGAAAGACTACAGTTTGCCAATGAGCATATAGGCAAAGACCAGGCCTTTTTAAGACCAGGCCTTAATGTGCTCTGGACAGATGAATCAAAGATAGAGTTGTTTGGCCGCAGTAACAGCAGACATGTTTGGCACAGACCAAAGATAGCTTTTCAGGAGAAGCACCTCATACCAACTGTGAAGCATGGTGGTGGAAATGTTATGGTTTGGGGTTGCTTCGCTGCCTCAGGGACTGGACAGCTTGCATTCATTGATGCAACTATGAATTCTGCATCATATCAAAGAGTGCTTGAAGATAATGTGAGGCCATCTGTCCGAAAGTTGAAGTTGAACCGAAAGTGGACCTTTCAACAGGATAATGATCCTAAGCACACTAGCAAATCCACCAAGGAATGGCTCAAAAAGAAGAAATGGAGGATTATGGAATGGCCTAGTCAAAGCCTGCATTTGAATCCCATTGAAATGTTGTGGGGGGATTTGAAACGGGCAGTACATGCAAGAAAACCCTCACACTTCTTGCAACTATAAGAATATTGCATGGAAGAGTGGTCAAAAATTCCAGCAAGCCAATGTCAGAGACTGGTGGACAATTATGGAAAACGCCTACAAGAAGTTATTTCTTCTAAAGGGGGCAATATTAGCTTCTGAGGCCAAGGGTGTACTTACTTTTTCCACAGAAGAATATCACTATCTATTGATATTTTTGTTGAATAAATGATTGAAAAACCTGTGGTTTTGTTCAAGTACATCAACTTTATTAATAGGCAATTTCTGTGGGGTGTACTTATTTTTTCACATGACTGTAAATCCCCTCCATATACACTGATATTGTAATAAATTTCACACAAGAGCAGCACGATAATCCTCCATTTCTTAAATTAACATTATGACCCAAGTACATCTTGTACATCAGGCTGTGACCAGAACATGAATGTATCCACCCTGAACCATGTGGACCTTCAGAAAAAAATTTATTTATTTAAAACAAATTTATATCAGGGCAGCGAACTCAGAATAGATCACTTTAGCATGAAACCCTATTTATTTTTATAGTTTTTTTTGTCCTTGACCACTTGAGTAAGCAATATGCATACATAAAACTTACAACTTGATTGCATTCATGTGTCCTATAATTTCACTTAATGCTCTTAGAAAATTCCAAGATACTTTGCCCTACAAAGTGAAGAGATATAACCAGTCAAATGAGGTTTTAACAGGAAAATATCTACATTTCTGAGTACAGAATTTTGGGAAAGGGTATGGTATTGCTAAAAAATAAAATATAAAATAAATCAGAAAGAATAATGCAACTGCCTATATGTTACAGGTGTGTATAAACATCTAACTGCTACTAATCAACATCACTTGCTTGTGTCACAAAGACTGCAAAAGTGATTGAATACTCACGAACATACCCGTCTTTTCATCATTTCACACCTCATGTTTTCAACTTGGCTGTAAGGCATCTGAGCTGAAATAATTTATCAACCTATTTCAACCTTCGAGCTGTTAGCTACACTCTGAGTGTTCTGGAAAGATAACACTGGAGGTTTATGAGGCACGAAGGCTTGCATCCTGCCATTAGCGAGTATTTCAGTTGCATTTCCTTTCAGACTTTTAATGTATGCTGTTTTTAGGGATGAGATGCAGCAATAAAAACAAAATGTAATATAGCCAAAATAACGGCAAGATTTACACTAATATTATCTGTGCCAGATATGAGAGCTAAGTCCGAGGTGAGTATTCAGCATAAAAATCCATACAAGCCTTTTGGAGAGAATATAATTGTATCTACTTAAGCTCTGAAAACTGAACTCAAATTAGACAGGAAAGTAAGATAGAGAACAATTTTCTGACTAGAATAATGAATATGCATGATACGAATTGAACCGCAAAGACCTTTAAGTGACATTGGCCTGTCTATGATAATTCTAATTACAGTTTAAAGTATGCTAATACAACCACTTCAGCCCACTGCCTTGCAATATGCATTAAACAGCAGATACAGAAGTCCAGAATATTGCAGCAGTAGTATAGTGAGATATAGTGTGTGTCATTTTGTAACAGATGGGAGGATTATATATATATATATATATATATATATATATATATATATATATATATATATACACATACATATATACATACATATATATATATATATATATACATACATACATACATACATACATATATATATATATATATATATATATATATATATATATATATATATATATATATATATATATATATATATATATATATATATATATATATATATATACAGGTGCATCTCAATAAATTAGAATGTCATGGAAAAGTTCATTTATTTCAGTAATTCAACTCAAATTGTGAAACTCGTGTATTAAATAAATTCAATGCACACAGACTGAAGTAGTTTAAGTCTTTGGTTCTTTTAATTGTGATGATTTTGGCTCACATTTAACAAAAACCCACCAATTCACTATCTCAACAAATTAGAATATGGTGACATGCCAATCAGCTAATCACCTCAAAACACCTGCAAAGGTTTCCTGAGCCTTCAAAATGGTCTCTCAGTTTGGTTCACTAGGTAAGCCACAAACATTCATTGCCAAAGAAGCTGGCTGTTCACAGAGTGCTGTATCCAAGCATGTTAACAGAAAGTTGAGTGGAAGGAAAAAGTGTGGAAGAAAAAGATGCACAACCAACCGAGAGAACCGCAGCCTTATGAGGATCGTCAAGCAAATTCGATTCAAGAATTTGAGTGAACTTCACAAGGAATGGACTGAGGCTGGGGTCAAGGTATCAAGAACCACCACACACAGACGTGTCAAGGAATTTGGCTACAGTTATCGTATTCCTCTTGTTAAGCCACTCCTGAACCACAGACAACGTCAGAGGCGTCTTACCTGGGCTAAGGAGAAGAAGAACTGGACTGTTGCCCAGTGGTCCAAAGTCCTCTTTTCAGATGAGAGCAAGTGTTGTATTTCATTTGGAAACCAAGGTCCTAGAGTCTGGAGGAAGGGTGGAGAAGCTCATAGCCCAAGTTGCTTGAAGTCCAGTGTTAAGTTTCCACAGTCTGTGATGATTTGGGGTGCAATGTCATCTGCTGGTGTTGGTCCATTGTGTTTTTTGGAAACCAAAGTCACTGCACCCGTTTACCAAGAAATTTTGGAGCACTTCATGCTTCCTTCTGCTGACCAGCTTTTTGAAGATGCTGATTTCATTTTCCAGCAGGATTTGGCACCTGCCCACTCTGCCAAAAGCACCAAAAGTTGGTTAAATGACCATGGTGTTGGTGTGCTTGACTGGCCAGAAAACTCACCAGACCTGAACCCCATAGAGAATCTATGGGGTATTGTCAAGAGGAAAATGAGAAACAAGAGACCAAAAAATGCAGATGAGCTGAAGGCCACTGTCAAAGAAACCTGGGCTTCCATACCACCTCAGCAGTGCCACAAACTGATCACCTCCATGCCACGCCGAATTTAGGCAGTAATTAAAGCAAAAGGAGCCCCTACCAAGTATTGAGTACATGTACAGTAAATGAACATACTTTCCAGAAGGCCAACAATTCACTAAAAATGTTTTTTTTATTGGTCTGATGAAGTATTCTAATTTGTTGAGATAGTGAATTGGTGGGTTTTTGTTAAATGTGAGACAAAATCATCACAATTAAAAGAACCAAAGACTTAAACTACTTCAGTCTGTGTGCACTGAATTTATTTAATACACGAGTTTCAGAATTTGAGTTGAATTACTGAAATAAATGAAGTTTTCCATGACATTCTAATTTATTGAGATGCACCTGTATATATATATATACACAGTGGGGGGAAAAAAGTATTTGATCCCCTGCTGATTTTGTATGTTTGCCCACTGACAAAGAAATTATCAGTCTATGATTGTAGGTGTATTTTAACAGTGAGAGACAGAATGACAACAAAAAAATCCAGAAAAATGCATTACAAAAAAGTTATAAATTCATTTGCATTTTAAGGAGGGAAATAAGTGTTTGACCCTTTTGACTTAGTACTTGGTGGCAAAACCCTTGTTGGCAATAACAGAGGTCAGATGTGTCTTATAGTTGGCCACCAGGTTTGCACACATCTCAGGAGGGATTTTGTCCCACTCCTCTTTGCAGATCCTCTCCAAGTAATTAAGGTCATTTTCAATGCCCTGGCTGAGGGAAGGAGGTTCTCACCCAAGATTTGACGGTACATGGCCCCGTCCATAGTCCCTTTGATGCAGTGCAGTTGTCCTGTCCCCTTAGCAGAAAAACACCCCCAAAGCATAATGTTCCCAACTACATGTTTGACGGTGGGGATGGTGTTATGACTTGGGGTCATAGGCAGCATACCTCCTCCTCCAAACATGGCGAGTTGAGTTGATGCCAAAGAGATCTGACCACGCCTGACCACAACACTTTCACCCAGTTCTCCTCTGAATCATTCAGGCAAACTTCAGACGGGCCTGTACATGTGCTTTCTTGAGCAGGGGGACCTTGCGGGCGCTGCATTATTTCAGTCCTTCACAGCGTAGTGTGTTACCAATTGTTTTCTTGGTGACTATGGTCCCAGCTGCCTTGAGATCATTAACAAGATCCTCCCGTGTAGTTCTGGGCTGATTCCTCACCGTTCTCATGATCATTGAAACTCCACGAGGTGAGATCTTGCATGGAGCCCCAGACCGAGGGAGACTGACAGTTTCTTCCATTTGCGAATAATCGCACCAATTGTTGTCACCTTCTCACCAAGCTGCTTGGCGATGGTCTTGTAGCCCATTCCAGCCTTGTGTAGGTCTACAATCTTGTCCCTGACATCCTTGGACAGCTCTTTGGTCTTGGCCATGGTGGAGAGTTTGGAATCTGATTGATTGATTGCTTCTGTGGACAGGTGTCTCTTTACAGGTAACAAACTGAGATTAGGAGCACTCCCTTTAAGAGAGTGCTCCTAATCTCAGCTCATTACCTGTGTAAAAGACACCTGGGAGCCAGAAATCTTGCTGATTGATAGGGGATCAAATACTTATTTCCCCCACTGTATATATGTATGTATATATATATATATACACATATACATATACTTTTGTTGCCAGTGGTTTAAACATTAATGGCTGTGTGTTATACTGTTATACAAGCTGTACACTCACCACTTTATATTGTAGCAAAGTGTCATTTCGTCAGTGTTGTCCCATGAAAAGTTATAATAAAATATTTACAAAAATGTGAGGGGTGTACTCACTTTTGTGAGATACTGTACATATATATATATATATATATATATATATATATATATATATATATATATATATATATATATATATATATATATATATATATATACACACACACACACACACACACACACACACACACACACACACACACACACACACACACACACACATTGTTCTTCCTTTCAGCTGTCCAGTTGGATGAACCTGTGTCCACTGTAGTCTCAAATTCGTGTTCTTGACAGGAATGGAATCTAGTCTTCTGCTGTTGTAGACCAAGATTCAGCATGATGTGCTTTCCGAAGTGCTTTTCTGCTCACCATGGCTGTATAGAGAGGTTTTTATTTATTTATTTATTTATTTTTTTTAAAAAGTTCCTCCTGTCACCGTGAACCAGCCTGGCCATTCTCCTCTGACCTCTGTCATCAGCATGGTGTTTCTGCCCACTGAACTGCTGCTCACTGGATGTTTTTCACACCATTCTGTGCAAACTCTACAGACTGTAGTGAGTGAAAATCCCAGGAGATCAGCAGTTTCTGAAATACTCAACCCAGCCTGTCTGGCAGCAACAACCATGAGACAGTTAAAGTCACAGAGATCACATGTTTTCTCTATTCTGATGTTTGATGTGAACATTAACTGAATCCCTTGAGCCGCATCAGCATTATTGTATGCATTGCACTGCTGCCACATGATTGGCTGACTGGATATGTGCATGAATGAGCAGGTGTACAGGTGTTCCTAATAAAGTGGTCAGTGAGTGTATATGTAAGTAATAAAACAGTGTGGTGCACTGTTATTGGAGACATGACCCTGAGGCTGATTATTTTCCAATAACAGCATGTTAACTTATACCACAGCGATTTGCCAATAATTATCATTTTTAATTTGTTAATGAAAGACTTGACAGACTTTTAACTATTTATAGCTTTCATTAATGTTTTTAGATGAAATGTTCTTGAGATTAGTTAGTTCCTGTTATCACTTACATTACAGTAGCTAACGGTCATTCTCTCTTTTTTTTTTTTTTTACCCATCTCTTGAAGTTAATTAGAAAACAAAACAAAACACACAGCTTGTCGTGTTGCTGAAAAACAGGAATTTGCGAGTTGGCAGAAAACTTATTGACTGTTACAAAGCACTAACACTGGAGACTTCTTCCATAAACATTAATTAAATGTTTCCTTATAAAAAGCCTCACCATATTAATGTTTATACATTTTTCTTTGGTAAATAACAATGCTTTTTAATAATCTTTTTTATTATCTGACTTCGATTATCTGATGTGTCCCCCATACAAATTCATGTGAATGAGTGTGAATAAAAATGATAACATATTAGTAGAACGAGAGGATTGATATAAATCTGTGATTTGCCTGGTAGTTGACACTATGTCAGAGCTGCTGTTATAGGTGAATTGGCGACACTAAAATTTCTCCTAGGTGTGAATGCATGTGCAAATGTCTGTCTGTGTGTGTGTGTGTGTGTGTGTGTGTGTGTGTGTGTGTATGTCTAGCACCCTGACCAGAATAAAGATCTTACTCAAGATAAATGAATAAATGTTATTTGAGTGTGTGTGTGTGTGTGTACATGTGTTAAAATGTACATTGTGCATTAAATGATGCATGTAACTTTGTATATTAGATCAAATACAACAAGTTTAAAACATGGCTGAAGACTTGTAATGATTTGCTTGACCATGTGTATTTTGACAAAGCTCTCAGCAAAACAAGACCACGGCAAGGACTGAACTGATGGGTTTCAAGTTATACCACCTTTTCTGTTACTCCATTAACTAATCATGCATAAACATTAACATTTTCCACCATCCCACAATCTGGCTGTTTGTGACACAAGCATGGGCAATCTGATCTGATTAGTTTCCATAGCACCCAGTGTATTTAAATGACTGCTGATATGCATGAGTTGAGAAGAGCACATGTCCAAGAGCAATGAAAAAGAAAGGACTGGAGAAAAACAAATCGCCCTGAGAGAGAGAGAGAGAGAGAGAGAGAGAGAGAGAGAGAGAGAGAGAGAGAGAGAGAGAGATTCAAGCCCCTAATTAAACGAATCCTTACTTGCAGTTTTCTATGTTGTTCTCAGCAATGGCATTGGAAGTGTGAAATCCTCTGCGCTTATTAATTTCAATTATTTCAATACAGCCCGTGTAGTTGTACAAAGGCTCAGATCCCTAAGGGAACAGAGAAAAGAAGACAGTGTTTCTTTTTTCTACAAGAAAGCAACAACACAAGCACATGCCTGAAGCGATTTAAACAATAATTCAGTGAGTATGTGGCACTGTGAATGTTAAGCCATGTTACACATGATATGTAATCACTGAATCCTGTAGAAACCTATAAAACGATTTAAATCACATATCATTTACATGTACAGTATATGTACAATTCAATATCTCATAAGACTGCATTCACATGTAAAGCAAATGTTCCTGTATAAGACAAAAGCCATTCACTCACTGCCACATATCCAGGAATGTCAGGATTCTAGAGAATTCTAAATTGTTTAGAACTGCTCTGATACTACTGACTCTTCTTACAAGCTGGAGTCAGAGGCAGGAGGACACTGAGACATGTCTGTATTGAATATTTACATAGTATGATGCCCACTGACATCCATTCATCTGGCTGATTTTTCAAGGCAGCATACATGTACCCTTTTTCCTCCCATACATCCCATCATACTGTATGTGAACTCAAGTGCAGCACCCTGGGTGCACAAAACATCTGTTCTATTATCCTCAGTGCACTTTTGGGGCTAAAATCTTGTGACATAAGCTGCTTTAGAAGCATGCCATAAAGGTACCAATGGGGGTTATCTCCCTGTCACAGCTCAATGAACCAGCACCATCCAGTGTCTTGGAGAGTACTGCCCTGCTACTGCTTGTAGCAAAGCCACCATTGAGGATACTAAAAAATACACTATATGGACAAAAGTATGCGGATACCTGACCATCACATCTATATGTGGGCCTTCCCCTCACTACTGCAAAGAATTATCTAGAATATCTTTGGATGCTTTAACATTAAGGTTTCCCTTAACTGCAACTAAGTAGCCTAAACCTCTTCCAGCATGGCAAAGCCCCTGTGCACAAAGCGAGGTCCATGGTTTGCCAAGGCTGGAGTGGAAGAACTCGACTGGCCTGCACAGAGCCCTGAATTCAACCCCACTGAACACATCTAGGATGAATTGGAACACTGACTTTGCACCTGGCCTTCTCACCCACCATCAGTGCCCAACCTTATTAATGCTCCTATGCCTGAACGCGCAAATCCACACTGCCATGTTCCAAAATCTAGTGAAAGCATTCTCTGAAGAGTGGAGGCTGTTATTGGCAGCAAGGAGGCCCATGCCCATGGTCTTAGAATATGGTTGTGATGGTCAGGTGTCCACTTACTTTTGGCCATATAGTGTATCACCATGTATAAAAAACATCTGGCTCATTTCTATACACTGGAGTAGCTCCTCCCTTCAGAGCTATAGCTTATCTAGCCTCCAGTGCTCCCATTCCTGGTTCTTGTCCAATAACCAGCTGACAGACTTTAATGATGAGAAACGACCCCTGTTCTTACTTCATTATGGCCCCACACTGGGTCTCATCTGGGTGCTCTATGATACTGATATTGTGGTTTGCTGCTGTCAGGGAATCTTGACTCAAGCAGACTTCTCAAAACTTCCCAGCTGAGTTTTCACCAACTCTAGCTCATCTCCAGTTCCATGCCCTTTCCTGCTTATCACCCACACTTGTTACTTCTTCAAGCCCAGCCTGCTTAGCACTGAAGAATAATTAGGTTCCATTCACCCTACAAGCCTAAACACCAATCTCCAATCCAATTTATTTTGTCAAGTTGTTCACCTTATTCAATCTGTCCTATAATTTACAGTAGTCTGTACAGTACACCCTTTTGAACTAACCTTGCATGCACAAATAGCCAAAAAGCAAATACAGCTGCATATTTGATTTTTGTATAGCTGATTGGGTCAGTGTTTATTTAGTCTGTTGCATACAGTTTATACTATAATTTAATTTCTTTGTGCCATGTTGTGCAGAAATTATGTTTCATGCTACTTGCACCCTGCAGCCAGAGCGAGGAGTCTGTTTCTATGGTAACTAATAATGACTCCAGTCAACTTACATAAATCTCACGAGATTCAGCAGAGCAGGGTTACATTCTATACTAACAGTGTGAAACTACAGTGTGAACATAGACCATGTCCTGCATTTCTCCAACATCCTTTTACAGCTGATGTATGAATTAATGTGTGAACAATTTTAATCTGTCATGCATTAACACAAAAACAAAAGCCAATGCAATCCAGTAGACTGGAATAATCTTACCTTATATGAAGAGTATCTGAGAGGCAGACCTCCTACAAAAACATGGCCAGTTAATTGTAAAGTTACTCCTGACCAGTAATTGTTTGGATTGCTTTCAGCATGTTGAAAGCCAGACACAGCAACCTCTGCTTCACACGGCGCGAGATACTGTCTGTGGAGGAAAAGTGTTTTATTAAAATAATGACTCACAGAATAGCCAAGAATATGGATGAAAATGAGAACTGCATCACCGCATGCAGGCAGTAAAATCATATTTGGATATTTAAAGCTAACATTAGGGCCATGTTTATTTCTTTGCTCAGTGGTAGTAAATATGCTGAATTAATGATCTCTAGTTTACTTTGCAGCAAAGATATAAGACTCTCCTTTTTATGTTAAGACTATTTCTTCTTTGCCTTAGGAAACAACAATAATTATAAAAGCCATGAAATCTAATTTGCATTTTATGGTTATGTTTTACCTCTTTTTAATATTCACACCAAAAACAGTTTGTGGAGAATATGATAAGCATTGTTCCCATGGAAACAGAAGAGAAAGGAGTGCTTTAAAAGTAAAGCAGGATACACACTGAATTCAGTATTCATTATTTTCTATTAGACATGGCATGTCAAATTTTAGCACAGAGTTATGACTTTAATGTTCTCACTTTTTCCATCTACACTTGATTTATTCCGCCGTTCTTTCTATGACTCAGTGTTAAAAAATATAGACAAGTAAATGACATAGGAATAATATCTTGCATGTTTCTAAGCAATTTATAAAGTCACGAATCATGGCTTTGTTGTCCATGTGGAATATAAATAGCATCGAATAAGGATGCCTTTTATTGTCTTTGTGGAGCATTTTGAAGCATGTTGAATACAAAAAAATTTGAGCCCTACAGTCCACTCCAGAATGATTGGCACCTATGGTAAAGATGAGTAAAAGGTTAGGAAATTGTCTTTGTGGTTAATTAGCTTAATCTCACACTAAAATGAGAGAAATCTAACCTTTCACTGAAGTAAATTTATTGTAAGAAAATCGAATCCATATTCTCATGAACAAAATGTATATATATATTATCTTATCGTGATTTGATATCCATGAGAGCAGTGTATTTTTGTGAATTGTGTAATTGTGAAGTGTATTTTTGTGAATTTTTTGAACAAAAGATCTAAAGGTTAAACAATAAAGACACATTTTCACAGCCTTCTTTTGCATATTTACCAAGAGTGCCAATATTAGTGGAGGGCTCTCTACATCATATATATACATGATCTTTTATTTAAGTTCACCTGAATGTTTCCTGTTTCACTCGAGTAAAAATATAAGGTGGCACAGAGACCACATTCCCTTAGACATTCATCACCATGGGGACGATTAGAGAATACACAAGTGAAATTAGACAAAAGTGTGTTGACCTTTATGAATCATCCAGTGGGTATAAAAATGGCTACAAACCTGAAATCCACTGTTAGAGCAATAATTAAGAAGTTTAAAACAACAAGAGCTGTAATGCAACTGGAAGATGATGGAATATTATACCCTATGAACAGTGAAAAAGATGGCTAGAAAGGCAAAACATTTCTCTAAGGATCTTATTTCAAATCTACAATTAGATACCCTCTCCATATCGATCTTTTTCTTTCATCTAACCGCAAATATAACATTGCCTGGCCCTCTGTCCAGAGCCATATCACACTGCAGTTCTCGACTGGTTTCCCACTGAAGCTAAGTAGTGTTGAGCCTATCCAGTACTTGGATGTGAGACCTCTCAGGGAGAACTAAGGTTGCTGCTGGAAGTGGTATTAGTGAGGCCAGCAGGTGGTGCAGTTCCTGTGGTCTGTGTGGGTCCTAATACCCCAGGATGGGGATGCTATACTGTAAAAAGAGCACCATCTTTCAGGTGAAATGTTAAATGACTGTGTGGTCATTAAAAATCCCCTCTTGTATAACCCTGGTGTCCTGGTGAAATTCCCCCATTGGCCCTTATCTATCATGGCCCCCTAATACTCTCCATCCCTGAACTGGCTACATCACTCTCCTCTCCATGTTCTGGGGGTGTTCTGGTGCACTGTGGCTGCTGTCACTTCATCCAGGTAGATGCTACATACTGGTGGTGTTTGAGGATATTTCCCCCATACTATGTAAAGCGCTTTGAGTGTCTAGAAGGATCTGTTATGATGTGAGGATGTTTTTCTTCCAAAGGCCCTAAGAACTTTGTTAGGATGCATGGCATCATGGACTCCAGTGTGTGCAAGGAGATTTTAAATGAAAATCTGGCTGTAAAGTTAGAATTGGGTCATGGTTGGATCTTCTAGCAGGAAAATGATCCAAAAGATATGTCCAAATCCAGACAAAAATGGTTCAGTGAGCACAGAATCAAGTTTCTGACAAGGTCATCCAAGACTCCTGTCCTAAATCCCTTTGAAAACGTGTGAAGCGAGCCAAAGTGAAAAGTAGGCTCAATGCTGTTATTTTGGAAACGTTGGAAAGTTACCCAGTACAGGGGTGGCAATAACTGTGACACATGAAGTGTATTTTTGATAAGGTTTGTTTTCTTAACTTAGATATTAGATTTCTTTCATATTTTCCATGTGATAGTAAGCGAAAATAACCATGTTTTTAACCCATCTTTAGCAAGGGCACCAATCATTCTGGAGGCGACTGTACATTACGTAGCAGAAGAGTGATGAGGAGCAAAGCTCGAGCTAAATGGATAAAAAAGCTTGCACTCTTATCTGGAGTGCTGTACTTTAACACGGCCCTTCACCTTGGAGTATGGTGCATCAGTAATGGCAGCGATCTTTTAAAATTATTTCACTTAACACGAAAACCTTTTTGTAATCTAATTATTAATCTAACTTAGAATGGTAATGTACATTTGAATGTATAAAAGCAGAAATCTTGCATAAAAAGATAAAAGCAAAAATAAATAATACCTAGGCCACGTCACACATATAACACTAGGTGGTATGTATTGTGTAAGCTTAATGTCTAATAAAGCCAGATATGTTTAATGAGCCATACCCTGGTTTATGGGGCATGGTATTGGTGGTGCATAAGCATTAGTAAGGAATTCAAACAACCAGTTATATAGAGGTGCATGGGGTGTGAGGAAACTAACTTATTGGGGCCATTGGCTTTTAATGCTGAACTAAAATTGAACTAAATGAACAATATTTTCTTGTGTTCTAGGTGGATTATTACAGAGCAATGAAAAACTATCAAGACAGCAAAACTAAAATATCTGAATGTTTTGTCTCTGATATTTAAGGCAAGATAATATTTTCCCCTTTCACTTGGGTGCAAAACTGGCTGCACTTAAATTGTGGTAATGAAATGTCAAAACTCAGCAGTCAAGGCTTTATTTCACTATTTTTGTCCACTCACAATGACTGCATCGTCTGAAAGTTAGCATCTTTAAGAAGGCTTTAGCCCCGCTCACTCAGCACAATCATGTCACATTATAAATCGCTGAAAGGCTTGTTTCCTGATCTAAATATCAAGTTATGGGGCATTGTGACATACATGTCCGATTATTTTATAAACCTTATAAACCACACATATTAGTGTGGAAATACAAACCACCTTTAATTTTAAACTTGCTTTTCTTAAAAAAAAAAAAAAAAAAAAAAAAAAAATCTTATTACAGAGGATCTTGATGGAGTTATGACAGATTCTATACGAAAAATGGCATAAAACATTATTATAACAGTGAACGGTATTTTCTTGATTGAATGATACATAAATTATATTCCAACAAACTTTTCTGTGAATGTCTCTCTCAGAAGAATATAAATTATGCTAATTTACACATTAACTACACAAAGCCTTATTCTATCAATAAAAGCAATTTTGATATATATTGTTTTTTTTTCTTTAAATACACTATTCACCTGCAATGCCTTACAAGTTTAATCTCAAATTGAATTCTAAAATTTTTAAAATCAGTGCTTTAAGGATTTTTACTCGACAGTGAGATGCAGTCCATTTAAATATTCCAGTTATATGGCATTGTTTCTATTGAATCACCACATAAAACCAACAAATTAGATTTTCACCCTGTGCCAGCAGAATGAAAATCTAATTAAAGACGTAGTTTCATCTTTTTAATTAAGTCTATTGTTCTGTGTACTTAGACAGATTGGGTGATCTGAACGTTTGCATTGGAATCTTGCCTGCATTTATGCCTGACAGCATGTATGAACATGGAAGCGTGTGCACATTAGAACAGAATAGCTGACTTTCTATTACAAGAGAAACCCACAGAGGGGAAAACACACACGCACACATACACACACACACACACACACACACACACACACACACACACACACACACACACACACACACACAATCCTTTCATTCCAAAACTCCTGACATTAATGTTTCACATAGGGTACTCCCTTTGGGCAGTCCCCTATCGTATATGAAACACAGTTATAGGACACACCTAATAAATTGTGTTATAACAGCTATATCAAATAATGTCTGATAGTGTCAAGGCAGTGACAGGCTATTAACAGCACGTAATAAAACAAAGACAGCTAGGAGCTGATGTCATCCCTCCTCCGACTCATTCTTCCTTTCTTTCTGCTTTCCTTCCAGTTATAGAAACCTGGGAGATTCCCAAAGCTAATTCTGCCCTTCCAATAACAGGGGAGAAAAGATAATTATCTTAGAGCAGATTCTGAGCTTAGCATGTGCGGCAGGAGGCTAGCTGCTCGCAGATGTTTTGGACCCACAAGTCCATGTCTCATGATAGCCCACTCACTGAAAGAAAAAGAAAAAAAAGGAGTGAGGGCTCAAAAAAAGGTAGCAGCATGATTTGCTAAGCCTGTAACTGTGTTCTGCTCGACATTGGCGGCTTGGCACCTTGCCAGAGGGCAGCAGGCCCTGCTAGTCCTTGAGCCTGTCAGTCCCTGTAGACCTCTGTTACATATAAAAAGAATTGTTCCTGGCAGAGTGATATATTAAAAAAGGCCAACGACAGAGAGGACCTTAGCGCTCTAGGGGGGCGGTCCGAGGTGTCGGCAGCTCAGACAAGCCCTTAGTGGGACAATTCTTCTGGGATGGATACATGCCTCAAATATTTTACCTTTTCCCCATAACACCACCATTCTTTATTTTTTTCTTCTCTCTCTCTCCAGCTTTTCATTCCTTTAAATGGATGATGGTATGAGCAATGAGAGATTTGGGCAGCTGTTTGGACTGTCCATGAGGTGTCTTAGTGATATTTGACAGCAAAAAATAGAGAGAGGCAGATTAATGCTTTTAAAATAAAAAGGTTGGCCAGGCGTCAAGGTGCAGTATGTTTAACCGATAGAATATGAAGTGAAATTGCTATTTTCCTACACTTTTAATGTCTGATTGTAATCGGAAAAGATCAAGACAAGTTATTATCGGTCATATCTATTTTATAAATAAACAGGTCTACTCGAAATGACTGATCAGAAGGTCATGAGTCCAAATCGCAAGCTGCCCTGTTGGGCCCTTGAGCAAGGCCCTTAACCCTCAACTTCTCAGTTGCATAAATGAGATAAATGTCATAAGGGATAAGGTCATCTGACAAATGCCATAAATATAATAGAATATAATACAACATCAATATACATAATATCAATATGTACTGTGCAAAAGTTTTAGGCACATGCAAAGAAATGCTGTAGAGCATAGATGCCTTCAAAATAATGAAATTAAATGTTTCTACATTTAAAAAAAAAAAAAAAAAAATACCGTAAAGAGCAGTAAACAGTAGTAAATGAAACAAAGTCAATATTTGGTGTGACATTTAAATAAAAATAGTAGTCTCAGGTACAATTAGTGCAGTTTTATAAAGAAATGAGCTGGTAAGTTTTATTGAGCATCTTGCAGAACCAGACACAGTTCTTCTGGAGACTTTGACTTTCGCACTCACTTCTTATTTTTGCAGCAAAACCCAGCAGCCTTCATTGTGTTTTTTGTCTGAAAAGTGTCTCTTATGTAATATGCTGCTTTCTTTAATGACATACAAACATTTTTCTGTAACATTTAATTTTGTGCTAGAAAACTAATGTTTGGGAATCTAAAATTTTTTTTGTACTGACTTGATAATGTAGAAGTCATAAAATAAAGAATCTATAACAAAGTTTGTACTAAAAAAAAAATAGGGTGCCTAAAACTTTTGCACAGTACTGTATATTGTTATAAAACTCAATTTGAATGGGTATACCACATTTGGTATCGTCTATGCCAGTATATCAAAACATTAACACATACTTGGTTCTTTAACCATAAATGTGTGGTGGCCTATGAAAACCTGTCAGATATCACTGTGGCTGAATTCTGGAAAAATTAAGAAATATGATTTTTTGACCAATGTGTAAATGCATCAATGTGGGAAATAAATAATGACATGTTTGTCATGCATGCTTGAAGCATTTTGTCAACCAGCTGGATGTAGTTTGATGCTCTGTAGTTCCCAAGAAAAAAATTTAACAACATTCTTGTATTCCTTTTATGCAATTATTTCTGTCCCCACTAGACGTTCTTCAAACTGCCTGTCATTGATTGTGGGCCAACACTTTCCATCTTGGCATCAGTCATTTGCCTCAATTATTGAAATCCTTCACCTTCCTTGTTCATTGCTTTTTATATGAAGAGGCAAAAATATCCTTGTTGGAAAAGTGCTTAATGCACCGCACTTTTCTGTCCTGAAACCAAAATACCCAACTGAAATAACGGTACTTGGTGTATCTGAACTGCATTCCTATTGTCTGATCACCACAGTTGCAGTACTGTATGTGTTTAAATAAGCCTTCCATATTTGTGTGCTGCATAGCCAATTGGCACTAAAGGATAGACACTGTCATTGTGTAACAACACGGCTAATCAATAAAATGATGCTACTGTTGTGGGTCATGTTCAGTACAGAAACGCATGTTGTCAAGCTGGCTAAGCTGAGAAAATTTAACATTTTGAACCTGCCAACAGCAAACTATCCTTGCAGCCTTGAACCCAGCAGCTTCTAAATCCCTGATCAACTCATTTGATTCAGATTGTGTTACAAGATGAGGCTCACTGCATGCAAGTGGTTCAAAATCTGGATCAGTATCTATTTCCATCTATTTCAGGCTTGTGCATTGTGGTATCTTCATGGGGTCCCTTCTATGCTCCATGTCTCTGGTGGCCTCGGGACTAGCAGACTGTTGTCATGCAGCACTGGCCTCATGGCTGGAGGCAGATTGGGACATTCAATATATTCTTTATTTTTAAGAGATAATCCAGAGACATTGGTCAGACTGTAGTATCAATCTGTTACAAGATCCCTCTGCTCCTGCCATGTCATGTGATTAACAAATGGCACTGACTTCTGAGTACATAGACAGTAGTGTATGTTGCACAACAAATGTGAGGAGTCCAGGCTTTGCATTGATCACCAAATTAGCAACCGATGTAAAGCTTATAGGCTTTCATAATAAGTGGTTTAAGGGTATCTATACTCATCAGAAATGTAACAGAACCTTAGTAATCAATCTGCAACAGTGTATGTGAATGGTTTTAACTGGTTTAACACCTATACTGCCAATATCTATTCTGTCAACGGTCATGTATAAATGAGCCTAAGCATTTCCACTTTGTGTCCTGCGACGTGCATGTCCAGGCATGTCTGGACACAGTAAAGAAAACTCTCTATTACTTTTGGGCAACATTGAAATTAGGCAGAGAATGTTACCTAATGTGCACCACATACTCTTTGCCATCATTGACCTGCCCTTTGGTATTAATGCCATGAATCCCCTCTTCTTGTCTGCAGGAGAAATCATACTGAAAAAAAGAAGACAAATGAACGATTACAAGTATACACTGAAGCATAAATTTTAAGATGCTCAAGAGAATTTAAGCCACTATTTTACAGTACTAATTTGAATGTGAGATTTTTATTAAATGTACATGAAGGGATTAAATTTGGAGCGGCATCAAGGGGATCGAATAAATGGTACTAATAATGATGACAATGATGATGATGATTTAGTAGTACAGACTCCAATACAGAATGAGTAATTAACTGAAAACGTGACATCCCTGACATCCCAAATTCAAATTCCAAAATTGAACCCCTGCTAACGTGGCATATTAAACACCAGACAGATGCATTATAAATTATATAACCTATAGAAGCTTTACCTGTAAAATTCCATTGTTAAGGTAGAGCTTGATAAAAAAGAAGCCAGCTCCTTGGTCGACATACAGGAGTGTTCCATTCGCTGAGCGAGTCTGAAACCTCACTGTGATATTACTCACAGCACTGAGACTAATGCCCTCAAACTCCAGGAAAGAAGTGCCAGAATATCTCCCATAGGTGATATCTAGGGAGAGCCAGAGAAATGAACAAATTCAAATAGTGGAGAAATCAGTGCTTTTGTAAATCAAACCAAAACACTATATAGCCTCATATGAAATTGTTGCGGGTAATTTTTGTGCTACAATTTTCCTGCTTCTAGTAACAGGACTGAAAATTCGATTACACTATGAAATTGGAAATGCTTGGTTGCATCCCTGAAACATGATATGGAAAACAATAAGGACAAACAAAGTAAGCAGAAATAAAAAGGAAAAAATAAAACCAAATGAGTGACTTAGTTCCAGTGTACCAGATGATGTCATTTGATGCTACAGTGGGGTCCAAAACTCTGAGATCAATAGTGAAAATGCTTCTATTTTGCATTCTTTTCTAATCTAATACAACAATTTTCATTACAAATTATATCACTGACAACACCTTGAGTGAAAAGTAGACTCTTTGAAATATTTACATGAATTTAAGTGATTTTTAGTATTTTTATGTCCCTGTTTTTTCTTTAATGTGCACTCGAGCTGGCATGGACGGCACAAGTTTGTGCGAAACCTTATGATCCATTTTAAATCAAATCCATTGGGGTGTCATCTGAGGAAAATTGCACCTTTCGTACAAAGCAGTGAACATGGTCAATATCACACATTTGCTTACATTTAAATAGTGACCTAGAAATAGTGCAGAATCATGAATATTAAACAGATATAGAAAAGCTATTGAAGATTTACTTTATTTGTTTTAAATATCTGTTTATTTTCAATTTTAAGATTTTCAATGTGGCCTCAGATTTTTGGACTACGCTAACTATGTGCAACCAACTTTGTGAGTTAGTTCATGAAAGCACATTTCCAACCTGAACGTACTCAACATGTTTCCTTCCTCTCTCACAACAGCAGAGAAAGCATGTGGCTTCCATTCTCAAGGCTTTCCATTATCGTTGTGACTCATAGAATAGCTCTTTGCTTTATGCCAAAGGACTTCTAAATAGGCTGATGTGGAGTGATGGCTAGGTCTTCACTAGAATTTAAATGCACTTTTAAAATCCCCCCATGGTGTCCTCACTACATCCACTTAATATATTCAAGCATGCACAATAATGAGTGCTTTCAAATCTCAATAAAATGAGAAGAATTACAAACTTTGGGTATAGTTCCAGCAGCTTGGACAATCAAAAGACACCAATATTATTCTGGATTCTGTGTTGAAATAGTTTGCTTCAGTCTCCACCATTTCCTCTAACATCAGTGGTCCTCTCAGCCGTTTGAACACTCTAGTGAGCATGCTTTTTGCACCAACAAAGGTTAACAGACCAAGGCAGATTAAACCTTTAACAATATTTAACTTTAAATCTATATTATGTATATATCACTTAATCACCAACTTTGAGTTGAAGGTAACAGAATAGCAATCAGGTAATTGTTGAAGAGTTATCAGCCACAATGTTGTAGAGCTTTGATTTCCAAATCAGATCTCAGGGTCACCCAGAGACAGCTAAGCTTTTTTGCACGTCTGAAAAAGGTATTCAGTTTTCTTGATAAAAAGGGTACATGAGCTAGCGTTATTGCAACTACCAAGCTCTAAGCTCTAGCAATGTTGGAGCGGTTTGCATTTTACAAACCGACAACTATCACAAATCACTCACATTTATATGTTCTTGCATAGACTCACACATTTATATCATAGCTATGTCATACATTAGCCCATAATGTTTCTGTTGCATACCTCTCAACAAGAAGTCAAAGACTGGTAGTATAGTATGGTAGTATAATATAAGCCTTAGCTTGACAGATAATTAAGTCTATGGACAAACCTCCTCAGTTGCTCTGAGGTCTGTTGACAACCAATCACCATTGCTGATCAGTCAGTCTTGAAAAAAAAAACAACAACAACCCAAAACCTTCTGAAACCACCAAGGTCTGGATCTCATGGCCTCACAGCTAGTTATGGCCATGGTTGAGAGGTGGCTAGAACAGTAATCGTATGGGACAAGTTTATGGAGAAACACTGTTATAGAGCACCACAGGTTTAATTTTTTTTTATTTTTATTTTTTTAACTTTGTAGACCAAAAGGACAAGAAATGATCAGCTTGGAAATCCTTTGATCCTGGAGTTAATTAGGATGAATACAAAGTAACTAGAAAGATACATTCTCTACTTCCTCCTCCCTCTTCTGGCTTGTAAGCTGGTTACAGCTGCAGTGATTATGGAAAATTTCCCCTTGCCGACCAAGTCATTCATTAATTTGAGATCCTTGTTTGGACTGATGTAAAGCTTTGATGCAGTCTGCATCAATTGCCAGCAGGCACGGGCATGCCTCATTAGCGTTAGGAAGTCTCTTCCCCAGACTCCACTTTTGTCAATAAGTTGTATTGAGAAGCTCGGATTAACAGCTGTTTCAGGTGCACTTCAGTTCTGAAGCTCGTCCCTGAATAGCTGTTTGAAAGTGGTCAGTATGGACAGATTATTCCTTGCAGTGGGGTTTTCATAAGGTTTAAACTGTTACCTGTAGAAACTGAAATGCCAAATAAGATAATGTGAAGACTGAAATTTGAAAAACTGAAAAAAAAAAACATGGAAAGAAAATACAACAAACTTAAACAGTGTCTTCCTCAAAAGTTGTCAAATGTTGAAATGACAACAGACAGCTTGATTACTCTCTACCCTGGAATAGGAACTGTTATTATTTTATTACACACTCTACAAAATGCTAGTTCCTACATCATCCAGACTTCTTTTGTGCTGCTTCAGCTTGGGGGCGTTCAGCTCTGCACAGACATAGTCATGCCCCCACTTTAGCCAAAGCATGAAGGAAGCTTTCATTCTCATCACACGTCACTGGTTTTCTACAAAATCAGCAAATTAAAGGGTGTGAAGGGAACAAGCCAGACTACACTTAAAACCACTGAAAAAAACAAACAAACAAATAAATAAACAAACAAACAATCAAACAATCAAACAAACAAACAAAAGAGGTTAGCTGCTACCTTCTTTTCCTTTCGGCTGTTCCCTTCAGGGGTCGCCACAGCGAATCATCTGCCTCCATCTAGCCCTATCCCCTGCATCCTCTTCTCTCAGACTGACTACCTTCATGTCCTCCTTCACTACATCCATAAACCTCCTCTTTGGTCTTCCTCTCGGCCTCCTGCCTGGCAGCTCTAACCTCAGCATCCTTTTACCGATATATTCACTCTCCCTCCTCTGAACATGTCCAAACCATCTCAACCTGGCCTCTCTAACTTTGTCTCCAAAACATCTCACATGTGCTGTCCCTCTGATGTACTCATGATCCTATCCATCCTCGTCACTCCCAAAGGGAACCTCAACATCTTCAGCTCTGCTACCTCTAACTCTTCCTCCTGTCTTTTCCTCAGTGCAACTGTCTCCAAACCATACAACATCGCTGGTCTCACTACTGTCCTGTACACCTTTCCTTTCATTCTTGCTGGTACTCTTTTATCACACAACAGACCTGCCACTTTTCTCCACCCATTCCAACCTGCCTGCACACGCTTCTTCACCTCTTTTCCACACTCCTCATTGCTCTGGACTGTTGACCCCAAGTACTTAAAATCCTGCACCTTCTTTACCTCTTCTCCCTGTAACCTCACTGTTCCACTTAGATCCCTCTCATTCACACACATGTATTCTGTCTTGCTGCGACTAACCTTCATTCCTCTTCTCTCCAGAGCAAACCTCCACCTCTTTAGACTTTCACCTGCTCCCTGCTCTCACTATAGATCACAATGTCATCCGCAAACATCATAGTCCATGGAGATTCCTGTCTGACCTCATCTGTCAGCCTGTCCATCACCACCGCAAACAAGAAGGGGCTCAGAGCCGATCCTTGATGCAGTCCCACCTTCACCGTGAACTCCTCTGTCACACCTACTGCACACCTTACCACTGTCCTACTGCTCTCATACATCTCCTGCACCACTCTAACATACTTCTCTGCCACTCCAGACCTCCTCATACAATACCACAGCTTCTCTCTTGGCACCCTGTCATACGCTTTCTCTAAATCTACAAAGACACAATGCAGCTCTTTCTGACCCTCTCTGTACTTCTCCATCAACATTCTCAAAGCAAATATTGCATCTGTAGTGCTCTTTCTTGGCATGAAACCAAACTGCTGCTCACAAATGCTCACTTCTCCCCTTAGCCTTGCTTCCACTACTCTTTCCCACAACTTCATTGTACGGCTCATCAGCTTAATACCTCTGTAGTTTCCACAACTCTGCACATCTCCCTTGTTCTTAAAAATCGGCACCAAAACACTTTTCCTCCATTCCTCAGGCATCCTCTCACTCTCTAAGACCTCGTTGAACAACCTAGTTAAAAACTCTACTGCCATCTCTCCTAGACACTTCCATACCTCCACTGGTATGTCATCAGGACCAACCGCCTTTCCTCTCTTCATCCTCTTCAAAGCTCTCCTAACTTCACCCTTGCTAATCCCTTCTACTTCCTGCTCAACAATATTTGCCTCTACTACTCTTCTCTCTCTGTCATTTTCCTCATTCATCAGTTCCTCAAAGTAGTCCTTCCATCTTTCCCTCACCCTCCTGTCACCTGTAAACACATTTCCATCTCTATCTTTAATCACTCTAACCTGCTGCACATCCTTTCCATCTCTATCCCTCTGCCTCGCCAACCGAACTGTCTCAACTCCTCCCTGAAAACCACACAGCACTCTTCATTTCCAACTTCCACCACTTTGTCTTCTGCTCTGCCTTTGCTCTCTTCATCTTCCTCACCACCAGAGTCATCTTACACACCACCATTCTATGCTGTCTAGCTACACTCTCTCTTACCACTACTTTGCAATCGCTAATCTCCATCAGATTACAGTTTCTACATAAGATATAGTCCACCTGTGTGCTCCTGCCACCACTCTTATATGTCACCCTGTGTTCCTGCCTCTTCTGAAAGTACATGATCACCACAGCCATCTCCATACTTTTAGCAAAGTCTACCAACCTCTGTCCTTCTGGGTTCCTTACCTGAAGACCAAACCTGCCCATCACTTCCTCATCCCCACTATTCCCTTCACCAACATGTCCATTAAAATCTGCCCCTATCACCACTCTCTCACCTCTGGGAACACTCTGCATCACTTCCTCAAGCTCCTTCCAGAATCTGTCTTTCTCCTCTTGCTCACAACCTACTTGTGGAGAGTAAGCACTAACAACATTCAACATCACACCTTCAATTTCTAGCTTCAGACTCATCAACCTATCTGACACTCTCTTTACCTCCAGAACATTCTTCATAAACTCCTCCTTCAGGATCACTCCTACTCCATTTCTCTTCCTGTCCACACCATGATAAAACAGTTCAAACCCTGCTCCAATGCTTCTAGCCTTGCTCCCTTTCCACCTGGTCTCCTGGACACACAGAATGTTGACTTTCCTCCTCTGCATCATATCTACCAGCTCTCTGCCTTTACCTATCATCGTACGAACATTCAAAGTCCCTACTTTCAGTCCTAAACTCCTGCCTTTCCTCTTCTCTCTCTGCCTACGGACACGCCTTCCTCCTCTCACACACCTTCCTCCTCTCCTTCTTCGACCAACAGTAGCCCAATTTCCACCAGTGCCCTGTAGGTCAACGGTACCTATGGCGGTCATTGTTAACCCGGGCCCCGACCGATCCGGTATGGAAGTCATGTTAGTGATTCGCATATTGAATTTGGCAAAAGTTTTACGTCGGATGCCCTTCCTGACAGAACCCTCTCTATTTATCCGGGCTTGGGACCGGCACAAAAAGTACACTGGCTTGTGACCTCCTGTGGCTAGATTAAAAGAGGTTAGCTGCTACCAATCATCTGTATTTCAGTGAAATTCAACAAAATTTCAACTGCATATTGTAAACACTTAAATGCAGAAAGATTACTTACAGTATAAGCAACAGACTGGCAGACACCATTGACAGAAATGTTACTGCTACCAAAAGAAAGTCTAATTTGAGATAAATAAAAATCTATAGTAACTTTCCCACTGCCTGTAAAAATGAAAGTATGAATGATCTAAAGTCTAAAGGCTGGTACACACCAAGGACAAAAACTATAACGATAATGATTAAGATCGTTAGTTCTAAAAATCGTTCTAATTATAAAAGAATAGCAGAATCCACACCACAACTATAACAATAACGGCACGCTTAGAATAAACAGAATGATATTGTGCGCTGGTGTGGACACTAATATAGTTATTGTTATAGTTATCTTTACAGCTATCGTTCTTGGTATGAACGGGCCTTAAGAGGACTAGCTGTATAATTATATAATTATATGTGAGTGTGTGTATGTGTGTGTGTATATATATATATATATATATATATATATATATATATATATATATATATATATATATATATATATATATATATATATATATATATATATATATAATTGTTTTTTCTCTAAATGCCTTTGATGGTAAATATAACACTTTCCAAGCTCTGAAATGGTACAACAACTTTTTAAAAATGTGATCTTTCTCCATTAAATGATGCCATGAGTACCTCCTATTACTACAGATTAATACACAGAAAAGAATATGTCTAAAATTCATAAAGTCTAGAATATCCACACACACCTTTGGGGTGCTCTTATGAGCCTGAGTCATGCAATATACGTGAGTAACATTGCATTAACAGACAGCGAACAGGAGCCATGACATTAAAGTTTCAGCTTTGAAAGCCCCATAATTCACTGTAATGAGATACAGATTGAGCCATTTGAAATCCTATTGAATAATTCAATGATAGTTATGCTACTAAAATAATGAGTATTTTCTAACATGTCATTTGCACACATTAGAACCTCATAACCTCAATTTAGTATCATGTTGCCACATTAAATTGTGTACACAAACAAACAAACAAAAAAACAGTTGATACTGCATTTTTAACCCGTGTCTATACTTAACTAACGTAAAATAAATAAATAAATAAATAAATAAATAAATGTACGTCCTGGATCAAGTGCTATTTTAGAAATAAAATAATGAGAGTGGAAGTACTGTGAAATTAAGTACTGACAAATTTGCAGTGATTTGCATACTGTGAAAATAAGAGAAATTTGCAGTGATTAATGTGATAATTACAACTATGGTTATTCATGAAGGAATATAATGACAATATAATAGATTGCTTGGTAGCTTCTCAATTACGTCATTGTAAATAACCAATATTTACTATTAGCTAGAATTTGACTTGCTGTCTAACCAGTTATGTTTGCTAATGTCAGGTTGGATTAGCAGTGATTCCAGTGATTCCGCTAACTACACTGTGTTACATAAGGAGGTCACAGCAGGTCACAAATTGGCACTTAATAGTTTTTTTTCTACACTGATTAACTTAACTGGATGATAAACTGAGCCAATTCTTTAGATATATAGAAGAAGAAACCTTTATTTGTCACATTTCTTTTTCAATATTAAAACATACTCATCTGTTTTGAGATGAGGTAGATCTATACGATGGTCTACTGCATTGTATTGTATTTTTATTGTAGATTTCTTTAATGCAGTACATCCTCACTGCATAAACATTATTGGGCTGTCCTACAACACTAGCACCTTTTAGAAGCCTGAAAGAAGCACCTGACACGCTGCTGCGATGCAACACCAGGATGCAGATTCACAGCCAAGCTACACCTCATTAATGCTTCTCATGAATATGCATTGATTCTGGGGACCTTAGCATGACACTGTATTTCATGAATCCTGGTCCAATGAAATGATGCACCTCAAGGCTATTAAAGTCACAGAACAATTAGGCAGCAACAGCATAAACATACACAAACCATAAACCCTATTTATTACACAGTGTAATCTAATTATCAATATTTCATAATGTCCAGAAACGAATGCCAAAGAAGGCTCGGGTAAGCTTGCCCAACTGCTAAAACAAATGGTTGATAATTAAAATATGCCACCGTGGCTGTATAGTATAAAACTCAGAACGTATGTACTCTCTCTCTCTCTTTCTTCTCTGAGCTGCCTGGGTGTGTCACTTCATCTCCAGACCTCACTGGAAGCAGGTGATTAGTAGGTTCCGTATGTACTGTAGCGATCCCGTCAGCAAGAGCTCTTGGATCTTGGTTTATCTGTAAGCCGTTTTTGATTTTCTTCAGACTCCACCAGAAATTTTTTATATTACTGAATATTGTATAAGGATTTCTACTCAAGTGTTTTTTTTTTTTTTTTTTTATGGCAGTGCTTCTTACAGAGGAGGTTTCGAACCCTTCCCCCTCCACAGAACCACTTTAGTTTGCTACAAAAGTACCTCCTACCATCCAAGTATGAATAGTGACACAGCCACCCTGGCCTCAATGACTTCAACAACCTGTATTTCAGCAGACTTGAAAGATTTGAAAGACGAAGACATGAGCTATCTATCTTTTCTCACTCACTGAAATGGCTTGAGTGCCTGGCATGTTGAATTGGAGCTGAAGGCAACAGCACAAAGAGCGAGTGAAGGTTTTAACTGAGTGCCTTGTGAAACTATTCTTAGCTGCATCTAGGGCTCTCGGTGTTTTTAGAGACCGACCTAGATAGACACATTTAAGAGCCCTCGTTAGTTGTTCCGCAGTGGTATTGGCATTTATCCCATGCTGAAGTTGGCATTAACAGAGGATGTATGGGCATTCACTTCTGCTGTTATCAATTACTGCACACTAAATGACAAAAGTGGAAGATTAAACGTATGAAGAACAGGCTGACTGCAGGGCTAATGAACCGAATAAAAGTGGGATTATAATCAGCCCGGACATCCAACAGTCCCATGTTCTCTTGTTAGTAGCTGGACGATATGCTGTCCTCATTAAAGGAGACACAACCTGTACTGACCATGCCCTTAGTGCTGCAGTTCATGCTAATACTGTGCCTGTAATAGAGACTCAGCTGTGCTGCATTGGGTATACAGAGTGGGAGAGGATGAAAGGAACACTCAGAGACAATAGCATGTAGCAGGTGCAGCAAGAAGAATCTCATTACAGATATGCATCTTTAGGCTACACAGTGCTAGTCCATGACAGCCTTGGCTGCATTTAAAAAAGCTTGCGAAAGAGAGCATAGGTTGCCGAATGTGAAAGTGGAGAGAGCTGCTGTGAAGTGCTGTCTTCTGTCCTTCAAATGCAGCCACATTTAAAAGGACACGTTCATTTCAGAATCCATTATTGATGATGGGTTTGGTCAGCTTGCCTCACATTTCTGTCAATAAACTTCCTTGAGCTTTATCAGGGACAAAATCGTGACTTCAATATCATGTAGTCGAGTCGAATGGAACTGCCATGGATGTCTGCTGGCGGAGAATGCGTGTGGACAGCTCAGCGTCCTCTGCATATTGACTTTTCCACATCCGTCATGCATTGATTTCTATGGAGAGCATATTCAGATAATGAACCGCTCTCCTCCTCGGGGCACGGACTTTATTGTAATACATGTTTATCTTGCACTGTTCGACGACATTTCATTTCAGAAGACACTGAAAAACATTACTCTTCACATTTCAGAGAATTAAAATGCATCTTTAAAAAAAAAATCTATTTCTCATTTCTTTCATCTTCAGTTTACTTGGTTGAAAATGTTCAGATTCATACAACAGAACATTGAGACCTAGCAAAATCATTCGCATATTCACAGCACATAGCAACATTTTTACTCCTAAAATCAATGTGGGTATGTTCATAATTCTTTGCAAGTGCTGGCTTTAATGCTAAAGGTTTGTTTATGTAGATGCCAGAAACCAATTAGCACATTTCAAAATAAATTTAAAAATACATCTATGGTTCCCCTGAATATGCCCTCTAGATTAGTGAGATACAATCTCACGGTTATTTAATTTTTAGTTAAGTTTACAGGTCAGGCGTATAGACTGGTCACAGATGAAAAGGCTTTGCAGTGACATACTGTTTAAGATAAGATAAAGAAATATATTTTTAATACCTCAAACAAATACACAGAAAATAGAAGTTGTAACTATGACTGGAAATCTTTGCAAAAGTAAGTTTTCTGTTGCTGTGTAATTGGATAACATACCCGAAACTAAAGTAGTCAAGCTACAGCGCCTTATATCAGTGTTTTCAAATGCAGTCTTCAGGGCTCTTTTAGACAATACACATGCAAAGCCACTGGTCATGAACACTGAATACCTTGTTAAAAATACTGGGAAAGAACAAAAATGTGGTCTTTCGATTTGGCTTCTTAGGACTGGGTTATACAACCCCAATTCCAAAAAAGTTGGTATGACAGTACGGTTGGTATGACAGGTAGGACAGTATGGAAAATGCAAAAAAACAAACGAAAAGAGTCATTTTTAAAATTCAATTCACCCTGTACTATATTGAAAACACATTATTTGAGGTTTTACTTTGTGAATTTAATTTATTTTTGAAAATTTACACTTATTTCAAATCTGATGACTGCAACACACTCCAAAAATGTTGGGACAGTTGACTGTTTACCACTGTGTAACACCACCATTTCTTTTGATAACACTTACTAAGCGTTTGGGCACTGAAGACACCAGTCGGTTAAGTTTAGCAAGCAGAATTTAACCCCATTCATCCATTATGCATTTCTTCAGTTGCACAACTGTACATGGCCTTCGTTGCCTTATTTTGCGCTTCGTAATGCGCCACACATTCTCAATCGGAGACAGGTCAGGACTGCAGGCAGGCCATGCTAGCACCCACACTCTTTGCTTACGCAATCATCAGGGCAGAATGTGGTTTGGTGTTGTCCTGCTCTGGATGGCAGCATATGTTGCTCTAAAATGTGTACATATCTTTCTGCATTAATGGTGACCTCACAGATGTGCAAGTTACCCATGTCATGGGCACTGAAACACTCCCATACCATGACGGACGCTGGCTTTTGGACCTGATGCTGATAACTGCTTGGATGGTCCTGTTCCTCTTTTGCCCGGAGAACACGATGGCTGTTTTGTCCAAAAACGATTTGAAATGTTACTCGTCAGACCACAAAACACGATTCCACTGTGTTACCGTCCATCTCAGATGAGACCAAGCCCAGAGAAGTTGGCGATGCTTCTGGACAGTGTTGATGTTTGGCTTCTGCTTTGCATAGTAAAGCCTTAACTTGCATCTGTGGATCCAGTGGCGAATGGTGTTGACTGACAAAGGTTTACCAAAGTATTCCTGAGCCCATGTCATATCCATTACAGACTCATGACGGTTTTTAAGACAGTGACGTGTGAGGGATTGGAGATCACACGCATTCAGAAGTGGTTTTCGGCCTTGCCCTTTACGCACCAAGAGATTTGACCCGATTCCTTGAATCTTTTAATTATATTGTGCACTGTAGAAGGTGAAATGCCCAAAATCCTACCAATTTGTCTTTGGGGAATGTTGTTCTCAAAGTGTTGGATTATTCTGTTGGCAGATTGGTGAGCCTTGACCCATCCTTGCTCTTGAAGGACTAGGCCTTTTTTGGAGGCTCCTTATATACTATGATTAGATGATTGCCTCACCTGTTTCACATCACTTTCTTATTTCAACTTGTCACATCGCTATTAGTCCTAAAATGCCTTTAAGTTATAATGCTCCATTAGCTTTTAAAGAATCCTAGACAACTATATAACATGGTTCAGCGCAGAGCAAATGTTTAACCCATAAAAGAAGGCACTTCTGACATATGAAGCTTTAACGTGCGAGAAGAAAACACACTGGAACCAATTAATCAAAACAATTAATTAAAATGGATTAACGGATTTTCTCTCTCAGAAGACGCTTAATACACATTCCATCAACTGTTGCAAAAACCCCAACTCGAAACTCGCCCTAACAAAAACTAAAGTCATGAACAAATAACATGACAATGGCTCTTTGCTCTTCCATTTGGCTCATGTCAGCATGAAAAAAAAAAGTTACTTTTGTTCAGTGAAAACATGAAGGACATGGTCTTGGTTCATGGACTGAGGCAGAGAACACAATGCGGGAGCAAGGAGTGGATCAAATGAAGAATGCAAATTGATATGTGATAAATACAATCATGTTATTATAACCCAAGAAGCTCAGAATTGAAGCCTTTGTACCATAGAGGGTGAAATACTTCCAGTATACAGTACTAAATAGTACAGCTCAAGTATGAATCTCAATATAGAAACCCAACAGTGGCATTGGATTTTGTCTATACCCCAGGTAAAAAATAAATAAATAAATAAATAATATATATATATATATATATATATATATATATGACTTACAACATACTGTAGATAAACATCACAACAGAGAAATATAGCCACAGATAGTGATTAAGGGGTCCAAACTCTACAAACACAAGTGGATGCTATGACTTATTTTCCTTTTCCAGGAAGATTTTTCATAGTGGTAGAACAACACACTTATTGGGCGTGGTCTTAAACCCGTCAAGTTTGGTTAAAGCACTGCTACGCTCCAGGCTCACTTCCTGTTTGGTGTCGCCACCATCACCTTTCACCAACATCCACAACCATTACTGGCAATACTGTACCAAAAAAAGGCACAACAACACAATAATCATCTGCCTACCTGCCGCTTGTTCAGCGTGAGTGAGGAAAACAGCAGGCACTGAGGTCACATTGGTCTCCACGGCAACACAGCTCACACTGTTGACACCGTCCACGCAGGTGAAGCCATCGGGACAAGGCCATAGCAAGCAGTCATCATAATTATACTCACAGTTTTTGCCCTGTAGGGGGAAAACTGCTATATCAAAGTGTGAAAAATAGAGAAAAGAACCTGTGGTTGGTGTAAGAAATTTTTAAACAGCTTGATTACTGGAGTGTTCAAAAAACGGATCAATGTTATTATTTTTTTTTCCAGAGCAAGTACTCATCAATACTGATACCGAAATAAGTACCCTACTTAGACATTATGGATCATTTTATTCAGCTCTATTGGTGTTGGATGTTGGTTGCATGTACTGCTAACATGCTGAGTTTTATGTTTAAGAAGTATTAGCGAGGGTGGGCATTAGAAATAAGCACAAGGTACCGTGAATTGCACCTTGACTTGCAAACAATGCATAGATCATGGCAAGCACATGTGTGCCTAGGTGCTCAGTGCTCACAGAACTGAAGTGCTCGCTCTCATGTGAAACAGATTCTCTGCATGCTCACTGCTCCATGTTCATCAGTACCTTCGTCTGAATGCAATTCATGGCACCTTGTGCACATTTTTAATGACCACGCTCACTAATACTACTCAGTGCGCTCAGGATGGCTGCCCTCACACTCAATTAAAGATACTATCGAAACCATAAAATGTTTTATCAGGTAACTTTTTATATTGCAGGAAGATACTAAAGTTGCTCCTCTTGATATTTTTAATGCATCAATAAAATATGTATATACATTTTACTATATACTATTACAATGGAAGGTGTGACAAAGTGTAAAAACAGGTAGGTAAGGGTGTAATTACTGCTTGTGCAAAGATAATTATCATTAAAAAAAAAACAACCCGTCTGTGTATATGGGAATTAGCATCTCTTACTGTTGATATGGTGTACGGCGGAAATAAACAAACAGCCATTGCAATATTAGAAAGCCAAACAAAAAAGAAAAAAACAAGGTGGAACACAAAAAAGTGCTGCAAGTCTAGTCGCTCCATGCATGAGAAATAAAGAGGAACACATAGAGGAGGAGGAAGAGGAGGAGGAGAAGGAGGCAACCCACCACAAATCCAGGCTGACAGAAACAGGAGTAGCCGTGGCCTGGTTCGTTCTGGATGCACATCCCCTGGTTGCATGGCTGCGGCAGGCACTCATTAATGTCATCCTCACAGCGAAGTCCTGTCCAACCTGCCAGGAATGAGGATTTAAAAAAAAATACACACACACACACTGCAAATTGTAAGACTACACCAGTCAACTTCCCCCTCCCTCACCCTATCCTTTTAAAACTCAGAAGTGAATATCAAACGTGCTCTTCCACATTGATTTGCTTCAGTTCCTTACACTGGGTTCACACACACCTACATAGTAGCTGGGAGAGAGGGGTTGAACACGTTTCAGTATTCTTGCAGGGTTGTGCGACGTACTTGAATAGCAAATCAAGTAAGGAGCTCACCGGGTCGGCAGTGGCACTGGTACCCACTGATGAGGTCTTGGCAGATGCCGCCATGGAAGCAAGGCTTTGAGCAGCACTCGTTCACGTCCAGCTCGCAGAAATCCCCAGCAAAACCTGCTGGACATCTAAAACATAAAGAGATGCTACCATTAAAACTGAAAAAAGTGTGACTTTTGGAACTTCCTTTTGAAGGAACAGAAAAGAGCGTGCTACATCATGCTATAGCTTTGAGCCTGGCAGGAAAAGCAAACATTCAGAAAGAAGAGGAGAAAAAAATGTACCAGAAACATATTGCCATGTTAGCATGTGGAGAATGTATCTCCCAGATGGCATGCAAGCTGAGAAACACCTCATTAGTAACAAGTTTGTCAGATAGCATTTGAATGTTAAAATATATCATGAGATTAAGATCAGCCCCATCCTCAATGTAACTGCGAGTAGAGAACGTGTGGGAGGTTCTATTATTATATAGCGGCCTAACGAACAATGTTTGTCCAAATTCTTTAAAAAAAAAAAAAATCTAACTGATATAACAATTGCTCCTGAGCAAATTAAAATGGTTCAATGTTTTTCCACGCAGAAGACCTGACATTTATGATTTATATTTATGATAAACGGTGGTTTAACTTGCTTTTAGAAGCAAAATTTGCTTTCAAATAGTGGCAGCTTGTACCTCTGGCAAAAAAAACCTAGAATATTTTAAAATATGTTTACTTGATTTGTTGAGTACATACAGTATTCCACAAAAGTTTTAGGCACAAAAATAATGAAATTAAATGTTTCTACATTTAAAAAAAATACCATAAAGAGCAGTAAACAGTAGTAAATGAAACAAAATCAATATTTGCTGTGACAAAAAAATAAATAAATAAAATAAAAATAGTAGTCTCCGGTACAATTTGTGCAGTTTTATAAGGAAATGAGCTGGTAAGTTTTATTGAGCATCTTGCAGAACCAGCCACAGTTCTTCTGGACACTTGCTTCTTATTTTTGCAGCAAAACCCAGCAGCCTTCATTGCGTTTTTTTGTCTGAAAAGTGTCTCTTACATAATATGCTGCTTTCTTTAATGACATACAAACTTTTTTCTGTAACATTTAATTTTGTGCTAGAAAACGTTTGGGAATCTAAAATGTTTTTTTGTACTGACTTGATAATGTAGAAGTCATAAAATAAAAAAAAAAAAATCTATAACAAAGTTTGTACTAAAAAAAAAATAGGGTGCCTAAAACTTTTACACAAATGTGAAACCAACAAACAAATGTGTATAGCAAGAAAAGTTGGTAATAAAACTCAGATCTTCCATTGGAATTGGTGCTGTACGCTATATATTAGTAGTTCTATACCTACTTTTTCGCATTCACTGACGCATCTGGATGCATGATGATCTTTAACGTGACAGACAGCAAACATCAACAACATTGACTGTGCCAAAATGTAACTAATTTTTCCTCATTGAGACAAACTCCACTACAAAACTGCATCAAATTCAGATGTCTGTACTTGACAACAATACAAGACCTTTTTGGTGAACACATCAATTCCTGATGTGCGCCAAAACTACATTAACACTAAAAACATCAAGCTTGCACTGAGGAGTACTGACGTAATTCAAGTGACCAGTCATTTTTTAATTCTATTATTTTCATTTGCACAAAAAATATTCTACAAAAAAAAAAAAAAAAGACCTAGGCAAATATCTCTAGAAGTACCTTCTACAAAGAGTGATCAAATGTGATACCTTTTCTCAACTACCCTGAGGGCTTTGACTACACTTGCTATGCAGTCATACCTAAAAGAAGCAAGTATGGAGTCAAAAGTATGCATAGAAAGTTATGCAAGGACATGAAAATGAAGCTTGGACAACTAACTGATAACAGTACTACTATGGGTTGTGTAATGGTAATCCAGTGGGAAACTGTGCATCAGATATTTGTTCCTTCAAGCTTAAGAATTTGATGAATACTCCTACATGAGTGCTTAGAAAGTCAGAAATGTTGAAACATTTTGGGAATTTAAAATGAGCCTCTAATACAAAATTTTGTCAGTCCAATAATCAAATGTTGAGTTTCACGTTTAACTGTGTTGCAGTTCCTGAGGTGTTGCAAAAAACCACAGTGCCCAATAAAATACTGATTGCTCTTTTATTATCTGATTCAACTTGTGATGGTGACCAAATGAGGGCTGTAATGCAATCAGAGCACAAGCCATTACCCTATGAGCCATTTCAAATGAAAGTAAATTCCAAGAATGACAGAGAGTATTTGTTTCCAATTTAAGGCAAATCAATCCACTGAGGCCTCATATGGACAGACAAGCAACCCCTTGTCTGCTGTCTGTTAGTGGATCTGCTTTCCTCATAGAGCAGAAATTGGAAAATAGTGTTCGGATAATTTGTAGGTCTGGACTCAGAGTGGAGTAACTCAATCCTTAAGGATATTGCATTATGTATAAAAGGTCATAATGAGCGAAAATGAGGTATTACACTGCACACACCATAGCCTCATTTTACGCAGACAATTATATGGCAGCAGCTGCTTCATGATCATCGCTCTGGCAACCTAGCAGACCTTTAATTGGAGAGAAAACAGACTGGTATAGGCACTCCTCCATAAGGACCAGAATTAACCCGTGACTGAATATGATTGGGGCTGAAACCGTATGTAACCTGTGACATAAATGCAATTATGCTCTTGTATAAAGCAGTGATTTGAAGGGTTCACCTGCATGTAAAACTGTATCCAGGGCCATCCACACAAGTTCCACCATTAAAACAGTGAGAGGAATTCATAGGCATATCCAGGCATGCATCCAAGTCAACCTCGCATTGAGTCCCACTGTAGCCCTTGGTGCATATGCAGGTGTATTTGTCCACGAGGTCCACGCAGAAGCCAGCATTCAAACAAGGCTGAGACTCACACTCCTGAAAACAGTGTGAACGTGATAAGAGTTGAGACTCTGGAATTATAATGTTCCGTTTGATTCATTGAGTTATTTCCATGCTAATTAATATAATGTGACATCAAATATTGTATCTATAAAAGTTGTATCTGATTTTACCTTACTGATGGCCCAGTAACTGATAACTGATATCTAAAGAAAACCATCAATGGTTGGGTGCTGTGATGAGTTTCCACCCCAGAGTTGATTATTTTCCATTTTATTCCTCTTATGTCACAGCAATTTGCCAAGAACTACATTAAAAATATTAATAAATGGCACACTGTACTCATAACTGGTAATAATTAAGTTTAACCTTGTGGAACATCTTCAAGCCAAGTTCATTCTTGTTATCACTTACAGTACAGCAGCTGTAAACAGTCACTCCCTCACCAGCCTCTTTTTTTCGCTGACAAAAAAAAAAAAGCCTTTCATGTAACTGATGTATCGCAAACTCCTCTGTCCTGAAGACTTTCCTGTAGCATTAAAATTTATATACTGATACAAAGTGCTGACACTGGAGACTCCTTCCATAAACCGTAAATTTTCCATAAATGTTACAAAGCTTGATCATCAATATTTTGGTGGTTAAATAACATGTTTTGAGTTGTTTTTTTATTTTATTTTTTTTATTAGTCTTAGATTATGTGGTGTGTCTGAATCCCTTGTGAATTAGCCGTTACTATAGAAACAATAATGTATTAGAATGAGTGCATTTATATACACCTGTGATTTGAATTACAGCTGGCACTACACTCAGAGCAGATGTTATAGGAAACTTCTGACCAAACAGAACTGACAATTCATCAGCACTATGCTATAAAACCTTATACCTTAAAGTTAGCATTAAACCTGACATATGATATACGGTTTTTAAAAAATAAACATTACCACTGCATTGCTATAAAACTGTATACTGACAGTACACTCACTGTTTACTAACAGTACATGAGTGCTAATTGTACTTATCCCATATCACATCACTTTCCACAACAATTCACGTTTCTGCAAACTCCCTATGATTTAGAGCAGCTGGATTCAATTGCATTTGCCTCAATTCTAATTAATTTCCTGATATACTAATGAATTAATGGGAGAAAAATTTAAGGCTTAGGGAAAGTACCAGCTATAGAAAGAATCATTAGAGGGAGAAGGCAACAGCTAATGATTTATTCCACAGGACACTCCTACAGTCCTCTCAAGAAGCCTATTGTTTAATCTCAAGGGTATATTTGAGTCTGTGGTTAGCTTTAAAATCAATTAGGCATTAGAGTGATCACTTTCTTTCTAATCAGCCATTTGTACTGTGCTTTCATGATGCCTCGGCTCCCTACACTCATTATGAAGGAAAGTCAATATGGTCTAAAGTTGGAGATGTGTCAAAGAAAGTGCATCATTAAAGTCTATGGACATTTACGTTTTGATAGTGTATTGTCTATGAATTGTCTATGGACAATGATAACAATGAATAATTACACCGTACAGTTATAACACTAACAGTGTTATAATTCATCAAGTATTTTTGAATAAGACAACTATTATTTGTTTAAGAATATGTGTGCAGATTGCGCATAAGGAAGCTATTCAACAGCAAAGGGTAACTAAGTTTTAACAAAACACGACAGCCATTACCTGTGTTCGCAGTCTGTTACGCAGTAGGTCTACTGCTAAATGACATCTTGTGTAAAAGGGCGAGAGCTGATCTCTTTTTCTTGTCTCAAGAGGTAATGGTGTTCAAATTCAGTTAAGCCTGAGATATGTTTGACCTTCTCATCTTTTTTGTTATTGGGTGTCTAAATCAGAAAACTAGGCCAGATATAAGGCTCAGCATCATCTCTCTCAGCCTCCCTCCCTCCCTCCCTCCATCCTTCACTATCCCTCCCTCCCTCCATCCTTCACCCTCCCTCCTTTAGAATAAGTTGTACTTCTGTGGAACTTTTTGAGCCATTACCCCTTCAGCAGTTTGAGTAATAACTGTGAGTAGTGTCATTTCTTTAAATTTGATATAATCCCCAATGATGATATACATTACCAAATTTAGGAAATGATGTGTAATGTTGAAATCATCAACAATCATCATGGTATAACATCCTAGAGGCTTTGAAAGGTGTTCGGTTGCATTGACCTGTCACAACAGCAATTGGAATCAAATGGAATTGAGCCTGTCTGGTTGCAGTGTTACACAGTGACAAACCACTTTTCACTGACTGCCCTGAGCTCTAATGTCTGCTCAACGATTCTGGCCTCATTCTGTGGTCATACAGTCCCCTCTGAAAGTACTGGAACAGCAAGACCAATTTTTTTTTTTTTTTTTTTTTTTTTTTTGCTATGCAATGAAGACATTTGGGTTTGAGATCAAAAGATGAATATGAGACGATAGATCAGAATTTCAGTTTTCATTTCCTCATATTTAGATCTAGAGGTGCTAAAAAACTTAGAACATGGCACCTTTAGTGGCAGACTACCCAATTTTCAGGTGAGCAAAAACATAGGAACAGATAGTCTCAAAGTAAATTAAACACTCAATATTTGGTTGCAATAACTGCATCAGACCCACTGACATCACCAAACTTCTGCATTTTTAATTTGTGTTGCTTTTCCAGGCTTGTACTGCAGCTTCTTCTAGTTATTGTTTGTTTCGAGGGGTTTCTCCCTTCAGTCTCCTCTTCAGGAGGTGAAATGCTGCTCAGTTGGGTTAAGGTCTGGTGATTGACATGGCCAGTCTAAAACCTTCCTCTTTTTCCCCGATGAAGTCCTTTGTTGTGTTGGCAGTGTGCTTTGGGTCATTGTCTTGCTGTACAATGAAGCTCCTCACAATTAGACTGGATCCAATTCTCTGTACTATAAATTGGCAGACAGAATGTTTCCATAGACTTCTGAATTCATTCTGCTGCTACCATCATGAGTTACATCATCAATAAAGATTAGTGAGTCATGAGCAGATCCTTTCTTTCTCCACACTTTGGCCTTTCCATCACTTTGGTAGAGGTTAACCTTGGTTCCAGAACTTTTGCGGCTCATCACTGTATTTCTTTGCGAATTCCAATCTGGCTTTCTGAATCTTACTGTTGATGAATGGTTTGCATCTTGTGCTATTACCACTATATTTCTGCTCTCAAAGTCTTCTTTGAGCGGTGGATTGTGATACCTTCACCACTGCCCTGTGGAGGTTGTTGGTGATGTCACTGACTGTTGGTTTTGAGTTTATCTTCATTGCACTCATAATGTTTCTGTCTGTTAACGGCTTTTGTTTTTCTTAGCCATCGTGTTCAAAGTGTGGTTGTACACCAGTGGTTTCTTTCTTTTTCAGTGCATTCCAAAGTGTTTTATTGGCTATGTCTTTTTAACCCTCAAAAACTGAAACCGCTGGACGCGGCTAAAAATAACTGTTGTTCTAAAATGTTTAATAACTTTTGAACTGCTAATCCAATCTGTATGCATTAAAAAGTCCCGTAAAGTGGAGATTCAGTAAGATCACATTTGTCTCAGTTGGATGTTCAGATGCTCCGTGGAGAATGGGGATACGTCATGGTTACGCGATCACATTCTGCAGCATTGATTCTTCAAGGAATTCCATACAGTTTGTTCCTCTGAGCCAAACAGGAACGCTTGCTGCTTAGTACAAAATTTCATTTGGAAGTCTAAAACATCCAGGTGTAACTTTCTAAAGAAAACAATCCAACCTTCAGAAGATTGCGTTTGAGTTCACAGTAAAAAACACCAAATTGTTCTGGCGTTTTTCTAAAAATTCTGGATAATTCATCCATTCTCAGACAAAAAAAAATAAATTGGGCTTTAAATAAACTGGATTGAAAATTAAAGTTCTCCTGTTTAAAATCATATTTGGCACTTGATGTTGACTGCTAGAATAGGTTAGAAAAACAAAACAAAAAAAATACAGGAGAGTCAGATTTCCCAAAAATCTATCTAGATCTTTAAGGGTTAACAACAAATGCACAGGTGAAATCCAGGGTTCAAATCAAAAGTAGATATTCAGAGCTATTAATTATTTAAACAATCAATTTAACAGGGCACACATCACCAGACATATGTTCTAGTATTTTTGATCACTTGAAAAATGGGTGGGTTCAAACAAAAGGTGCCATGCTCCAAGTTGTTTAACAAATCTAGATCTAAGTATCAGGAAATGAAAGCTGAAATTCTGATCTATCGTCTCAAATTCATCTTTTGATCACAAACCGAAATGTCTTCAGCCTATAGCAAATAAATAAATAAATAAATAAATAAATAAATAAATAAAAGATTTGATCCCTCCAACATGTTAACAGGGCACTATATATATATATATATATATATATATATATATATATATATATATATATATATATATATATATATATATATATATATATATATCCATAATAAATTTGATATTTTCTCAGCAGTAGAATACACATTGAACAAATATTTTTTTCATAACCATTCCATGCTAACAGAAGAACAGCCATAAGAAACTATTAACATATGTACTGAAAATCTCATAGTCGCTATCCTACACACTACAGGTGTATATGCTTACGTCCATATCAGTCTCGCATCTGGGGCCACTCCATCCACTCTCACATTGACAGTCATATGCGTCGATGCCGTCTGAACAGCTGGGATGAAAAAAGGCTTAGTTAATGCTCTCTGACAACTGCAAACTCCATCTTTATGAGCAATGATTTATTAGGCGCTATTGTGCACACAGATGAGGCCACCCACCCAGTGCCAACACACTTTCACAAGTTTTACCTGCTGGCAGATGTGGATGACGTTTTATACATGTAGAATTCGATAAAGTGTGAGCTATTCAAGTTAAAAAGATCAAAATGATATGCATTATTTACAATACTATACTTACACTGTATATACAGCATTATACAAGTCAGTCACAGTGCAGCATTAGTTAGGTTAGTTGAATTTACAGTTTCAAGAAACTTCTGTATGCACTTTTAAATCTGATTAGAATTGGATTTTTGGACTCTGACCAATCCAATCAGATTTCATGTGTTCTCGTTATTTGCTGTGTGTGCTCCTCCTTTTGCAAAAACAACAGAATTGTGAGAACAACACTAAACAATTTTCAATTCTTCTGGGGTCTACACCTATGAATTCAGAAGTGCAAATGCAGTATTCTTAAATAATCCATGGGCCAGTGTTCGAAGATGTTTAAGATGTACTTACTTTGCTATTTTAAACAATATCCCATAAAATATATGCTACCTAAACGATTTGGGCTTTTTATTGATGAATCTTAAATTCATCATTGAATTCTGCTTAAGAAATGAAAACGTAGCCAGATATCAACAATACAAAAATAAAAGCAATTTAAATAAAAATCTATTTAAAATATTATTAAAATTTATTATAAAATGATGTGACCTCACCTGGATTTTCGGTGTTTAAGAAGGTGATTTTTCACATTCTGTGGCATAGTGTAAAAAAAAATCTAGGCTAATTAATATTTATTTGCATGCATTTGAATAGCAAATATTTTAACTAATTAAAATTGGAATGCAATTTTAGTAAATAAATAAAGTTTTTATGGAATTGATTTTTTTTAGTTAATTAATTAATGATTAGAAACAAAGAATCTGAATACATGGCCTTTAGACATTCTGCACAAACCAAATAAAATTTGACACTATTTGAATTTGATACATAGAAGTTTACTGATCAACACTGGACAGGTTTATGTTATGCTTGTGAAGGTCAAGCAGAATGACAAATAGCTACTTGAGGTTGAGCTGAGAAGAACTTAAAGCTTAAAACTTAAAGATGCCATCACTTGTGGTGATCCTGTGATGGCCAATGAGTTCTGACCTGAATATATGTCATTAGGGCTCACATACCTGCCATGAACACAGGGGTCTGATGCACATTCATCAATGTTGTTCACACAGTCAGAGCCAGTGAAGCCACTGGAACAGAGGCAGTGGTAGCCACCGGGACCGTCGACACACATCCCACCATTTTGGCATGGATTTGAGCCGCACTTCAGATCCACATTCAGATCACACCGCGTGCCTTTGTGCAATTCAGTTAATGTAATTAATAAATCAGTCAGTCATGCATTCATGCATTAGTTCATTAATTCAGCCAACAATTTGCTCTTTTATTCAGGCCTTTTTGGTCCAATTTTCCTTCAATATTTTTGTATGCCCTCCTGCCTTGGCAGGATACACACACCCACGGTCAGAGACAATACAGTGATCCTAAGAACAAAAATATTTTATTATTTTAAAGCATAACGAACCACATTCAGACTATTTAGTGGTAAACTAAGCCAAACAACAAACCCAAGGTCATAATCATTATGCTGGAAACAAATTAAATCTTTGTTTGCAATTACTCCAGTGACCTAAATGCATTTTCAACCTATTCCCCACTGTGTCTTAGCATTTCTGGCAATGTCTTTGCATAGTGTAAGATAAAGAGGAATGAGTTAACAATATAATATGTATAATTAACATTTTATAATTACAATCTTTCTTCTGATTTCTTGTTAATGTCCTATTTATTTGGCAGGGTAGTTCATTCATAATTAATTTATTTCTGCTGTTAACTGCCTACACACCCAGTGAGAACAAGCTGCATTACTGATCAAGTAATAATTACTCCAATATATTTTAAATGAAACCCTAAAACCAAGTGTTTCACCAATATAAAGTTTGCACAGTAATATTTACATTAAATAATCCATTAATTACAGCAAAGCAACCTCTGAAAGATGCTGTAAGAAAGCATATATAAACCGGACAGGATTTAATGTTTAAACTATTTTTAGTAAGAATATACAGAACTTACGTGTGCAAGGATACCTGCATGGCTAAGAGTTCAAGTTTAAAATTTATTTCTTTATTTTTAAAGAGAAACCCCTTTGTAAAGTTATAACTAGAACTCCAAGTCCCAAGGCAATAAACTAAGTGCTCTTAACTAAGGGATATGTGCTCTTCAGGGTTTATTTCTCACAATAGTTTAATGACAAAATTGAAAAATTATGCCACTTTAGGGTCTAGCTTGCATAAGGTGAGAGACAAAGTGACCACAGTATTATTACGCACAATTAAATGCTTTATATAGTATTATAATGCTCTATATAATGGTATAATACAGTATTAAACATTCTATATAGTTTAAGATAAAAATGGTTGACAAAACCTTAAAATACTAATCTCACAGCAAGTCACATCAAGTACTGTAGTTCTGTATAATGTAAATATTAGCTTTTGTAAGGCATCTTGCAGCATTCATCCAAGAATGAACACTGTCTGAATAAATGAGAGGCCAGAGAGACCAACCAACAAACTCGTATGGGTGCAGGATGAAACCTTTTTTGCTCACAGTATAGGAGAAACTATACATTTTCCCTCCCATAGCCTCAATTACTTTTCTCCGCAGGAACTACTTTAATCCATGGGGCATTATCAGATTTGTTGCCCTAGAGAGAATGTGTGTGAAAAGGAAAAAAGGGCGGAGAAAGGGATACATAGAGGTACTGCAATTATACCATTGTAGAACCTTCATATACGGGACATATTTCTTTTCTACAATCCAGAGACTTCTAGCAGAGTACACAATGTGTATGAACAGGAATAGAGGATGCGATTTTAATCCGGTCACGTGAACATGCAGTGCAGACTGATTCTGGCCTTAGAGGTTACTTAACACCAATGTGAGAGGAAGATGACAAGCATTGTTCTATTGCTCTCACTGAAAAGGAAAGATCTACTGAAAACAGGTGTGTTGTGATGTGTGCAGATATGTGCTACTTCACTCAGAGATAACAACATCTAAAATAGTTTGGAATGCAATTAAGTTATTTTCTCAACACCCAGGAGTCAGTATGATGCTTTCACTGGAAATAATGCATTTTTCTTGAATGAGATACACTGACAAAAAACAACAGTGTGAGCTGTTCTACAAACATAATAATCAGTGAGGTTGTGGGATGCAGCACTTACCTACCTATAGGTGATTATTGTCCAATAACAGCACATCTTTTTTTTTTTATTCCACTTATACTACAGTAGCTTGCTATTACATATACAGAAATCTGATATATGAACATATATGTCCATATATCCGAGAAAAGTTTTCATATATGTTACATGTATAGTCATATATGATCAAAACATACATAACCAATTTGGATATATGGTGATGTATGTGTGCCCCCTATATGCCAAAATTATATGTGTTACCCATACACATCAATACATGTATATATAGGGAAACATATATAGCTGACATGTGGTCATTTTTGCAATTACTTTTTAACCAGCTGGCTCCAAAGTAAATTATATTGGATGTATTTAGTCAGTTCAGTCCCTCCAGGATTTTGCAATTGTAGAAATGAACACAAAATCAAGGAAACGCCGCAATATTTGGCGGAGCTTACAATTTTACAAAATTACCACAGACTTTCCGCAAATTTGGGTTAAGGCGCGTCATGTGACCTCATCACAACACACATTCAGCCAAAGCCTCCTTTGATTCACATGTGTTGAAGATGAGTACAGCTAATATATATATATATATATATATATATGTGTGTGTGTATGTGTGTGTTGAAAAGGACCAATTTCAAATATGTTTCTATATATGGCACATATATGTCTATGTAAATATGGTATATATTTTGTGTAAGTGAAATTCTTATATGCCCATATATTACATTTCCGTATGGGTAAATAATGACACATTGTGCTTTATCTGTTTCTAGTCATTTTATATTTTGTCAACCATCTGCGAAACAAGTTATTTCCTGTTATCACTTATTATAACAGCTATAACCAGCCATTCCTTTACCAGTTTTTTCTGCTCTCTTGAAGTTAATAAAACAAAAATAGTCACGGTACTGATAATCCACAATGAGCACGTTCCCTGCCATGAAGACAACACAAAAAACAGCTCTGACTGTTACTAAGTGCTGACACTGGAGACTCCTTCCATACAAGTACACATTCTCCTTACAGAAAGTGTCACCATATCAATGGTTATATGTTTTTAAATATGTTTATTGTTAGGCTTAAATTATGTAGATTGTCTGCCATACAATTCTGAATGAATGAGCTGTTGCTAGAGAAATTAGAATAAGGGCATTAATAGAAGCCTGTTATTTTCCTTACAGCCAACACTACTGTCTGAGCTACTGTGAAAGTAAATTAATAAAAAACCTTCTGACCAATGAGATTTGGCAATTCAAAAGTGCTGGGTGGAGGAGCAGAACTCAACTGACACCAGCATATGATGCATAGCAAGTTTTGTCACATGTACTGTCTTTGTTCTTTTTTTTTTTCTTTTTTTTTTTCTTCTGAAAAAGTTGCAACAGCATTGCATGTCTTATTAGGGCAAATATTTCCTGTGAATTTGAGTCAGATGAACCAATCCAAAATATATCCTCCGGCCTGGCTCTCCAGGGACACATCTCTTTCCTCAGATGAGCCGCGAAAAGAGAAAAAGTAATGACTTGTACGAGGCTGAGAAGGCGCCTAATAATAAAAGCTGCTTCTTGGGGAATTGGAGCTTGTGTGCCAGGTTGAACTCTCTCAGGAATGCCTATACCGCTGAGATTTAATATATTTTTTTTTGCTTGTTTCTCCTTGCTCCTCCACCTGGAAAAGGATAAATTGATAATACAATGTGGAAGACAAATGAAATTAATCTTGGTGCGCAGGCTGACAGGGATCACGACTATGTGATCTTAACTATAAAAAGCAAAGGCATCATTCTCTGGTTAGGATTAAAAAATATATACAGTACTGTGCAAAAGTTTTAGGCACCCTATTTTATTTTTAGTACAAACATTTATACATTTTTTATTTTATGACTTCTGCATTATCAAGTCAGTACAAAAAACATTTTAGATTCCCAAACAGTTTTCTAGCTCAAAATTAAATGTTACAGAAAAATGTTTGTATGTCATTAAAGAAAGCAGCATATTACATAAGAGACCACTTTTCAGACAAAAAACAAAACAAAACAATGAAGGCTGCTGGGTTTTGCTGCAAAAATAAGAAGCAAGTGTGAAAGTAAAAGTCTCCAGAAGAACTGTGGCTGGTTCTGCAAGATGCTCAATAAAACTTACCAGCTCATTTCCTTATAAAACTGCATTTTAGTTTTATTTTAATTTATTTTTTTATCACACCAAATATTAACTATTGATATTGATTTACTACAGTTTACTGCTCTTTACTGTATTTTTTTTTTTAATGTAGAAACATTTAATTTCATTATTTTGAAGGCATCTTTGCTCTACAGCATTTCTTTGCATGTGCCTAAAACTTTTGCACAGTACTGTATATATACTAAAAATTAAAGGCATGTGTTGAGGAAAGGTGATAAAATCCCAGTGAAAGTGAAATTGGGAGAAACGTGGTTAAGTAAATGACAGGAGACTTTGTTAAGATTATTCAAGGAGACTGGGTAAGTGTGTTCTCATGTTCAGGAAATATAGCTCTAAGCAAGGAGCCTAATTAAGTTGGTTAAACATGTGCTGTGTGATTTCTTTCCATTAGGCCACCTGTAAAAAGAAAGTGATCTCTACACACATTACGCATCAGTGTTTAATGTTGATTTGTTCTCAATTAGGGGTTAAAAAGAAACATACCGGTGTATCCAGGCCGGCACACACACACAAAACCCCTGGGCTTGTTGATACACACACCGTCATGGAGGCAAGATGAGGCTTCACACTGCTTCACATCCAGATTACACACAGATCCACTGTATCCAGGCGGGCAGGAGCATCGAAAGCTGGATCATATTTTAAGAGGGGGAAAAAAAAGTGTATGTGTGCTTGAAGCTAAACAAATAAGTCTTCAAAATATTACCAACACCAGCGCATGGTTCAAACATCAAAAAACCTGCAATGCTAAGTATACTTATTTTAAATTGGCTCTGAGCAATACTAAAGCTTTATACCAATGCTTTTATGTATTCATCTCCATGTGCCTTTTGCTGTATTTAATGCTGCAGAAAATATAACAAGTAAATCTGTAATAATAACAAAGCAAGAGAAGCTGGCTGTTGCTTGCCCTTGCGTAGCATTGCATTCTGAGCCCTCAAGCTGCTGTAATGTCCAGAGATTTCACAGTTCAGGAAAGTAAAGAGCTGCTGAACAAACAGCCAACTTAACAAGCATACTCGACAAACAAACACAGAACAAAGCAAAGCTCTTCACTTAGAGACAGCGCTACCTACTAAGCAACGTAAGAGGCTTAGAGGGCCACCTAACAAATGTTTAACTATGCCAGTACGCTGGCAATAAAGTTGAAATATCAGTATATATCAGCATCTGTAATAGAGTACAATTTAAATTACAAAATGACACCATGCTCAACAGCCTGAACTGTTGACCCAAGGCAAGTTGAGTCCATGGAATGCTACTGATGCCAAATTCTGACTCAAGATTTATCAGACCAAACTGTCTAGTATTGGAGAAGGTGTGACGACTGTAGCCTTACATTCCTGCCCCTGGCCAATGTGGTTTTCTGCAGGTGAAGTCGGTTCATGTACATTCTGAGATGCTTACCGAACATCATGCAAAACCTTTTGGCTGTTGCAGCTAAACAAGCGAAACATCTGGTTGTCTTTTCTTCCAATAACATACTTTAACATCTCTACCTTAAAAACACAAATAAATTTCACCAAAATGACATGAGAACATTATTTATTTAGGACACTTTCTTACCTTGCTTTGGCTTTCTGCCTGCAAAGATCACGTTGTTTAAGGAACCAGTTTAACATACAGCTGTAAATGTAGTCAAACGGCCTACAAATATCTAAATCCTTGAGTGATTTTTTTCATGATTTGATTAAATAGTTGGACAGCGAAATGGACATGCACCTAGTCAATTCAGTATGTAATCAGATACAGGCTGTCATAATGTCTGTGCTTCTCCTGTGCCATCACATCATCACCAAAACAGAGAACCGTGCTTAAACACTCAGTACAGACAGCAGCGGTAAAATTTGCCGCTATAGCTAGTCTTGCCGGAGTCCCTGCTTGCACTCACGCAAAGTACAATGTCCTTAACCATTACCAACAATATTTCTTTCCCTCTCTCTTTCTGTCGAGCTACACATGATACTCCTGGGATGCCAGTGATCCCGACCCCTTCTGGTTGCCGGACCTGCCTGATCCATCCTGATGCCCTACTTCTGGTTGGAGTTCTCATCAATTGGAAGTCACATGCTGCTGCTGAGGATGGCCCCACACGGTGCAGCCTAAAGAGATCATTGAGATTACTGAGGATGGTACCACTTACAAACCATAAAGATGGCTTTGGACCTCAATTCATACGAACAGTTTTGCTATGATATAATGAATTTTCCTGGTTACACAATTGCACTATTTGACCATGTAGTATTAGCACAGTTATAGAAGGAATTTATTTATAATCGCACTATCCGGTGTCACCCAGATGAGGATGGGTTCCCTTTTGAGTCTGATTCCTCTCTGATTCCTTCCTCATATCGTCTCAGGGAGTAGAAGAGAAAACGATAAGGTTCGTGTTGAAATGCTGCGAGTGACTTTTACCTCAACTGATGATACTGATGAGGCGGAAAATCAAAGTAAAAATTCATTGCCTGTTGTTAACTTATATAAACAGTCAGGGTTGGGAGGGTTATTTTAAAAATGCATTCCATTACAGTTACAAATTACTTCATAAAAATTGAATCAGTAACATAATCCGAGTATCACAATATGAAAGTAATGTAACCTGATTACTTTTGGATTACTTCAAGGTCACATATGTAAATAAAGTCAAGAGAAAATCTAAAATACTTTTATTTAGAGCTTATTTTAGAGCTTCAAAACATGTTCAATGTTTGGAGTCGTTTTAAATAAATAAATAAATAAATAAATAAATAAATAAATAAATGATCACTGTCCCTGATGCAAGTAACATTACACCATATTCTGGTTTCCATAATCGCGTTCAAAATAGTGTTACTATGAATGCAGACTTTAACACACTGAAATAGACACGCTATTAGCATCACATATATATATATATATATATATATATATATATATATATATATATATATATATATATATATATATATATATATATATATATATAAATTCCTACATTCTGTTGAATGTCCATGGAATAAAATAAAATATTAGATGCCATGAGTGTACCTTCTGCCCCTTCTGCTATCATTTACACATTTGAATGGCCATGCAATCTGAAGTAATGTGATAACATGAAATTAAAAATGACCTTATATGGCCATGGGCATTGTTTCGACTCAGGGCAGCTGTCATTTGCTGCTATTGTCAAGTCACTGTTTGATGCTGTAAACACCAACGCTTCACTTTTACGCATTCGCTGAGAGTAGGTTAACGGTTGAGAGGCAGGAATTAGGCCAAAAGTTGCTGCAAGCTCTTTATATTTGACCAATTGGTGTGTGAGAAGGTGGGAATTACAGAGAGGGGTGAAAGCAATGCAAATATGAGCACACATGATGCAGTATTAGACCATAAGCACATCATAATGTGACTAAAGCTGAATCCCGGCCATTTTCTCAAATTTAGAAATCCCAGCTGGATGCTTTTTTAAGGTCCGAAAAGACGACATGTCCGAGAAAAAGAGGACGTATGGTCACCCTAACAAAAGCATTTCAGAGAACAATTTATGTTAATTTCTACCAAATTAACTTTGCGCAAAATTTATTTGCGCATGCACCAGGAGGTTGCTCACGTGAGCCACGACTGAGAGAGAGAACCAGAACTATAATCAAAAAGATGTCTATATTGTGTCATGTCAAAAATATTCTTTGGTTTTAAATGAAAAAAAAAAATGTAATCCTGATAGTATTCCCATTTTTTTTTTTCTTACAAAAGGCAGGCCTACCTGTAATCTGATTACCTTGTTTTTTGACATAACTGTAACGGATTACAGTTACCAGTTTTTTGTATCCTGATAACGTAACATCGTTACATGTATTCCATTACTCCCCAAGCCTGGATACAGTGGGGTCCAAAACACTGAGACCACTAGTGAAACTGCTTCTACTTTGCATTTTTTTCTAAATTAATATAACAATTTTCATTACAAATTATACTGTTGACAACAACAACTTGAGAGAAAAGTAGAATCTTTTTTATTTACATTATTTACAGAATATTTTCTTAGTATTCGGTACGTCCCCTTTTTGCTTTAATGACAGTGTGCACTCGAGCTGGCATGGACTCTGCTAGTCTGTACAAAACCTTATGATTCATTTTAGATCAAATCCATCGGAGTGTCGCCTGAACACGTGCTTCAACAGAAGAGATCAAGCATGAGGAAAATCTATCCTTCTGTACAAAGCATGATCAGTATCACAAATTTGCTTAGATTTAAATAGGGACATAGAAATAGTGCAGAATGTTGAATATTCTTTGTTTTAAATATTTCAACATTCTAAAATTTTAAATAAATAAAAAAAATCCCAGATTTTCAATGTGGTCTCAGACTTTTGGACCTCACTGTGTACACATTCACTCACACACACATACACACACGAAATATTTTAATGAAAGATTTTCTCCTTTTTCTCCGTAGCTTGTGTGTCAAATTCTGACATTTATTTTGTTTTCCTGTGGACATAACAGACAAATGCAACTGTTTATTCTGCCACCCTCTCAACCTCAACTGAGCAGGGTGCTGAGGCAAAATGAGTCATTCTAATGGGAAGAGCCCCAATTCAAATCTGGCTTAGGGCTCCTAAAATGCTAAAACCGGCCTTGTCTTTACAGCCACTGCTCTATGTAATTTCTCACCTGGTTTATACCAAAGACATCTATAAAGGGAGAGACAGAGAGAAGACATGAACTCCACTTTATATAAACTCCCTTGGACCATGCCATTTGGGAAAGGGTTGAAGAAGAAAACCAGGAGCACCCATCATATGGGAGTGTCTTCTCAGCGTGAGATAAAGCAAAGACAAACTATTTAAGACTTAAATTGGCCCTAGGACTTGTCAGCCTATCTGTCCAGTGCAGATATGATATGCCCTGGGGTGCCTATTAAGCCTTATGAGGAGAAACTCCAGAAGAAGAAGAAAACAATTTATAGCCATGACATCATCATGGTGAGTCCTGTTCTCTCATGTCTTTAGTGTGTGTGTGGACACATGGGTGGACAAATCTTAAGGGTATTTTTAAACCAGCCATTTTTTTCTACAGAACAAGTGCTGGCCAAGGCACCTTTTGTACTAATATGGACAAACTAAGTCTCTCTCAAAGCGTACACTGTAACCACTGTCACCTCGTTTGATTATACTAGGATATTAGCTAGCTTATCTACAGTATCTGGATTGATTAACAAAGATCAGATTGAATTCTTATTTAGCCTAACATTGATGGGGCTTTGTGTTCTGCACTGAAATATCTCCAATTTAACATGTAAATCTCCTTATATTCTTTCACCAACTAGATTCAATTTTCTACCACCCTAATCCCTGCAATGTTGCTTCAAGTGTGTGCTTGTCACGTTGTCAAGGTGCAGACCAACTGTGTGTGTGTGTGTGTGTGTGTGTGTGTGTGTGTGTGTATGTAAACTGTTTGTATGAGCTCCAGGAGAAAACTAATTAGAAATAACTGGTTACAGTACAATGCGGCATTAAAACTTCATTTCCCATTCAGAGAAGATCGAATTTCATAATCATTTCGTCAATCACTTAACCTAAACAGAAATTGTACAAGTTCATACTGTCAAATATACTTTGGCGAAATCAATAGTTTGCATGCCATAGCTCCGTATAAGATTGTGTATGCAGGCTGCAGACATTAATTAGGTAATTATCTAAATTAGGTCATTGTTCATACTTGGTTTAATCAACTTGGTTGTTAGCATAAGTACAAATCTAAAGCTACTTAATGACAAGCTAAATTAATGAAAGTTTAAGTCTGCTTTGATGCAGGATTCACCAAAGGGTACTGTGTGGGTGCATAGAGGCCTCACAGACCCTTTGGGGCAGGGCATAAATGCAGTCAAAATGTGCTCATTACAAGTTGGGACTTGATATGTCATATAGAAGAATATTTGATATCACTCTGCACTTTCCTGAAAAGTTGAACTTTTGGAAAAATCTCTGACGACATTGCTTTACATGTGTGCACATGCGTGTATGTGTCTATCTGTCTGTCTGTCTATCAGTCTATCTATCTATATGTGGATAGATCAGGTGAGGAGGCAATTAATCAGAGAAGCAACCAAGAGGAAATTTGTAACATTCAACAGTGCTACCACCACCATGCTTCAGTGTGATAATACTGTACTAACCTTAGACTGACAGAACCTTAATCTCAGACCGATAGTACCCTTAGTCCCTGACTTAGTATGAGTATAAACAGTATGAGGATGATCACTTTTTTTGATAGAGACTTCAAAGCATTTCTGCAAGTTGCTCTGGATAAGGGCATCTACCAAATGCCATACATGTAAAAGTAGATTACATTTGCAAGTATTTTTTCTTCTTCTCAAGCCGGTTTTTTCTTCTTCTCACCATTGTTCCATAAAGTCCAGCTTCCTGGAGTGTTCCCAGCTACTTTTGCCCTGTGGACAGCTTCTCTCATCTGATATATGGATCTCTGCAACCCCTCCAGCTTTACCCTTGGCCTCTTGGTTGCTTCTCTGACTTATGCCCCCTTTACTAGTCACCGACATTTTAGTTGATGGCCTCCCTCTAGGCAGAATGGTGGTTGTGCCATATTTTATCAATGTTTTAATAAACTTGTTTTGATAGCTCCTTGGTGTTCATGTTTCTGCTTGTTTAGGTATATTTTCTAGCAAACTTTGGGGCCTTTCATGAACAGGTGTCTTTATACTGAGATCACGTGACACTTTAATTGACTCCATTCAACTAATTATGTGACTACTGATGGCAATTGCTTGCACCAGAACTAATTCACATGTTTCACAGCAGTGGGTTGAATACTTATGCAATCAAGCATTTTTTTTTTTATTGTAAATGATTTTGCAAACTATATTCATTTTCTCACCCCATTTCAAAATTCTGCGATATTTTGTGTAGATTTAGGATCGCATTCATGTCATTTCAGTTCCAAGTTATATTATATATTGTGGTGCAAAAGTTAAATGGGGGATGAATACTTATGTAACACAGTATATTTGTGATGTGCTTAGCAATTCTGGCACTAATATGTTGTTTTGGTCTGTATTTTTGCTGCTTCTGTTAGAAGTTAGTGGTGGTCTTAATGTCACAGGTGGACATTTCTAGCACAGCTTCAATAGGAGAAAAATGTTTCAACAATTTCAAACATAACAGATAACAATCAGCAGGGAGTCAGCAGAGAGTCTAAGTGGGGAAAAAACTGTGCTATTGAAAAAAAGTTTAAAGCCAATATGTCCACTCAGAATTTAATCATTAATATAATCCTTTTGCACAACAGATCACATATTGATGATGAATAATCACATACATTTTTCCATTAAAGGGGAGGAATGATATTTGTGTTCACCTGTTCACTAGGTCTTGGCAGATGCCATGGTTTTGGCACGGATTGGATGCACATTCGTTGATGTCTTCTTCACAACGCTGACCCGAGAATCCAGGTTGACAGTTACAGCTTCAAAAGAAGATAACAGGTTACTGACTGACTGATTGATGCTTCCATTTTCTGCAACACACATCAGTTTGCTAGCAAACTCATAGACTGGTAATAAAATTATAAGATGGGTTTGTTTAAATAGCAAACACAATTAGTTTGGCATTAAGAATGGATATTAAGATGTTACTCATTTTGTGTTGTAATTTTCACATTCTTTAAAGGACCTAGTTTAAATGGATATTATGATTGGATTAGGATATTAACTGGTTAATGGACATAGAAGTCAAAATGCATACAAATAAATTTCAGTAATATCTGGTCCTTTGGTGGTCCATTTTCTAAGTATGGGCTATGTTTTTGCATTTTCAGTGTATTCCGGCATCACTGCACAACATCCAACACCTTCTTGTAAATTCTATGCAGTGCACAGCAGTGCAAAGCCGATGGGTCAATATCACAGAAGCTGAATTCTCTTGTGCGATGCCATTCCTGCAGCCAGTGATGTAGTGAGAGGAGGAGTTGCTCCACATAGTCATTATTTTCACCCTGTAATGGCTACAAATCAATGGCTTTCAGCTAAGTTCCTTTTACTGCCCTGTGACAAGCCGGTGCTTTTTATATCTTAACAGTTCAAGTCTTCGCCATGTCGCACTCTGGCTAATTGGAAGCCATTTTGTACATCATTTTAACTACTAGATTCAAATAAGATGGATAAACGATTGATATGATGGACATAAGCCAAAAGTTAAAAAAAAAACCCAAACAAACAAAAAAAAAAAAAATGGAAAAATGGAAAAGAAATCAAATTTCCCCTCCATTCTGAATTTAATCTTCTATATAGACAAGAAAGTGATTGTATCCACTGCTTACTAGTAATTGTTGACCATGTCCACACAATGACCGTGGTTTTGGCATGGACTCGAGCCGCACTCGTTGGTGTCAATATCGCAGAGAGATCCCTCAATTCCTGAAAGATAAATGAGATGGTCATGGATCATCGAGCCTGGCTACTCTGGTAGGATCAATGCTAACAAAAGCCCTTAGAGAATGCTCTCCTAATGGAAACTGCCCCCTGAAGCATCTGTGGTCTCCCGGGAGGGGCCGAATGTGTGTAATAACACTTCAGCATCGGGGCCTGGGCTTAGGAACTTGGGGAAAACTGCAAGGGGGAAATGGTTTGGCTTGGGCTGCTCTCTGGTGATTTTGCTGTTAAGGAAGAAGAAATATGACAGGTGAATGGCACATGATGAAGCTTTGGAGAACCTGAAAGAAAGAACAGCTTATCAAGAGTGAACCCACCTGGACCTGGAGCTACTGAATGCTGGCAATCGTTACGGCCTTCATGATTCATATTTAAAATAATGTTAATACAACTACTACTACTTCTTCTACTACTACTACTACTACTACTGCAGGGGTGCACAAATAGTAATTTTTGTAGTAGTCTATCAGTCATTCAAAAAAGTATTTGACTTTTCATAAGTTAAAATAAAAAAATTCATTCATATCATCGCGATTTTTTATGCTACTTTATTAGTGAAGTTAAATGCTAATAAAAAACAGTAAATACTGCATCAAACTGCATGGTTATTGACTGCAATAAATAAATAAATCAGTACATATAATAATTACACAAAATAAAATAATCATAATAAAGTGTGTAATATTACAGTGCATAAGGATGTATCAGTTCTTAAAATGCACTCATGCACTTGGACACTTTGGCAGCTCATCTAAAATCACTGATTCTGGAACTGAGGGCATGCAAAATGGAAGCTCATGTCGACCAACAGACCCTTCTTATAGCTCAATGAGTGGCCCTGCTTGGATGGAGGATGCCATGTCTATTTTCCCCACCAGACTGATTATGACACAAAAATGGGCTTCAGTAACAACTTAAACAGAGTCTGGATCCGTCAGCTGGCATGTGCTAAACTAGCTGAGTGGGATTGGATAGTGACATGCAACCAGCAGCTCCGAATGTGATCTATTTTGCACAGCAATGATCACAACGGAATTCACCATGCCACAGTGCACAGATTTGATTTAGCTTTAAAGGACAATCAAATAACTGTGGGAGGAATTCCTTCAGGAGTGGGCAGGAGTGAGATTTAAAAAAGAAAAAGTGCTGAGCATACCTGCACCCTTCATACAAAATGATATCAAAGTATATATCAAATAATGTTTGAGTAAAGCAAAAGAAAATAAAAAATGACCTGCCTCAGCGTAGTCACACACAATGTTCAATTGACTATAGAATTGGCTTCATCTAGTTTCACATATTTCCAGACTAACAAAGTATATTCAGCTGCCTTCTTTACCATCTGAGTGAATTTTTTTAGAGTCTGCCTCTGTTTTTCCCTGCTGCCCTAATAGTCGACATCCCCACTGAGGCAAATAGTGAATGTATTGGTCAACTAGTCTATGCAACCACTAACTACTATATTACTACTACTACTAATAATAATAATAATGTCATTAATAAATATAAGAATCAACAAACAGCAAAAATATAAAACCATAAATAGTACTGAAAAGCAACAATACTTACATATAATATCTAAAGGAATCACATAGCATGTTGGTTAGCATAAACAGACAACCTTGGCTAATTAAGTCAAAATAGAGATCAAATGAATATAGAACAGCTTGACAAATAGGGATTTTGGTGGAAGATAGCTGAAGCCAGCCATTTTATAACACGAAAATTCAAACAATTTAGATACATATAGCCATCCCTTTAGCATTCAGCCCAAACATAACTACAACACTTAAATGTAAAAAGCTTTCTAAATTGACAAGCAATGATGATGATTAAAAGAAAAGAAAAACATGTGGAAAACATTATATATTACATTTGTACAAAAGTACAAAAGTGTTCTTTTCATTTTTTTTGTTTGATTACTCATTCTGTAAAGACAGTGGACAGGACTTCTTCCATTGAGAAGAAATTTCCATGAGCACACTGCTAAATCTCTAGAATGACATCTAATAAAGGGTATGACGATAAACCACGGAACTGTGATAAATCTGACAAAGTTATACTGTTAACATTATGCTATACCGGCACAGATAATGAGGTACCAAAAAGGAAAAAGGTGGGCCATTTTAGTGAAGGTTCGGTGATGAATGTGAGTACTGTGGGCCCTCAGATTAGCATAAAATTCCAGACCGCTGGGTTATCTCCCATAGTGCTCATTTATTTTTGTACGTGTTTGTGTGTGGTTTTGTAAAGAAGAAAAAGAGAACAAAATAGTTACAAGCCTATGTCTACCAGTATTGTTATGAAATACACGGAGGGCTGGATGCAAGCGCAGGGGAAAACGTCACTTTAATAGGAACATTCAAAAGTAAAGGAACATATACAAAACGGGGGAAAAACGCAACATAAAGGCAGGGTCAGAAACAGTCAAAGAATAATCCACAAAATCGCAAGGTATTAATCCACAAAAGGCAAGACAATAATCCACAAAATAGCAAGGCATTAATCCACAAAAGACAAGATAATAATCCACAGAATAGCAAGGCATTAATCCACCAAAGGCAAGGCAATAATCCACAGTCCAGGAAACGCAAGGTAAACGCAAATACAAAGAAACGTTCATTCAATACTCTGCGTTTAGGCGGAGAAACAAAAGGGTTTAAATAAAGTGAATGAAACTAAATGTAAACGTAAAACATCTGAAACTAATGATGAAACAATCACCATACCAATGAGTAAACAGGGGCGGAGGCATAACATGAACCAAAAACAAAGAACCAATACACATACAGGGGCGGAGACGTGATGTAAACCAAAACAAAGAAGCACATGGTGAAATAAACAAAGCGAGAGTCTGTGAATGTGAAATTGCACTACTCGCTGTCCTCAGCGAGCAGCCCGAGGGGAAAGTGAGTCTATGAATGGGAAAACCCTAACAGAGCTCCCGAAGCGCCAGAGTCCTGACCCCGCTGGCGGACCTGGGCCCCTGGGCAGGATCATAATCTCTGCCCTCAAGCTCCCGAGGCAGGCATAGTCCATAGTTCCTAGGCCAGAGCGGAGCATGGCTGGCCATCCCGTCGGCCACAGGCGTGAACGTGGCTTGGAACGTGGTATGGGACTTGGCGTGGGACTTGGTGTGGGACTTGGCTTGGAACTTGGCGTGGAACTTGACATGAGATTTGGCGTGGAACTTGACATGAGACTTGGCGTGGAACTTGTCGTGGAACTTGGACTGGAACGTGGACTGGTACTTGGAATGGAACGTGGACTGGTACTTGGACTGGAACATGGACTGGTACTTGGACTGGAACGTGGACTGGAACTTGGACTCGTACTTGGAATGGAACGTGGACTGGTACTTGGAATGGAACGTGGACTGGTACTTGACTTGGAACTTGGACTGGGGCATGACTCTGGGCATAGACTGAGGCATGGACTGAGGCATGGACTGAGGCATGGATCTGGACATGAATCTGGACATAAACTGGGGCATGAATCTAGGCATGACTCTGGGCATAGACTGAGGCATGGACTGAGACATGGATCTGGGCATGAATCTGGACATGAATCTAGACATGATGCTGGGCATAAACTAAGGCATGAACTGGGACATGAATCTGGGCATGAATCTAGGCATGGACTTGAACTTGGACTGGAATCTAAACAGGGACTAGGACAGGAACCTGGACTGGGATCTGGACCGGGACATGGACTTGGACATGGACTTGGACATGGACTAGGGCAGGAACCTGAACATGGACATGGAAAGGTCATCCCATGGACCTCCGGCATGAACTTGACTTGGGAGGAGGTCATCCCGTGGACCTCCAACATGAACTTGGCTTGGGAGGAGGTCATCCCGTGGACCTCCAACATGAACTTGGCTTGGGAGGAGGTCATCCCGTGGACCTCCGACATGGATTTGGCTTGGGAGGAGGTCATCCCGTGGACCTCCGACATGGACTTGGCTTGGGCGGAGGTCCCCTCGTGGACCCCCGGCAGGAATGTGGCTTAAGCGGAGGTCTCCTCGTGGACCTCCGGTAGGAGCGTGGCTTGAGCGGAGGTCTCCTCGTGGACCTCCGGCGGGGACAGGACAGGAGCGGCGGTCGCCATGTTGACCCCCGGCAGGAACAGGGCTGGAGCGGAGGTCACCTTGTTGACCCCAGGTCTGAGCTCTGCTGAGGAGACCTCCTGCTGGGTCTCCGGCTGGAGATCTGGGCTGGAGGTCGCCAGGTTAACCTCCAGGGGGAGCTCTGCTGAGGAGACCTCCAGCTGGGTCTCCGGCTGGAGCTCTGGGCTGGAGGTCACCAGGTTGACCTCCAGGGGGAGCTCTGCTGAGGAGACCCCCGGCTGGGTCTCTGGCTGGAGCTCTGGGCTGGAGGTCGCCAGGTTAACCTCCGGGGGAGCTCTGCAGAAGAGACTTCCTGCTGGGTCTCCGGCTGGAGCTCTGGGGGTGCTCCTGTTTTCAACATGTGGGGCACTGTAGACTGGCCTGTCGGATGCAGCCCTCGGTCATGCACTCCTGGGTCAGGGGCTGAGAGGTGCTGGCCGCCACGTCCACCAGCTTCCTCCCATAGTGCTCGATAAATGACTGGCTGGGCCGATCAGACAGGCGGTCCCTCCCCAAGAAGACCTTGAGGTCGGGCTGGAACTCTGGACTCCCGAACACCTGGATCAGTAGATCCACAAAGCCAGAAACTTTGTGCTTTGGGCTTTGTGGACCCACTGGCGAGGTGAAGCTCCGCCCACTGGCGAGCAGAGCCGACCAAACGGGATAGGAGGAACCCCAACCACTGTTCCTCGTCAGGCTTGGGGTCCTCCAAACTAAGGAAATACAGCTGGGATTGCAAAAGAAAACATTGGGGCCAAATGGAAAAACCATCGTCGGCGTTGGGGGGATAAATAAATGTCCACTGTGGGAAAAAAATTGAGTCATATGCGGGAACAAAAAATGTAGCGCAGCATGCCCTAAATTTCCCTGTTGCATCCATGTTGGGCAGAGTATTCTGTTATTGAATACACAGAGGGCTGGATGCAAGTGCAGGGGAAAACGTCACTTTAATAGGAACAATCAAAAGTAAAGGAACATATACAAAATGGGGGAAAAACGCAACATGAAGGCAGGGTCAGAAACTGTCAAAGAATAATCCACAAAATCGCAAGGTATTAATCCACAAAAGGCAAGGCAATAATCCACAAAATAGCAAGGCATTAATCCACAAAAGACAAGGCAATAATCCACAGTCCAGGAAACACGAGGTAAACGCAAATACAAAGAAACGTTCATTCAATACTCCGCGTTTAGGCGGATTAACAAAAGGGTTTAAATAAAGTGAATGAAACTAAACGTAAATGTAAAACACCTGAAACTAATGATGAAAGATAATCACCGAACCAATGAGTAAACAGGGGTGGAGACATAACGTGAACCAAAAACAAAGAACCAGTACACATACAGGGGCGGAGACATGACATAAACCAAAACAACGAAGCACATGGTAAAATAAACAAAGCAAGAGTCTGTGAATGTGAAATTGCAGAGGAGGGAAAACCCTAACAAATATAAACAACCCATTCATTATGTAAGAAATAAAACACATCCAAGAGACAAATTCTTGCTATCACTTACATAATAGCAGCTATAAACAGTCACTCCCTCACCAACTTCTCTTTTTTTTCTCTCTATTGAAATTCATGAGACAAAAAAGTGCAGCTTGTCATGTTGGAAATTCCAAAGTCGTCTGTCCTGAAGACTCTCCCATGGAGGAAAAATATACTGACTGGCTGATACAAAGCACTAACACTGAATTCCATGAATTTACTGTATATAATTTTAATAATAACACTGCATTTGCTGCTTGGTATTTAATTTCTGTGAATGGCTTCACATAAAGAGAATTGCAAACTGAATATGAACTGCATGGATGTCACATGTGATAATGCACTGAAATGTCATTTGTCCGATATGTACTCTCAATGAAATCATTTGAAATTTCGTTATAAAAAGAAATAAATATCTTACTGCAGGTTTTTTTTTTTGTTTGTTTGTTTCTACAAACTGCTCTGTCGTGCTTCTGCAGTAGCCCTAATCAATTTTGATTCCTTGCTTTACAGAGCAGAGACTTGATCTTGTGCACACTGCTACAAGGAGACTCCCAGACTGATTGGATAACAGACTATCCTGCTCACACCACTGGGAATTATGAGATATCCTCTTGCACAGCGAGAAAAAAAAAATCAAGCATTTTTGCTGCTTAAAACTTTGATTTGGGTCACAAATACTTCTGAACCTAAAATGAAGGAGGGTCATCTTTCAAAGATTCAAGTAGAAATCAAATAGTGAGTCATTTCTTTAGATTGAAAAAGGTTAATCCTCAGATACATATACATATGTGTATCTGTGTATACATATGTGTATCTACACATACATATTATAATGAAGATCTTTTTCAAGTAATGAATAGAATCCACTTCAACTAATTTGAATAAAATTGACCACTGCCATGATCCCTTGATCGGCCTGAACTTTCTGTGAAAACTGGGCCCATGTGTGTTACCATAGGAACAGACCAGAAATGTCTGATTAAAACTGAGGCCTGAAAAACAAGTCCATGTTGTTGCATCAATCACAGTTTCTGCCCAGGACATATCTACAACGATGCATCTTCCCAGGGAAGTAGAAACCCAGCAGTTTCAGTGCTAGCAACTGGAAGGTTTTGAGTTCAAATCCTATAACTGCCAGAGAGCCATTGTTGAACCCTTGAACAATACCTTTAACTCAGCACTGCTCCAGGGTTGCTGAGGAATGGCTGACCCTTTGCTCTGTTTCCAGCCTCTTTCTGAGCTGTAATATTAAAAATGCAAGAACATGCTCTTGGGTCTTGCCCAAAGTGCATCAAAATATCAGGCTCTCACTCTACTGAAGAAAAAAAGCATGAAACCCCAAAATTGTGCAAAAAAAAAAAAAAAAAAAAAAAAAATGCTGTTCCAGCTGATTTGTATATTGCATATGTCAAAACCCTGAAACAGCTATAGAAAAAAAAATGAGAGCCATCCACATGAATTCACAGCTGATGGTCCATTTGTGGTAATGGATAATTTTGTCATTTGGCCTCAATTTGTTTTCTAACTTAACTGATGATTGATTTGAGTCCAGCGGTAGTGTCTACACACTGCTCACTACAGACACACGCGAGTAATCCCTGCTACAAGAGAACACTGAGAGAAATATAAGAGTATGCAGTGATGTTGGTAATTGTGGCAGACACACATTTGATCATTAATGTACAATTCATTCATTCATCTTCAGTACATGCTTTATCCTGGTCAGGGTTGTGGTGGATCCTGAGCCTATCCACAAGGTGGGAATACATGCTGGATGGGACACCAATTCATTGCATGGTACCACACATTCACTTACTCATTTACACTGTGAGAAAACCAGAGAACATTGAGGAAACTCATACAAACATGGGAAGAACATGCACAGAAACCCCACACAGACAGTATCTGTAGCCTTCTTCTGTGGTACCAAGCTTAACAGCACCCATAATGGCTGTGGGTAATACACAGAATACACAGAATAGTATGAAAAAAGCAAGGTTGGTGCTGATTTCTTTCTAGCCCAGACTGTAGATTCATCTATGACAGTCATGTTAGGTGATTGCGCAGAGTAAGATGCTCACTGGATCTCCATTTGGGCTGATATTTTTCAGCTCACATTTCTGAGTGCATGTGAAATATAATTGCAGGTGTAATGAACATGAACAAGCTGGATTATTTACTATAGCACTCTTTTTTACCCACACAATGCCTAAAGCATAAATTACACAATGACAGACAACACAACTATACGTTTAGTGTGTTTTTGGTGTGAACAAAAGGATTACAACCTTTTTTGTTTACCATGGTTCCAATCAAGACCTAGTGATATAATGCACTGCTCAACCTTAATAGTTTCTTTGTCAAACTGTTGATGGATATTAGATATAAGTTTTCGAATCTAGCCACGACTGCATTGGACAACAATTCATTAATAATAATAATAATAATAATAATAATAATAATAATAATTTAAGTAGTAAAATTATTAACAGCTTATTAGTGTTCTCATTTTCTTTTATTATATTGTAGGTTATATTATTTCTCCTTAATAATCAAAGTTTCTTCAAATATGCAGAAACAGTGATTATGAAATAAAACTATTGTTTATAATCATTATTACAATAATTAAATCAATAAAATGATTGTAACTCTCATATTCACTGCCTCAATACAAAACTCAAACGACTGTTTCTTATGCATGTGTTCAGTACAAAGCTCACTTTTAAAATGCTAATTTCAAATTATTTGTAGTTATGTCAGGAAAAAAATTAAAAAATAAATAATGAGACAATCAAACTCGAAAACACTAGGGAAAAAAGCCTGACAGATTTTGGAGATTAAATGAGACATTAAAGAAAAAAGAAAAAAAGAAAACAGGATTTGTTTTGTTTTTAACTAGACCACTATCTGAAATAAATGCTGTCAGTTTACATACAGAAACATTTGACTTTTGCTCCTGAATGTCAACAGATGCTAAGCAGGTTTCGCTAAACACAAGATTTGAGAGTACATTAAGCAAAACCATCATTGCACTCCATATGATTCATTCATTTCTCAAATAAATGCTAAATTAGAGTTTTTACATTCTGTACCTTTAAACCTGGAATTTAAAGGTACAGAATGTAAAAAGGTCCTAAAAAAGGTCCTGGAATTGATTTTTTTTTTGCACATGGTATAGTGGACTGAGCTCAGAGCAAGTTTGATCATGCATAGAGGCATATTCTTTATAACTTATTCTGAAAGGGTCATTACCTTGGCTGATAAATTTATCAAGGTGAACTTCAGTCATTCCTATTATTAACAATCTTTAAAAATAACCAAGATTTATGCATGCAGCCCTTAAGAAACCATGCTGGCCATTATCCTTGGCCTGTAATCATTAATCTGACTGACAACAGAAAAGAAGGCAAATTTATACTGACAAAAAGCATATAAAATGAAATATTGCAGGATGTGGTATAAATCATGAGTGTACTGTATATGATGGAAAAAGTTGGTTCATGTTATTAAGGTCCTTGTATTTACACTCAAAACACAAGAGTTGTTGCATGACAGCTGCAGCTTCCCAAATTATTCATAAATGCAAGGCAAAAACGCTGTGGGTCACGAGTTACTGCAACATGATGAGTAGAAAAGTTGAAATCTGTTAGGTAAATTTCCATACAGGGATAATCGAGACACAGTCTCTTGTTTAGATCCACTTTCTCTGGCTGAGGAATCCCACAAGGCTTTCTCTCGCTCACTGCTGTTCATTGAAGTCAAGCATGTGTTTCATAAACTAGTGAAAATAATGGGCAAGAAGACAACTGGGTTTTATAGAAAATAAGCAGTAATAAGATGCAAGCTTTGCTATAATTTAATACAATTTGGTTGAAGATGCACATATTACACATAATACATAATCAACACAGAACTGAGCTGCATCCTCAATTCAACAATTGAACCTGAATGACCTGAATATGTGACCAATAAGTCGAGACAAATTAACAACAAAACCCCCTAATCTTAAACCATGAAATGTGGCATACAGTTGTTGCAATGATAGTGGACAGCAACAAACAGAGAAATGGAAAATATTCACGGGAGACAAATATCAGTTCCCCTCCACCAGTATGTGGCAATACCTCTCAGGATTTTGTATGTAAGTTAGGTTATTGGCACCAAATCTCCTATGCAAAGAAAAGGAATGGGAGGGGATTCAAAATAATTGTCAGCAAGTTCGGTAAATCTCATTCCCATCACTGGTCCCAGGTGAAGCGTTTCAGAAGATGGATTTCATGTTGCTTGCAGTAAATAGCTTTGTTTGGTGCACAGAGTGGATGACATTGCTTGCAGCAACATGGAGCCATAATACGAGCACAGCAGAGAATGAGAACACAGGAGCAACTCTCATCTCTCAAATACAGTCTCTAAGCTAAGCACAATTGTGCGATGATGAGAATCAAAGGCTCCCTGACCTCAGACATGAATGCAATAGCAGGGGAAAAAGGGATCCTCCAGCTCTGTAAAGAGCAGCCTTGCTCCACCATAGAGGTGCATACATAGTGTTCCCTGAAGTTGGCACTCCAAATATTGTGCTTCCTAATGGAAAGATCCCAGGTGGTCTAGATAATTTCTATTCTTTTTGGCCATTCTTGAGAGCAAAACTAGACTAACAATACTGGTGCCTTTAAAAAAAAAAGCTACCAAAATGGTACCAAAAACAGCAGGGGTATATCATGTCTTCATGATATACACATGCTTGCCATGCTAAAAATCCTATGTGTAGGACATACAGCATAGGACATACAGTTTTGAAAGCACTTTTAGGGATTGTGGCTGTGCGTGATGAGTAGTAAGTCACATGACCATGACATGTATCTCGGCTATATCTGTATACATCACTTTATCTGTATATATTGCTATATTGTTTCTCTGACAAGGCCAGACCTTTACCAACAGATCAATTTGGAAGGGATATACTGTACATACCTGTTTTTTTTTCTACTGGTCATTTTACAGAAGGTAAAATACAGTGTGATCTTTCTAGACACATAAAAGTGCAGTCTGTAAACAATTAATAGTCCAATCCAAATCGTCACATTTTTGTCCTGGTGTACCCCAAGAAAGAAAAGTTCAAGTTTTGGTAGATTCATGTAAACTTCGTAGACCTCATTTTTATTTGCCTGAGACACCAAAAGTTTTTCATTTTAAATCGGCTCTGTTCTCACAACCCCATTTTTATGTTCCAATGGGCTTTAGTGAAGGATAGCTCGAAGAAGAAGTAGTGCAGTCTCACACTGCTACACTTACTATGGAGCTGTTTACAACATCTTTTGGGCCCCAGGTCTAAGATTATGGAAAAAAGACATTTCCAAGGCTCGGAATGACCAATAAACAGTTTTATTTCTTCTTCATCCTGGGCTTTATAATATAGCCAGGTATGGGGGATTAAGGCGCTACAGAGATTTCAGAACCTAGAATAAAATCATTTATACTTATGAGTGACTTTTCTGATATTTTGACAGTTTCACTGCAACACAGCTACAATAATCACAGTAAGCAGTTCAGAATCATGCTTATTTTGTTAAATAGCCTTAAAACACAAACTGAGTATTAAAACTGTAGCGTTAAATGTGCAGAAATAATATGAAAAGCAATATGGATTAATTGTTTTGCTCACTGAATTGAATTTTTCAATATTGCTTAAACTGTATTGATGTCCATAATCCTTCTCAACATATTGTGACCCCAAACATACAGTGAAAGTCATTAAGATCTATCTTCAGCGTAAAGAAGAACAAGGAGTCCTGGAAGTGATGGTGTGGCCCCCACAGAGCCCTGATCTCAACATCATCGAGTCTGTCTGGGATTACATGGAGAGAGAGAAGCAACTGAAGCTGCCTAAATCCACAGAAGAACTGTGGTTAGTTATCAAAGATGTTTGTGTTAGAATCTCCCTCTCACTACACAGCTAGCAGAGCCTAGCGAGTAGTGCATTTCCGCATTCCATGCTTCACGTTACCAAGAAGAGTAGCGCGAGCTTTATTATCAAAAACCCGCTGGACTTTTCATTCATGGATCCTCTCTTTGTTTATATTACCATGTGCTTGTGTTTTGGTTTACATCATGTCTCCGCCTCCTGTATATCACCATGTGCTTGTGTTTTGGTTTTTGTCTTGTCTCCGCCTCCTTTGTGTTTATTGGTTCCCCGGTTTGTGTCATGTCTCTGCCCCCGCTCTCTCATTGGTTCTCTGTTTATTGTTTTATTATTAGTTCCAGGTGTTCCGTGTTGAACGTCATTTGTCTCTAATGTGTTTGTATATAAAAAACCCCTTCCATTTCCACTTCCTTGCGGAGTATTAGATTGCGTGTGACTCAGCATGTGCTGTAAGCCGGCTTCTTTCTCGTTTTCTCTCGCCCCTAGTTCATGGTTCCCAGACCATATTTCTATGTTCCTAGTTCCTAGTCCTTAGCTCATTGTTCGTGGTTCCCATACCACAGCCTAGCGTCGTGCGTTTGCTCCTTTGTTTTGTTTTTGCTTCGTTCATGTGTTTTTCTCCCTTTTGCATTACTACCCTATGGATTACCTTTTTTTGGATTACTGCCTTCCTTTTGATTGATTACCTTGTTTCAGATTATTGCATTACGTTTCATGGATTTTGGTTTATTTTATGTTCCATTACTTCTGAATACAAGTGTTCCTAATAAACTGACTTTTCCCCTGCGCATGCATCCGGACTCCCTCCGTCAGTTTATGTAACAGAATACTCTGCCCAAAAATGGATGCAGCGGGGGAAATTGGTGCATGTTGCGCCGTTTGTTTTGTGCCTGCATATGACTCCATCGGTTTTACTCAATGGATTTTTGTTTATGCCCCGGACGCGTACGATGGATTCTCCATATGGCCTCAATGTTTTTTGCTGCAGGCCCAAACATATTTCCTTAGTTTGGAGGACCCCAAGCCTGATGAGGAACAGTGGTTGGGGTTCCTCCTCTCCCGTCTGGTCGGCTCCGCTCGCCAATGGGCGGAGCGTCACCTCGCCAGTGGATCCACGAAGCTCAATACAGTTTCAGGCTTTGTGGATCTACTGGTCCAGGTGTTCGGGAGCCCAGACTTCCAACACGACCTCAGGACCTTCTTGGGGAAGAATCGTCTGGGCGACCGACCATGCATGTCGTTCCTCAAACACTATGAGAGGGAGCAGGCTAACAGGGCAGCCTGCACCTCTCAACTCCTGACCTAGAAGTGCGCCACCGAGGGATGCACCCGACCAGCCAGCCTACAGTGCCCCACCTGCAGGAAACAGGGAGGAAGGAGCAGCTACTTCTGCTCACAAGCCTGTTTCAAGGGCAGCTGGTGGGTGAATAAATGGCTCCACAGGCGGGCTACCACAGAGCTCCAGCCAGAGGCCCAGCAGGAGGTCTCATCAGAGGAGCTGCCCTTGGAGGTTAACATGGCAATCTCCAGCCCCGAGCTCCAGCAGGAGGCCCAGCAGGAGGTCTCCTCAGTGGAGCTGCCCCTGGAGGTTAACGTGGCGACCTCCAGCCCTGAGCTCCAGCCGGAGGCCCAGCAAGAGGTCTCCCCAGCGGAGCTGTTCTTGGAGGTTCACGAGGAGACCTCCACTCCTGCCCTGTTCATGCCTGAGGTCCATGAGGAGACCTCCGTTCCTGTCGGGGGCCCACAAGGAGACCTCTGCTCCATCCCAGTTCCTGTCAGAGACCCAAGTGGGGTGCTCCGCTCCAGTCCTGTTCCCACCAGAGGTTCAAGAAGAAACCTCCTCTCCTGTCCTGCTCATACCGGAGGTCCACGAGGAGACCTCCGCCCAAGCCAGGTTCCTGCCAGATGTTCAAGAAGAAACCTCCACTCCTGTCCTGCTCATACTGGAGGTCCATGGGATGACCTCCTCCGAAGCCAAGTTCATGTCAGAGGTCCATGGGATGACCTCTTCTCAAGTCAAATCCATGTCTGAGGTCCACGGGATGACCTCCATTCCAAGTCCTAGCTCATGTTTTAGCCCTATTTCCAGTCCTAGTCCATGTCCAGGTCCAGGTTCCAGTTCTAGTTCATGTCCAAGTCCATGTCCATGTCCAGGTCCAAGTCCTGTCCCCAGTCCTGTTTCCAGCTCTGTTCTTGATTTAGTTTCCAACGGTGTTTTTGAATTAATTTCCAGTTCTGCTTTTGATTTAATTCTCAGCTCGGTTTCCGATTTACTTTCCAGCTCTATCTCTAATTTAGCTTTGAGTCAAGTTTCCAGCTCTGTTTCCATCTCTGTTTCCAGCTCTGTTTCCAGCTCTGTTTCCAGCTCCGTTTCCAGTCAGGTTTTAGATTTTGTTGACAGTTTTGTTTCTAGCCAGGTTTCCAGTCCTGTACACAATCCTGGTCCCTGTCCTGTTCCCTCCACCTCTGTCTCCACCTCTGTCTCCTGTCTGGTCTCTAGTTCCATTTCTAGCTCAGTTTCCAGTCCAGTTTTCGACCCTGTCTCCAACCCTGTCTCCGGCCCTGTCTCCAGCTCTGTTTCCAGCCAGGTTTTTGATTTTGTTTTTAAGGTTCTGTGTCTAGCCTATTTTCCAGTCCTGTTCTCTATCCAGTTCTCTGTCCTGCTCCCAAGTCTGTCTCCAATCCAGGTGCCAAACCTGACTCCAGTCCTGGTTCCAGGCCAAGCTTCAAGCTAGGCACCAAGTCAAGCTTCAAGGCAAGCTCCAAGCCTAGCACCAAGTCAAGCGTCACGACAAACACCAGGTCAAGCACAGCTCCAAGTTCCAAGTCAAGCACCAGGTCAAGCATCACTTATACCGGTGCATCTCAATAAATTAGAATGTCGTGGAAAAGTTCATTTATTTCAGTAATTCAACTCAAATTGTGAAACTTGTGTATTAAATAAATTCAATGCATGCAGACTGAAGTAGTTTAAGTCTTTGGTTCTTTTAATTGTCATGATTTGGCTCACATTTAACAAAAACCCAGCAATTCACTATCTCAACAAATTAGAATATGGTGACATGCCAATCAGCTAATCAACTCAAAACACCTGCAAAGGTTTCCTGAGCCTTCAAAATGGTCTCTCAGTTTGGTTCACTAGGTAAGCCACAAACATTCATTGCCAAAGAAGCTGGCTATTCACAGAGTGCTGTATCCAAGCATGTTAACAGAAAGTTGAGTGGAAGGAAAAAGTGTGGAAGAAAAAGATGCACAACCACCCGAGAGAACCGCAGCCTTATGAGGATTGTCAAGCAAAATTGATTCAAGAATTTGAGTGAACTTCACAAGGAATGGACTGAGGCTGGGGTCAAGGCATCAAGAGCCACCACACACAGACGTGTCAAGGAATTTGGCTACAGTTGTCGGATTCCTTTTGTTAAGCCACTCCTGAACCACAGACAACGTCAGAGGCGTCTTACCTGGGCTAAGGAGAAGAAGAACTGGACTGTTGCCCAGTGGTCCAAAGTCCTCTTTTCAGATGAGAGCAGGTTTTGTATTTCATTTGGAAACCAAGGTCCTAGAGTCTGGAGGAAGGGTGGAGAAGCTCATAGCCCAAGTTGCTTGAAGTCCAGTGTTAAGTTTCCACAGTCTGTGATGATTTGGGGTGAAATGTCATCTGCTGGTGTTGGTCCATTGTGTTTTTTGAAAACCAAAGTCACTGCACCCGTTTACCAAGAAATTTTGGAGCACTTCATGCTTCCTTCTGCTGACCAGCTTTTTGAAGATGCTGATTTCATTTTCCAGCAGGATTTGGCACCTGCCCACACTGCCAAAAGCACCAAAAGTTGGTTAAATAACCATGGTGTTGGTGTGCTTGACTGGCCAGCAAACTCACCACACCTGAACCCCATAGAGAATCTATGGGGTATTGTCAAGAGGAAAATGAGAAACAAGAGACCAAAAAATGCAGATGAGCTGAAGGGCACTGTCAAAGAAACCTGGGCTTCCATACCACCTCAGCAGTGCCACAAACTGATCACCTCTATGCCATGCCGAATTGAGGCAGTAATTAAAGCAAAAGGAGCCCCTACCAAGTGTTGAGTACATGTACAGTAAATTAACATACTTTCCAGAAGGCCAACAATTCACTAAAAATGTTTTTTTATTGGTCTTATGAAGTATTCTAATTTGTTGAGATAGTGAATTGGTGGGTTTTTGTTAAATGTGAGCCAAAATCATCACAATTAAAAGAACCAAAGACTTAAACTACTTCAGTCTGTGTGCACTGAATTTATTTAATAAACGAGTTTCACAATTTGAGTTGAATTACTGAAATAAATGAACTTTTCCACGACATTCTAATTTATTGAGATGCACCTGTATATTACATGAGGTGTAATAAAATTTGAAACTTAATCAAGCCTACTCTCTCTCCTCTAAAAATGTACCTTCCTCTATATTTCGAATCAGGAAAGGCTACAAGGTTTTAAAAACCTAGTGTTTTTCATGAGCTAATACACTAGCACACTAACATATTGGCTTCAGTCAGCAGCAAGCAGGAACTGGAAAATTCCCCCAAATCTTTAAGGTCTGGTCTCTGGGAGCGCTTTGGCTTCCTGGTAAGTTACAACACTGACAGCCAGTGAACAAGTTGCAATGAAAACCAGTGGTGGAATTAGAAGTACATTTACTCAAGTACTGTGCTTATATACAAATTTGAGGTACTTGTACTTTACTTTACTTACTTCTATATCACAGAAGCAAATATTGTACTTTTTACTCCACTACATTTGTCTGACAGCTTTAGTTACTAGTTACTTTACAGATTACAATTTTTTCATACCCTTCCTGTTCAGTGAAAACTGCCTATCTTGAAATGTGGTGATTTTGAAGATTTGTGATAAACTGAAGGATTAAGTTTTCTTTTATGGGTCGAGAAAATTGTCCTACTACAGGACAGCAATGCTACAAACATACGATGATCTAATAGAATATGATGCATTGCTGTAGATTAGATTACACTAACCAATAGTATAGCAAAGTAAAGTAGTTAAAATTAGCTCAAATGTCTACAGCAGTAAAATGCAACATACACATTAATGCATCAGTAATATTAATCCAAAAACATCATATATATATATATATATATATATATATATATATATATATATATATATATATATATATATATATATATATATATATATTAGTAAAACACTGATGGGGACCATTTTACTGCATATTTACTTTTGATACTTTAAGTACATTTTGCTGATAATACTTAGACACTTTTACTTAAGTAAGTTTTTGAATGCAGGACTTTTACTTGTAGTGGAGTATTTTCATAATGTGGTATTAGTACTTTTACTTAAGTAAAGGATCTGAATACATCTTCCGCCACTGATGACAACATGCAGTATGCTAATGCACATCTAATGCACTTCTTCTGTTTAGTTATATACTGCTAAGAGTCTGAATAGATCACACAATGACTGTCATTATTATTACACATTTATAATGTTATTTATAATGTATAATGTCGTTTACAATTGATGTTCTAATCAACTGAAAATAGAAACGTAAAAGACATATTCAATCAATTATTATTTTTTTCTGTGCCAAAAATATATTGTATTGAAACACTGTATTGTATCAAATTTACACTAATTGCAGGCCTTATCATAAAGTCATAGGGAAACAGTGTGAGAGTAGCAGTGACACACATCTACATATGACTGCTCACCATAACTTACTCCATGTCAGTCTGCGTCAATAAGCATTAGGGCATCGTTTGGGGAAAAAAGATGAGTGGCAGTAAACAGACCACAGTGAGAGCTCTGTGTGTGTGTGTGTGTCAGCTGTCTTTCTTCACCACCATAGCTGCTCTGATTATTCAACATGCCATCCTCCACTCTCTTGCCTCCTACTTTCTCACCATCTATTCAGAACAATATGACATGACCTTACCATTCACTACTGGCTGCCCTCAGGTAAGTGCTGTTATTGTTGCGTTAGCCCAGTTCTTGCTTTTAAAATGAGACGGCGGCACAGAGGCCGTCTTGTGTCCGAGCTGCTAAGTTTAAATAAATATTGCATGAATGCTTTGTTTACATGGAAGCAGGCTCGCTGCATTATGTCAACTTCTATTTCTCAAACCGCAGCTTTCTGCTTTGCTCCTGTGACAAGGCTGTTCATCTCCATCTACGTCTCCATTTGGAAAAAAGTTGACTAATTCTGATCTGATCAAATGTGGCCATCATGCAGGAGTACACAATGTTTCTGCTATCTCTATATGGAAATTGCCACAGGACATCCTCTGTGGTGTGAAAGTTTCTTCTAAGCCACTATTAAAGTAGGTCTGTTTTTGGCCATACCGCGCATCCCTAATATAAAGGGATGGGCAGTCCAAAAGTATGGGAACGGTAAGGCCAATTCTTTTGTCATTTGTGTATAAGATCAGAATTTCAGCTTTAATTTCCTGATGTTTACATCTAGATGTGTTAAACATCTTGGCATCTTTGGTGGCAAACCACCCAATTTTTCAGTGAACAGAGGAACAGATGAACTTAAAGTAAAATTAAAGTAAATAACACTTAATATTTGGGTGCATATCCCTTACTTGCAATAACTGCATCAACGTGGCGACCCAGTGACATCACCAAACTGTTGCCATCTTATTTTCTGATATTTTCTTTTCCAGGCTTTTACTGCAGCTTCTTTCAGTTGTTGTTTGTTCTGGGAGTTTCTCCCTTCAGTCCCCCTTCTTCAGGCCTTCCGATTCTTATGGCTGATGAGTGGTTTGCATCTTGGGTATGGCCACTATATTCCTGCTCTCGAGGTCTTCTTTGAATGGTGGATTGAGATACCTTCACCCCTGACCTGTGGAGGTTGTTGGCGATATCACTGACTGCTTTTCTGGTGGGTTTTTCACAGCTCTCACAATGTTTCTCTCATCAACTGCTGTTGTTTTCATTGGCCTGTTCCATGTCTGGTTGTTAGTACACCAGTGGTTTCTTTCATTTTCAGGACATTCCACATTTTTGTACTGGCTATTCCCTCTTTTCTCAGCTTCAAAATGGTGGTTCATGTTGGTTTATCCTTTTTAACAACAAATGCAGTCTTCACAGGTAAAAACCAGAGCTCAATCTAGAAGTAGATATTCAGAGCTATTAATTGTTTAAACAATCCAATTAACAGGGCACACCAGGACAACAAGAAACACCTATTACAGTGGGGGAAAAAAGTATTTGATCCCCTGCTGATTTTGTATGTTTGCCCACTGACAAAGAAATGATCAGTCTATAATTTTAATGGTAGGTGTATTTTAACAGTGAGAGAAAAATCCAGAAAAACACATTTCAAAAAAGTTATAAATTGATTTGCATTTTAATGAGGGAAATAAGTATTTGACCCCTTTGACTTTGTACTTGGTGGCAAAACACTTCTTAGCAATAACAGAGGTCAGACGTGTCTTATAGTTGGCCACCAGGTTTGCACACATCTCAGGAGGGATTTTGTTCAGCTCCTCTTTGCAGATCCTCTCCAAGTCATTAAGGTCATTTTCAATGCCCTGGCTGAGGGAAGAAGGTTCTCACCCAAGATTTGAAGGTACATGGCCCCGTCCATCGTCCCTTTGATGCGGTGCAGTTGTCTTGTCCCCTTAGCAGAAAAACACCCCCAAAGCATAATGTTCCCACCTCCATGTTTGACGGTGGGGATGGTGTTATGACTTGGGGTCATAGGCAGCATTCCTCCTCCTCCAAACATGGCGAGTTGAGTTGATGCCAAAGAGATCTGACCACACCTGACCACAACACTTTCACCCAGTTCTCCTCTGAATCATTCAGGCAAACTTCAGACGGGCCTGTACATGTGCTTTCTGGAGCAGGGGGACCTTGCGGGCGCTGCAGGATTTCAGTCCTTCACAGCATAGTGTGCTACCAATTGTTTTCTTGGTGACTATGGTCCTAGCTGCCTTGAGATCATTAACAAGATCCTCCCGTGTAGTTCTGGGCTGATTCCTCACCATTCTCATGATCATTGGAACTCCACGAGGTGAGATCTTGCATGGAGCCCCAGACCGAAGGACACTGACAGTTTCTTCCATTTGCGAATAATCGCACCAACTGTTGTCACCTTCTCACCAAACTGCTTGGCGATGGTCTTGTAGCCCATTCCAGCCTTGTGTAGGTCTACAATCTTGTCCCTGACATCCTTGGACAGCTCTTTGGTCTTGGCCATGGTGGAGAGTTTGGAATCTGATTGACTGATTGCTTCTGTGGACAGGTGTCTTTTTACAGGTAACAAACTGTGATTAGGAGCACTCCCTTTAAGAGAGTGCTCCGAATCTCAGGTCATTACCTGTGTAAAAGACACCTGGGAGCCAGAAATCTTGCTGATTGATAGGGGATCAAATACTTATTTCCCTCATTAAAATGCAAATCAATTTATAACTTTTTTGAAATGTGTTTTTCTGGATTTTTTTGTTGTTATTCTGTCTCTCACTGTTAAAATACACCTACCATTAAAATTATAGACTGATCATTTCTTTGTCAGTCGGCAAACGTACAAAATCAGCAGGGGATCAAATACTTTTTCCCCCACTGTAGTTGTGTTATTAGTTATATTATGCTCCAATATTTTTGATCACTTAAAAAAAATAACAGGTTCCCTTTACACATCTAGAGTTAAATATCAGGAAATGAAAGCTGAAATTCTGATCTATAATCTCATATTCATCTTTGGATCTCAAACCTAAATGTCTTCAGTGTATAATAAAAAACAAAAGAATTGGCCTTGGTGTTACAATACTTTCAGAAGATATATGCTGTACTTGAAGACTAATCCTCTCCTGGCTTCCATGATAGGCTCTATTTCTATCCTACCAGCTCACTTTGTTCCCCGTGCACTTCTCAGTTTGCCACAAGATAGTAAAGTTTGCAGACTTAAACTGCCTTCGTTGGACAGATTTTAAGCCAACAACATGGAGGTATAATGTAATACAATGGATGTATTAAATAATGCATTTACTCAATATGCCAGAAGACAAACAACTAAAATTAAATATGGTCACAAATGGAGACACATTAGACACGTGCAGTTCCTCATAACGACCCAGTAAAAAGGTTTCCTGTTTTGCAAGAGGCTATGCATCTCCAGAATGCAGCAGCCACGCATTATTATTAGGACACTGGGGCTCACTTCCAACTGGAAATAGCATTGGCAGGAGATATGTCTTGCAGGAGATCTAACCTCTTCATAGGGGCCATGGTGGATGCAGGGAAGAAGAAATGACACCAACAATCTGTGTACCTTTGTGGCACATGTTTAAGTGTGAAAAAGCTACAGGCGGCAGAGAAGTAACTTGGCTGCGCCACATTCTCCCTATTCATCAAAGATAGTGTCCGCTGTGCCAGTGGACACCTGTAGCAGAGCTACAATTTAATAGCAGAGCTGGGACTAGTGTCATGACAGAAGTGGCAGGATTTATTCTCTGTATGAAGAGAAAGAACAAAAATGCAATGCTGGGGACAGAAATATACACCAAGCAACAAAAAGGGTCAAATCCTGGTGTATAAAAAATTAAAATAAAATAGAAATCACACCTAATAATGTAGTTCTTAATCCCAGGCCTGTGTACACTTACATACTGTGCATTTGTGCTTTCCTAAGCAAGAAAACCTGAGCGAAATTCTGAAGGGCTTGTTAGAGCAGGCTAAACACCAAAAAATGCAGGGGAATTTACAGGGAATCCACGGGCAGGGCTGGGAACTGTGGAAACACTAAATGAGCATTTTGCATTATTTAATGTTAATTGGTCCCCAATACAGTGCTTGCCTTGCTCCCAGTACTGGCCAAAAAGAAAGGCTCCATCTAGGCTCCCATCAAAGCAAATATAAGTACCTTAACCTCCAATTAGCCCTTGTTTATTGGAGGTTAAGGTACTTACATTTGCTTCAAGACAATCTATATTGTAAAAGGGGCTATGAAAAGTATTATGCTGTCTTATGTTTACAAAGCTCGTGAAAGCACTAATATAAATTAATTCTATTTCTTGTCAATTACACTGTTTGTTGTTATAATTAAAGAAACGTGCAGTAAAATATTCTCTCTGAAACTTTTTTCCATAATTCATATATGCTGACCAAAAAAGCTGTAACGTATCCTTATAAACTATAAACAAACCAACCAGGAACAAATTACATGGACTGTTTCACCATGAAGACCCACACTTGTCTTGTGCTGTTCATGACTGAGCATACTAAAAGAAAGTCCTACAGTACAAAACTGCTGTATCTCACCTGCAGGGCAGATACACTTGGCTGAGCCATCTGGTCTGGATAGGCAGGTGGAATTGTTCGGGCAAGGGTTGTTCTTCATGTCACAGGGGTCGTAGGGCAGCATGCAGAGGGAGCCGGTGAAAAAGGGAGGACAGGTGCAGGAGAACTCACTGGGGTCATCTGATTCCACACACAGGGCCCCATTAAAGCAAGGAGATGAGAGACAACCCTTTACATCCTCTCCACAGTCAGGACTAGTCCAGCCAGGAGGGCATGAGCACCTGAGAGAAAGCACCTGACATTACGTAAAATAACAGCTTACCTAAATATTGGGAATGGTTTAAAATGATTATAGGTGATTGAATTTTAAACAGCCTAAAGCCTGATTTATACTTCGGAGACCATGTATTTTGGGTGTCTCCCATAATACGTGCACGTAATGAGACATAAAATGAAAAACTAAATAAAAGTCTCATGATTCATTACAGAATGAATGGAGAAAAAGTAAAGTATTGGCTGTATTAAATAATGTGTACAACATTAATCAACATTAATTTTTCACACTGTACGATTTTTTTTGTAGTGTGTATCCTCAACCTTTTTTTTTCTTGTTAATGGACTGGGAGCTTTTACTTATAGCGTGTTTCTGGCGAATGGTGTGTTACAGCTTGGCTCGCAAAATTAACCAGGATCGCGAATGTTCTCAACATTTTCAGCACCAAATAAGCCATGCCAAACCCAAGTGCCTGTTCTATATTTGTTTACTCTTCTTGCCAAGGGACCATGCAAGCTCAGTCATATGATGGAGTTAAAATTAGTCCAGACCATTGGACTGGTCAAAAGCAATCATAACAGAATCAGCCTGTTCATTTCCATTCAATTGCCATTAAGTGTAGGATATATTTTCTGTATTTTCACGGAAAATTGAAGTGCTGACACATTTTGTTTGGGTGTTTGCACTGCCATTACAATAAACTCGCTTTAATAGTTCACCCTCTGAGGCAATGCAACACACATTTGTTTTTAATATAAAATGACACATTCCTAGTTTTATTTCAAATTCAATTTCAAGTAGTATTTTAGTACTTGTGTCTGTCACTAGTCACCACCTAACAGCCTCAGGGGTAGTGTTACGTGATTGAAAACAATCCAGGATACTGATTTCAGATGTGTTGCTGAGCTGTGCCTTGTCATGTTGTTCGGTGGAGAAGCAAAATTAAACAGTGAGTAACATCACTGACAAAGAACGGTTATGTAATACTCATTTATAATAGATTTCAGTGTTACTGTGTCTAGAAATGCTATCACCAAACATCATTATCAGGTAAAATTCATAACAAAAATTGAAGGTAAGTGATCACAGGTAAGTGAAATTGTAATTCGCTTCCATACAGCACGAGTGAATCTCTCTCCTTTAAATTACTCCTCATTTTCAGAACCTCTTTTTTCAGTGCTATTAGTTTCTAACAGTAACTAAGCAGTCCTTCTCCTTCTTTGCATTATCTCTGTTTTTTTTTGTGAATCACTATAAACCTATGTTACGGCTGGAACTACTGTCAGTCGAGCTGTTATAGAACCTTGTGACTCAAGAATTCAACAGTGCTGTGGTATACATTCAATTATTAAATGGATTCCAATCAGACTTCTATTCCCTGTCACTGTCAAAATCTACTCCAATATAAGGAGGATTTCTGAAGAGTTAAGAGGACCAACAGGTTAAATGCACCACTGGACTATGGAGTAATAAAATCCAGAAAGCTGAAAGTAGGACAGTGTGAGGTGAAAGCACTGAGTCGGGATTATATTTACCAGTGTGTGTGCGTGTGTGTGTGTGTGAGAGAGAGAGAGAGAGAGAGAGAGAGAGAGAGAGAGAGAGAGAGAGAGAGAGACTGCTATGTGTGCACTCCACTTGATGGCAGTGAGCTTACAGCTCTGGCTCTAAGCCATCTTCGCATCTTCACTTCCTCCCACTCCCCCACACTTTTCCTCTTCTCTTCTTTCTCTTGTTTTGTGTGTGTGTGTGTGTGTGTGTGTGTGTGTGTGTGTGTGTGTGTGTGTGTACATATGTATGTGTGTGTGCGCCAACAGCAGCTTTTTTCAACTGAGTCATAGATTCAAACCTCTCTCTGCTGAATGTCACTGATTGATTCATTTGTTTTACCTGCCATCTGCCATTCATTATCTGAGCCACTTGCGATCACATTTCAGAATGGAAGTGTTCCTGCTTAGTGTAGCAAGGCAGGCCAGGTCTCATGTGCTCACATTCCCCTATTTTCACCACTTGTTTTACTGGTCACAGATTAATTTACCTGTAGGAGTTGAGCAGGTCGGTACAGGTGCTATTATTTTTGCACGGGTTTGACGCACACTCATTTGTCTCCATCTCGCAAAACTTGCCCTCCCAGCCCAGGTCGCAGATGCACTGGTAACTCTGAAGCATAAAGAGAGGGAGAATAGAATCAAACGGAAATGGAGTGCAAACCAGAGCTACACATATTTCACCCAAACATTGCGCCTTGACCTACATAAATGCAGCACGGTTGCCAAGCACTTGCAAGAAGAGTAAACAGTGTTTGACTTTTATATGAAGCATGGAAATGAATTGAACAACACAATTCAGTATGTGTACTGTTTACAAGAGCAAATACAAATTGGTTGGACTTCAAGAAATGGAATGATCTGCAATAGGAAGGGGAGGGGATTCTATATGAAGCCAGTGGGAGTACAGAGCTCACAGTAAGACAATTTAATATATTTTGGATAAATGTCATACTGCTTAAATCCACCTACAGGCAGAAAACATCAGTTCAGTTCTTACTTGAAATGCAACCATTGGTATGCAAATATCCTCCTTCAACCACTCACCATCAACCATCACATATTCAGCATAATGTTAAAAGCAAAACATGAATTTTAGCATCAATTACTAAAGCAACCAGCATGAACTCAGGCACCACCATCACAGAATCAGTACAGCCTGGTTTGGTGCTACCATATTTCTTGACAAAGGCAAACTCCAATGCATCAATCAATCTGCAGAGAATATCAGTGGCTGAGACCTGCCCTTCCTCATCAAGCTTTATGCCAGCAGAGCCAAGAAGGCAGAGCAATTAAAACTGTCTCTGTCTCCCGTCAGCCTGCTTATCCCCTTATACCAGAAACATTTTCAGGTACCAGACTAAAAAAACAAAAAAATCCTGAGATTTTCTACACCCCTGAACCCTGTTGTGAAAAAAAAAGGTGCTCCGTCATTATTTTAACTTAATATTCAATTGATCCCATTACTTCAAAATAGTATGCCATTATACTGACTTAATACCTCATTGTTTCAACATACTGTGTCATCATTTTAACTTATTATGCCATTGTTTCAAGATACAATTCCTTTATTTTAAATTAATCTCTAATTGTTTCAATATTGCTTGTAGTTATTTTGACTTAATGCATCATTGTTTCTAGATAATATATTGTCATATTATGAATGAATATTTAATTGTTTCAATATACCGTTATTTTGACTTATCTCATTTATTTCAAGAGTATGTTGTTACTTTCACTTATCTCAGATAGTATGTCATCATTGTAACTTAATATCTAATTTATTTTAAAACAGTATGTCATTATTTTTTCTTAATATTTCATTATTTCAAGATAGTATGTAGTGATTTTGACTTAGTATCCCATTTGTTTCAAGATGGTAGGTCATTATTTTGACTAAATATCTAATTATTTTCATTATGTTGTAAAATCTTATTTATTTTTAAAAGAGTATGTCATTATTTTGCATTAATAACTCATTGTTTTAAGAAAAGTATGTCATTATTTTGAATTAATATCTGATTGTTTCGAGAGTATGTAATTATTTTAACTTCAGATTATTATTTTGACTTTACTCATTATTTCAAGATACTAATCTCATTAGATTTATCTCATTTGTTAGACTTAATAACCTTCTTTTTATAATAACTCAGTATTTTGATTTAAATTTCTCAACTCAACTCAAATTTATTTGTATTGCACATTTAAAAACAACAGAGTTGACCAGTGCGCTTCACACTTAGAAAATTGAAACTTAGTAAAGTGACAAACACCATAAAAACACATACAGACATTAATAGCATTATAAATTCCAACAAAAACTGCATATACAAAGTGTGATCAGTAACAGAACAAATATCACCAGTACTCAAGGTTCCCCCAATTTAAATGCCAAAGTATAAAGATATGTTTTCACACTTAAAAATCTCCACTGATGGGGCCAAGCAAATATAAAGGGGGGATAATTCCATAATTCAACTTTATTTATTTATTTTCTGTTACTATGTCGGTATTTCAAGATAGATCATAATTTCAATTTTAGTATATTCTTAGTTCTAATAAATAACTCAGTTTATGCTTAATATCTCATTTTTATCTAAGTAACATCGCCATATCTCATCATTAATTTCTCATGATCTCAATAATTTGAGTTAATATCACTTCAGTGAAACATTAGACAATAATGTATGAATAATTTATGTTTATCTAATTATGGAAGATATAGGGCTGCCACTGAAGCCCTGAAACTGACATTATTTTCCCTGAAATGCTATGTCATGTTAACATAAATTTGAGTTACTGTATTATTACTTCAAGATACACTATATTGCCAAAGGTTTCTGGATACCTGACCATAACATCCATACGTGCTTGTTGAACATTGTATGCTAGATTTATTCCCCCTTTGCTGTTATAACCTCCACTCTTCTTTGGAGGCTTACTACTAGATTTTGGAACATGTCTGTGGGAGTCTGTGCCTATTCAGCAACAAAAGCCTTAGTAACATCAGGCACTGATGTTGGGCAAGGAGGTCTGTGGTTCCAGTTCATCTGTTCACTGGGGGTGAGGTCAGAGCTACTTGCATTCTTCCACTCCAGCCTCAGCAAACCATATCTGCATGGAGCTCGCTTTGTGCGAGGGCCATTGTCATGTTATTGTCATGTTATTCTTTGTTATCTTGTACATTAACATTTCCAGGTATTCACAAAACAAAAATTACACATTTCAAATGTCACACTTTCAGAAGATTTGAAATAAACAGTATATTCAAGGAATTAAAAAAAAAAAAAAAAAAAAAAAAAAAAAAAACAGTATATGAAATGGAATTCTAAGTGGTCGATATGCTGTCATTGCTTGCCAATATTTGAATAATTTTATTTGTTATTACATATGAAATAAGTAAGGGGGTCACTGTCACTGGGGATCTGACAAATGGTCTCAGCTGAGAGTGATGGAGACCAAACTAAAATCCATTTAATGCACTACACAGATGCTGCTCAACTCTGCCTGACATAATTTGAGCACTGCAGGCCTTATTCATAAAGGAGGAGGCATAATTCTGTGCATCAGTAAATTTGATGCCTGTGGGAGCCTCCCTTCCCAAACCGTCAGCAATACAAAACAATCTATTTTGGCTACAGCAACAACCCCCAGTAAGTAAGGAAGAGTTTTTAAACTCAAATACATAAACAAACGCCCACCTCTATATACTTCTATATAGAACTCTATTATACTCTCATCGGCCTATAAACACCTGCTCCCCTGCTCATTCATGCAATTATCCAATCAGCCAATCATGTGGCAGCAGAACACCACATAATATTATGCAGATACAGGTCAAGAGCTTCAGTTAATATTTAAATCAAACATCAGAATGGGGCAAAAATGTGATCTCAGTGACTTTGACCATGGCATCGTTGTTGGTGCCAGACGAGTATTTCAGAAACTACTGATCTCCCTGGATTTTCATGCATAGCAGTCTCTAGTGTTTACACAGAATGGTGTGAAATGCAAAAAAAAAAAAAAAAAATCCAGTGGGCAGTAGTTCTGCGAGTGGAAACACCTTACTGGTGAGAGTGGTAAGAGGAGAATTGTCAGACAGGTTTGAGCTGATTGCAAGACTATGGTAACTCAAATAACCACACTTTACAACCACGGTGAACAGAAAAGCATCTCAGAAATACACATCAAAGGCATGGGCGATAACAGCAGAAGCCCACATCAGGTTCCACTTCTGTCAGACAAGAACAGGAATCTACAGTGGGCACAGGTTGACTAAAAAAGGCCAGGTAAAAATTAGGAAAAAAGTCACCTGGTCTGATAAATTTTGCTCAAATTTCTGCTGCAGGGGTTCAGGTCAGAATTTGCCTTGCATCAAAATTTCAGGCTGTGCTGGTGGTGTAATGGTGTGGGGAATGTTTTCTTGGCACACATTGGGCCCCTTTCAGTTTTTAGACTTATGGTATTCTTAGTCTGTGACCTAGTGAACCAGTATCAGGATGTATTTATTGATAGAGACTTCAAAGCACTTCTGTAAGTTGCTCTGGATAAGGGCATCTGCTAAATGCCATAAATGTAAAATGTACATGTAAATGCCCTTAACGCCAACTAAGCACCTATGTGAATGCCTGAGTATCTAGTACAGGTGCATCTCAATAAATTAGAATGTCGTGGAAAAGTTCATTTATTTCAGTAATTCAACTCAAATTGTGAAACTCGTGTATTAAATAAATTCAGTGCACACAGACTGAAGTAGTTTAAGTCTTTGGTTCTTTTAATTGTGATGATTTTGGCTCACATTTAACAAAAACCCACCAATTCACTATCTCAACAAATTAGAATACTTCATAAGACCAATAAAAAAACATTTTTAGTGAATTGTTGGCCTTCAGGAAAGTATGTTCATTTACTGTACATGTACTCAATACTTGGTAGGGGCTCCTTTTGCTTTAATTACTGCCTCAATTCGGCATGGCATAGAGGTGATCAGTTTGTGGCACTGCTGAGGTGGTATGGAAGCTCAGGTTTCTTGACAGTGGCCTTCAGCTCATCTGCATTTTTTGGTCTCTTGTTTCTCATTTTCCTCTTGACAATACCTCATAGATTCTCTATGGGGTTCAGGTCTGGTGAGTTTGCTGGCCAGTCAAGCACACCAACACCATGGTCATTTAACCAACTTTTGGTGCTTTTGGCAGTGTGGGCAGGTGCCAAATCCTGCTGGAAAATGAAATCAGCATCTTCAAAAAGCTGTTCAGCAGAAGGAAGCATGAAGTGCTCCAAAATTTCTTGGTAAACGGGTGCAGTGACTTTGGTTTTCAAAAAGCACAATGGACCAACACCAGCAGATGACATTGTACCCCACATCATCACAGACTGTGGAAACTTAACACTGGACTTCAAGCAACTTGGGCTATGAGCTTCTCCACCCTTCCTCCAGACTCTAGGACCTCGGTTTCCAAATGAAATACAAAACTTGCTCTCATCTGAAAAGAGGACTTTGGACCACTGGGCAACAGTTCTTCTTCTCCTTAGCCCAGGTAAGACGCCTCTGACGTTGTCTGTGGTTCAGGAGTGGCTTAATAAGAGGAATCCGACAACTGTAGCCAAATTCCTTGACATGTCTGTGTGTGGTGGCTCTTGATGCCTTGACCCCAGCCTCAGTCCATTCCTTGTGAAGTTCACTCAAATTCTTGAATCAATTTTGCTTGACAATCCTCATAAGGCTGATGAGGAGATTGGAATGGGAGATTCGAAGCAATAACATGCAACTGATAAATCTGAAGTAATTTGTGATGCAATCATGTCAACATGGACCAGAATCTCAAAAGACTGTTTCAAACACTTTGTGGAATCCTATTCATAGAGAAAAATGTATTTGTGCAACAGTAGCTCTTCTGTGGGATTGGACCAGACGGGCTATACTTCGATCGCCCGTTTATGAGCCTTGGGCACATCTTGTGTGAAATGTACAAGATTATTAATCACCAAGAAATGTGACTATCTGTATAAAAGTGGAGCTTTTGGCAGTTTGCTGTTCTGGGACACTCAGGTGTGTGTCTACACCATGTCAAGGACATCAGCCATGACCTCAGAGAAGCAATTGTTGCTGCTCATCAATCTACGAAGGGTTATAAGGCCATATACAAATTCACCATTCTACAGTAAGGAATGTTTACAAATGGAGAGCCTTCAAGACAGTTGCCAATCTTCTCAGGCATGGGCACCCCAACAGATTCAGTCCAAGGGCAGACCGTTTAATACTCAGAGATATAAAGAAAAACCTAAGAGCTACATAATATGGCCTCTGTAATCACATTTAGGTTCATGACAACACAATCAGAAAAAGACTGAACAGGTATGACTTTTATGGAAGGATGGTTAGGAAAAAGCTCCTTCTCTCCAAAAGAATGTGGCAGCACAACTTAGGTTTGCAAAATTGCATTTAAACAAACCACAACAGTTATGGAACAATGAGACCAAGGTGGAGATGTTCCAAAACAAGTTTAGCTGCTTCCCATCTGGTTCTGTTGATAGATGACCCATCTTGTATGTACCACAGTATGCAGCGGAGAACTTGAAGACATGTTGGCAAACGGGATCATTTTATGATGGCATCTTCTTCAATAATTCCTGCACCAAGGCCAAATATTTATGTGCATTGTGTTGTTGGAACTTGCTTAGTAGATATTGAGGATTTGCCTTTCTGTTGCTTTTGATCCATTTTATCTCTGAAAAATAAGTAAAGTTGCTTCAGACACAACAACTTGCATATGGTTATTTTGATTTTATTTTGATATTATTCTAGACTACCAAAGAACAGTTTCTACAGTGCTACAGTTTGCAACTAAATAACAAAATGATTCACCTCTAGGTTGTATGTATATCTTGAAGAAGATATGACTTAATCCAGCTAGCTGTGTGATGGCACAAGATCCTTCTCTTAGATAAATGGGCTGCTTTTCAGCAATTTTCGGTCAGATTTTAACAGAAAATGACATTAATGGTATCTAGAGAGGCTTAAAATAATATTCATGATAATACAAAGAAACAAAATACCTCACAAATTTATTAGATAGAGGAGTGTTTTGATCTACCAGTGATACACTTGAAAGAATTAGTAGCAAGTGGCTGAAAAACCCAGAAATCAGCATATACTCAATACCTGTAACTCTGGAGCTCTGGTGGACCACATAGCTATCATGCAAAAAACATAAAATTTCACAGATCTTCCTGATATACCAAAAGGAATGTTTTGAGACTAGGGACAGATTGAATTTCAGATAGTTGGGCAAATGATGCACCCCAATATATACATAATAGATCTTAGATCAGATCTAAATTGTTCCAATAAAATAATTTCAAAAAACATTTGAACATTTAATAATAAATTAATTTTAGAGTATTTACATATGGTCATTTAAACAAACAAACAAACAAAAATCCTAAAATATAGGGTGTTCAAAAACTCTTCACAGACAACCTTTTGTTCCAATTAAGTTATATAAATAAATAAATAAATAAATAAATAAATAAAAAAAAAGGACAGGCAACCTCCCAGTGGCTACAGCAGAGAACTGACAAATGAAATTAAAAATCTGTGTGAGATTCATAACCTTCACAGAAGCTCATTATAGTCTGAATGCATTTTAGGTAACATGTATAGTGGAATATGCACTCAGGTCATTTGCAGATCTTTTGCAGGAAGCTGTAAAGAGAACAAACTGTATGCATTATAATCATCCAATCAGCTACATATCTGAGATGTGCTCAAAAAGCTGTCCCAGTGGTTCAACACTCAAAATAAAAATGCTTGTAACAGACAAAATGCACATTATTACATTATTCAAGCCATTAGATTTAAATACAGTGTACTGCAGCAGCACAATGCTCAGGGGAGGGATGTGCCACTTTAAATGTATGCTACTTTACAGTTTTCTATAAAAACAAGCTCATAAAAATGAACAGTGGAAAAGGAAGTTGGCAGTACATAAACAACTGGCAAAACACATGATTTCTCTTAAGGCTGACAAAATTGAAGGTGCTTTAAACAATAGCCTCACACTTTTTTTTCTCTCAGAGTTTTACACTCCAAGCTACTCTCTTCACTTCTGGCTGAAAGAAACTAGCTAAAATTCCATTAAATGTCTTGTGCCATATTGATTATTGCTACTCAGCAGCCATGACAAAATGGTAAAACCACCCAATCATAAAAATATTATATGACAGATATAAGAAAATTTTAGCATGTAACTGTTCACTGGGGCTCAGGAGTGCATCTGGAGTGTACAACATATAGAAAGGCATGAGGTGTGGTGGCCTGGGAAATCCTATCACATGGTTAAATTTTGTCATTTGCTACTATATACAGTGCCCTCCACTAATATTGGCACCCTTGGTAAATATGAGCAAAGAAGACTATGAAAAAGTCTTTATTGTTTAACCTTTTGATCTTTTGTTAAAAAAAAAAAAAAATACACAAAAATACTCTGCTCTCATGGATATCAAACAATTGCAAATACAGCACAGGTTTACAAAAAAAAAAATCTTTGTTAAATATAGGTGTGCAACAATTATTGGCACCCCTATGAATTCATATGAGAAAAATATATTTGAAGTATATTACCATTTATATTTTACATTTTTTAGTATACCTGGTTGAGTAGGAACAGGAAATTGTTCAACCCTGACTTCCTGTTTCACAGGGGTATAAATATGAGGTAACACATAGGCCAAATTCCCTTAGTCATTCATAACAATGGGTAAGACCAAGGAATATAGCTGTGATGTGCGGCAAAAGGTTGTTGAGCTTCACAAAATGTGAAGTGGCTATAAGAAAATAGCACAAGCATTGAAAATGCCCATTTCCACCATCAGGGCAATAATTAAGAAGTTCCAGTCAACTGGAAATGTTATGAATCAACCTGGAATTGGACGAGTGACAGCAGAGTATTTTTGTGAATTTTTTCAACAAAAGATCAAAAGATTAAACAATAAAGACAATTTTTCACAGCCTTTTTTGCTCATATTTACCAAGGGTGCCAATATTAGTGGAGGGCACTGTATAGTTCTGAAAACTACAGGCAGTAAATATTTTTCCCTTTTGCATGTATCACAAAAAGAAGCAAATTATCGAATAGCATTTTAAAGTCTGCTCATTTAATTCTTATTCCACTGAAAGTCATCAGGCTTAGCTCTACATTTACAACCTAATCTACTCATGGAAAAACAACCCGAATGCCAAAATTTACATAATTATAAGTTTACAATAGGAATGAGTGTGGCCAGTGTATGTTGTTACACTAGATTATTAAGTTTATTAATTACTAATGGTATTACTTTAAGGGTATTTTATTTTGAAATAATTTGCATTGGGATAGATTGCACTTGGGAGCAGGCTATGGTCACGGGACCATGAGCGCAATACGAGAAGCATAGTTTTCTTTTCTTTATATATCTATATTTATTTTTGTGTTATGGTTTTTGTTTTGCCTTTTTATAAAAAATGTTAATCTGTATAAAATGTCAGGGAAACATGTGTAAGTGTGATGGCAAGGCTGATGTAATATCCGGGCATGCTCTCTCTTTGGCGGAATGTCATGGCGATGAGAGGTATGTTTTTATCATCTCCTCAAAGAAGTGTTTAAATGTTGTTAATTACTTCTCATTTATGGATTTCCTGTGTGAAATGTGTTTGTTCATTAACTTCCCTTTAATGAGAACTTGGTAATCCAAGTTGTGAACATTCTAAGAGTAGGGTTAATCAAAGTATGAATTTTGGTAATGGCCGTTGTTGCACATGCGGTATGCTCCTGCGCTTCGTTATGCATTCTTTGTTAAAATGAAGAGATAGTTTCATTTGTAATGTGTTATGAGGAGTTATATATATGTAATTGTGTAGAATTGTATTTAGTTATCTTGTACGATTCATGTGATGTCTAAATTTTATATGAATGCACATTGAGACACTATGTAATGATTAACAGGCACAGCTAGCCCAGAGGTTCTTTTTGTCGGAGGTGTCTAATGGTGTCTATATTATATTTTGATACAGGTATGTAAATGGATCATTAGTATTATTGAAGTACTTAATTTTTTTTTGTATATTCCTTTTTTATATTATTGTATTTGTTTCTACAGATGTATGTAAGAATATTTTGCAGAATGTCATGGCGATGAGAGGCACAGCTAGACCAGAGGTTCTTTTTGTCGGAGGTGTCTAATGGTGTCTATTATATTTTGATACAGATTGCGAAGTTGAAAATAAATCACATGACAACTGCATTGTGTGGGATCTCTTTAATTACCAACCAACACAACGCAGAAGAAAACCCACTACATGAGTTCAAGTAGATTATCAGTATCGTCCTCATCAGTCGCTGTCTCATCACCTGAGCTAAAAGTTACAGCATTTAAACAAGATCCTCATCGTTGCCTCTTCACTTGACTGATCTCTGTTCATGCTTTGGAACATTGGAGGGGAAATAATTGCATATTCAGTCAGTTCTGTTGACAAATTTGTTGTTATTAATGTCTTTTATTAAGTCATATAAACATTTTACATCTTTGCCCACTGTCATCTGTTCAGAATGTGTAAGTGCTCTTGTCTGTTTTCACAACCATTGCCCTACAGTGCAGGGGCATCATCGACATTTTTAGAGTCAATTGATTACAAATGGAAATGATTAGGCTTATTTTGCCATGATACATAGATATCCAAAAACATAATCAAATCATAACTTGTATTGTGTACAAAAATCAAACCTAACTAACAAGGTTTTAGAAATCTTTTGGCGGGCTGAATGTTATTACCGCTGCATTTTTTAAAGATTGGTTCCTTACCATGATGTGATCGTTTTAGGCAGCCAGCCAAGATGAGGTTAGAAAGTAGACTAAATAAAAACATTGTTTTGGTAAAATATATTCATGTAAAGATATCAAAGTATGTTACTGGTAGAAAAAACTACATTTTGGTCAACTTTCCATCATTTCCAGAATTTAACTGTAGCAACATCTAAAGGATTTTCCCAAACCGCCACACATACAGTATGACTTTTATCTAAAGCATCAAAACACTGCTCTTTATCTCGGTCTTACTCTGTAAGGTTATCTAGTAAACACATTAATTGTTCCAGATGCACAGATATAACTTAATTAGCCAGAACCCCTCTTCCACACCCAATGGCCTGACCAAGTGCACTTTACCACACACAGAGCAGAAGATAAATCACATTTATCAACTAAATAAGAAGTGATACGGGTCATGTGCTGTTTAATGTAAGCGCGCTCTCATTTATTTATTTTTAACTTTTTAAAACACAGCGATGCCAGTCAGCATGCCGTCATAATAGCCAGAGGAACGTGAACCATTCAAGTGCTCAATTACATGCTGGTGAGGCCATTTTATAGTCAGTGATTTCATGCCTGTGGGGTTGTAACAACCTCTAAAACCACTCACGCAATGATCCAACCATTCAGCATATAGAGTGCCTATTAATGGGCTCAAGCTTTTCTAAATCCATATCACTGGCTATAAAAGTGTCTGGTGATGTTCATCCATTACTTGCAGCCTTATTAACTACTTTGTTACATGCATTTGTGAGGTTCAATATTTAATTCTACTTCTCTGATGTTTCTAACTGAAATTACTTGTTGCTTTGTATGCAAGTTTTCAAATTGCAACAACTAATGGACTTGTAAAAGAACATTCTGTCATATCAAATATTCTGTCACCTTAATCATGAACAGAGCAATAAAAATGCCTTCATAACAAACTCACTGCAGAAAATGACATCTTAGTAAATGAAAATATTTTGAATATAGTCAAACGTATCTATACGATTATGTTAAAACAAATATATAATAATATAAGCCTATTTCTAGACATTTTAGCTCGAAATTGCCTTGTTTTTTCAGTGCCTTTGCTTCTTTCTTGAAATAAATTCTTAAAGTAAGCAAAATTATCTGCCCACAGAATAAGATAATAAAATAAGATTCTTTTTACTTGCTCAGATATCATTGTTGCAGTGCTGACAAACAAATCACTTTTTAGTAACAATTCATATCAACATATGCTTTTCAGAGTTGAACAGGCTTTTATAGATACAGTACTAAACACGTTTCACCTGTTCATATAAATGCTGTGATAATAGTTAATCCAATTCTTAGGAATAATCTTTTTATAGTTGTTCTACTGTAAGTACAGCCATGGCCAAAAGTTTTGAGAATGACACAAATATAAATTTTTACAAAGTCTGCTGCCTCAGTTTTTATGATGGCAATTTGCATATACTCCAGAATGTTATGAAGAGTGATCAGATGAATTGCAATTAATTTCAAAGTCCCTCTTTGCCATGAAAATGAACTCAATCCCCAAAAAAACATGTCCACCTCATTTCAGCCCTTCCACAAAAGGACCAGCTGACATCATGTCAGTGATTCTCTCGTTAACACAGGTGAGAGTGTTAATGAGGACAAGGCTGGAGATCACTCTGTCATGCTGATTGAGTTAGAATAACAGACTGGAAGCTTTAAAAGGAGGGTGGTGCTTGAAATTATTGTTCTTCCTCTGTTAACTATGGTTACCTGCAAGGAAACATGTGCAGCCATCATTGCTTTGCACAAAAAGGGATTCACAGGCAAGGATATTGCTGCTAGTAAGATTGCACCGAAAATCAACCATTTATTGGATCATCAAGACCTTCAAAGAGAGAGGTTCAACTGTTGTGAAGAAGGCTTCAAGGGCGCCCAAGAAAGTCCAGCAAGCGCCAGGACTGTCTCCTAAAGTTGATTCAGCTGCGGGATCGGGGCACCACCAGTGCAGAGCTTGCTCAGGAATGGCAGCAGGCAGGTGTGAGTGCGTCTGCACGCACAGTAAGGCGAAGAATTTTGGAAGATGGCCTGGTGTCAAGAAGGGCAGCAAAGAAGCCACTTCTCTCCAGGAAAAACATCAGAGACAGACTGCTATTCTGCAAAAAGTACAGGGATTGGACTAATGAGGACTGGGGTAATGTCATTTTCTCTGATGAATCCCCTTTCTGATTGTTTGGGGCATCTGGAAAAAAGCTTGTCCGGAGAAGAAAAGGTGAGCGCTACCATCAGTCCTGTGTCATGCCAACAGTAAAGCATCCTGAGACCACTCACGTGTGGGGTTGCTTCTCAGCCAAGGGAGTGGGCTCACTCACAATTTTGCCTAAGAACACAGCCATGAATAAAGAATGGTACAAAAACATCCTCAGAGAACATCTTCTCCCAACCATCCAAGAACAGTTTGGTGACGTACAATGCCTTTTCCAGCATGATGGGGCACCTTGCCAAAAGGCAAAAGTGATAACGAAGTGGCTCGGGGAACAAAACATCGACATTTTGGGTCCATGGCCAGGAAACTCCCCAGACCTTAATTCCATTGAGAATTTGTGGTCAATCCTCAAGAGGCGGGTGGACAAACAAAAACCCACAAACTCTGACAAACTCCAAGCATTGATTATGCAAGAATGGGCTGCCATCAGTCAGGATGTGGCCCAGAAGTTGATTGACAGCATGCCAGGGCAAATTGCAGAGGTCTTGAAAAAGAAGGGTCAACACTGCAAATATTGCAGAATTTTATCTTGCCTTTCTAACCATTCTTCTCACTGTGCACTTACAAAATGCACTTACATCTTCTCCCAGGGAGGTTCATTATAGATCCAGGTGTTTTAAACGTCTCTATGGACAGGATAAAAATTTTTACAGCCATTGCCTGATTCATAATACACTTCTGTCTCATTTCATTGTGTATTCCCAATGTTGATAAATTACTAAGGGAATGTGGCCTCTGTGCCACATTATATTTATACTTGTGTGAAACAGGAAGTCATAGATGACTGCTTAAGAGTTATGTCACTGTTATGGACATCAAGCGCACCACACAGGGAAACTGCTATGGTAAATTGTTTTAAGTGTCTTAGCAAGTGATGGCCAGAAATGTCTCACACTGATTGTAGATTTCAGTCTTTAATTTTGTACTACTAAAGACATTTGTCCATTTCTTGTCGATAATTCTACTACAATACTATGCATGTAGTAGTTCTTTAGAGCTGTGTATTCATGCATACTTAATAAATGCCTTCCAGCCTGCAATTTGGGCACTCTGCAACTAAAAAAAAAACATGCAGCAACTATCCAGAAACAGCTGATCTTTTCATTTAAAGGGCTGCTACTAACAGCCTAAAAGATCTCCATTTCAGATCTCCACATATATCCCTATAAATATCCCCAGGGGTCTGCACTTGCATTATTCAACAGGAATAAATGACACAGTGGTTTCCCTTACGCTTCAGTGCAGAAGAACAAGTCTTAACACCTTGTTTATAATTTTGTGGGAGGAGGTTTGCCTTGCATGAAGGGGAGGAGAAGAGCCAAGAAAAACAACAAAGACAAGTGAACAAAGCTGTGGGGAAGGAGGAGAGACTGTACTGAATGAAAATAGAAAGTGAGGGCAGAAAGTGTATCAGGATTGATGGGGGCACTGAAGATGAGAAACAGGTCAGAATAAAGACACTAAAATGAACAGGACAGATTCATTTACTGTAAGTTTAGATTGCACAAAGGGACAGTGCAGCAAAGGATGAACAAAGGACAAACACTGAGTGACAACAAAACCTGTTCAACTATTATTATTTTTTAAAGAATTTATTCTATACAAATTACACTCACTGACCACTTTATTAGAAACACCTGTACACCTGCTCATTCATGCACATTTTACATTCAGCCAATAATGTGGAAGAATCACAATGCATAAAACACTGCAGATACATGTCATGAGCTTCAGTTAATGTTCACATCAAACATGAAAACAAACAAATAAATAAATAAATGGACAAAAACCATCCAGTGAGTAGCAATACTGACTGGTTCAAGCTGACAGGAAGTACCACTCTTTACAACTGTGTTGAGCAGAAAAGCATCTCAGAATGCACATGTGAAGCGGCTGGGCAACAACAGTAGAATATCACATCTGGTTCCACTCCTGTCAGCCAAGAACAAGAATCTGAGCCTATAACGGGCACCTACAGTGGACATTTGAAGATATCAAATAGTTGTTTCAACTGTTGTCTGTGAAAATCAGAGGAGATCTGCAGTTTATGAAATACTCAAGCCAGCCCCTCTAGCACCAAGAACCATGGTCAGAATTACTGAGATCACATTTTTTTCCACATTCTGATATTTGTTGGAAACTGAACTGAAACTTGTGATCTGTATCTAAATGATGATATGGATTGCACTGCTTCCACATGATTGGCTGATTGGATAATTGCATGAGGGTGGCTGTGGCTCAGTTGGTAGAGCGGATTGTCCACTAATCATAGGGTTGGTGGTTCAATTCCCGGCCCACGTGCTGAAGTGTCCTTGGGCAAGACACTGAACCCCAAGTTGCTACTGATGGTAGGCTAGCACCTTGTGAGTGTGTGTGTGAAAGGGTGAATGAGAAACAGTGTAAAGCACTTTGTAGAACTGCTAAGGTTAAAAGGCACTATATAAGTGCAGACCATTTACCATTTATGAGGTTCATCAAACAACTGCTTAATTAACAAACTAATTCAATCACTAAAATCATAAACAAACACTAGATTAGAAATTAGACAACAAAATAAAAACCTCAATGACCATAACAACTAAAACCAATCTGATTGTCTTTAACTGAAGGCAGTTGGAAGCAATGCTGTAAGGTGGCTTGTGGCAATGCTGTTATATACCTTCAGCCAAGTCATTTTCCATCACACAGCTTCTCTACTGCTATGACAAGCCATTGTAGTAAATCCTTCTGCCAAACAAAACTGAAGATCAACTTTATGTTGGAGTCTCTAGTCACGTCAAAGGTTATTTTCAATAACAGAGCATCCCTTGTTTAATTTCCTGAGGAACACATGGATTTAACACAGCTTCCCCAACTCACCAGATGGAAGTCGACACAAGTTGAGTTGTTCTCACACACATTGCTAAGGCAGTCGTCAATGTCCTGCTCGCACCTCACTCCAGCATAACCCGGGTTACAAAGGCAGTAAAAGCCATCCACAACTACAGGAGAAAAATAAGAACCAAAGAATTCCTTAGTTAGAATGGCTGGTAGCTGGCCCAGGCAGAATGAATTACTTTTGGGCAAATAATCATGTCAACTTCATCATTTTCTCTAAGTGCAGTCTCATCTCTGTGGGAGCAAGAGTTAGAAGGACTGGTCACAGTGTGGTTAAAAATAAAAGCTCTCTCTTATAAACCTCTGCACAGCCACTACAGGGGTTGGATGGGGCTTTGACTAGAGAACAAACCCAAACTGATTATTGCGATTTGCATCTATGACAGTCCAGTGCAAATGAAAAATTCCACAAAAATGGGCATACAGGATACATGTATATCCTATAGTGGTTTTGAGAGGTAAAATCACTGACCATCATTATTTCCTGTCCAAATCTTTTATGCGTGAACTTTAATATGCAAAATATCCCATTACATGTTAGGTACAGGTTTTTTGGTGGCTGTGTCCTTTACCAGCTGTACACCAGTGAATGTTGCACTCACGCGTCACTGAATTTATCAGAGGCCCAATAACACAGTTATCCAGCCTTTAATCGTTACACACAGGTGGATCTTTCACCTTTGCACATCTTGACAGCAGTATACAGGCAGCCAGTGACAGAGGTAATTGCGAGATTGTTCTAGGAGCAAATTTATTGCAAACCTAGCTCCTGTGTCCCAGGATTCTTCATTATGCCTGAGATTTAGCACATAATCTGTGCTGTCACTCTGGCTCGGCACATGTAGCTGCTATTGCTCTAATTAACTGCTCGGGGTCCTGGGTGGCAGCCACCATTACTCACAGCAGCTGCCGCCAAGAAACCCCTCTTTGTCCCAGTGCACCCCCTTCCCATGTGTACACGCATGTGCACACACACACACACACACACACACACACACACACACACACACACACACACACACACACACAGATAAGGGCTGATGTAAAGGAAAAGACAGTCAAGAGTTTATTCATGTGTTTTATCTACATTGGTTTTGCCAAGGAAAAAAAAAAGCATATTCAAGCTAAAGTAGTGAATTAATTTTCTTACAGGAAAATCTTTGTCATGGTTGTTGTGCTGAAACGACCGACAACCTGGACACTGAAAAATTAATTCATAAAGATTTTGTGTTTTGAAAATTTGTGAGCTTTGTGACTGAAGTGTGCATGTATATTACCCTAAAGTTTGAATCAGTGACTATAAAATACAGTCAGCTGTAATGTTTTATCTTTTATGTATTACAATGAATTGACATCTGAGGAATGGAGGAATACTGTTTATATGCATCCCCTCCCAAAGTAATTGGACAAATAGCAGCTCAGTTGTTCTTTGGCTGCATTAACAAGGAAGGTAATTATTATCTCAAAACTAGCCAAAGTAAGAAGAAAATAATATGAGTGATTCCTATACAGTGCCATTTAAAAGTTTTTGAACATGTGGAGAGCTATTTTTAACATTGTATTATTTTATTACAGTTTACAAATTAGTGGCATTTAAATAATGGAATGAAATAGTTGTCTATTAAATACCTGGTCAGATAGTGCTAGTATCAGCTGTAGGATAATACACTACACATGTTGTGTGTTACAAATGCCAAATTAGAGTGATCCAAATCAGCCTTGACAGTTTGGTCTAGATTTTTTCCCCAACAAAATTAACTTTTTTCGCCGTTTAACAATAAAACTTTCAGCAAATCACAAAAGAGCCACTGCACCTTATCTTGTTTAGTCTACATTGTTTAACTTAAAACACTGCAACACAGTTAAAATGGGCAGGACATGGTTCTATTTCAGGTTAGAAAAAATTCTAAAAAGAACAAAAACAACACAGAGCCTCAGGTTTTAATTGCATTACCTGTCATTTATCATCAATTATTCAAATCACAGTGCACTACTCCCTAATTGATCTGTTTTCATAGCTGAGTTAACATACATGAGTGCACCTAAGCTAATATAGTTGCACGGTCACGTTGCATGGAGGATCTTTATTCTCATGACACTACTTAATGAATGGTAATAAAGCTTTTAAGAAAAAAAGTGAACTTGGAGCCCCATCAATAGGCCTAATGGGCCTAACAAACCCTGTATCAGAATGGAAATGGCCTGTCCATCACAGGACTTAAGATGTATATGATTTAGGTTTGATAAAATTATTGCGATAATGTGTTATAAATAAATATGAATATACATGAATAGTAGCTGCACCATTCATTTATTAGAATTGTTTTTTTTTACTTTTTTTTTTTTTTTTTTTTACTAGAAAGCCAAATGATGAGACTAGCTGTGTGCATCATTCAGAGCTTTAAAATGAAGCTTGTGGGAAGGGTTCCCAGGTTTCAGCAAATTTCCCATCCCAACTAATCACAAAACAAACAAACAAACAAAAGAAACGCACAAAGACTTGAACCTAGCTAAAAAAAAAAAAAAAATTAAAGTTCTTTTTCCTAGTCTTGTATGGGGAACAAATTAACAGTGGTGTACATGCATTTTTGAGTTACACCCACTGTTCCATATAGCCCATACAGCTGTGCACAAGGAAGCATATCTCTGCTGTGTTTCCAAAAAATAATAATTTAATTAATTAAAAAAAAAGTGCCATTCACTGTCTCTATACTTGTACTCTGTACTGATTTTTAAATGACTGTTCTCATCATTATTAAAATAAAATCTTCCAAGAAAATCATACAGACATTATATACAGTGGGTATAGAAAAGAATCACCCCCTTTAAAATAATCACATTGTGTTGCTTTTCAGCCTGAAATGAAGACAGACACAGTTTTTGTTCTATCCAGCTGTATTTACTCAGTGCAACTTATAACATCCAAGTGAAAGATATAACACCACCATGTCAGAAAAAAATAATAAATAAAAACCAGAATCATTGAGTTGATAAAACCCCCCTCCTAAAAATGACTTGTAAACTCAATCAGGTGTAGCTGATCACCTTCTCAATGACACACAAAGCCATTTGACTTTCAATTGTGATCAGCTGTGGTCATTTAGATTAGCTCAGCATGAAAAGAGCTTTCCTGGAGCATTTTGTAGTGCAACTGAAGCAAACAATCAACTATGGTGGCAAGGCACTGTCAAAGGATCTCCTGGATAAAGTTGTGGACAGGCACAAGTCAAGAGATGGATACAAAAAAAATTCAAAGGCTTTATCAATGCCTAGAAGCACAGTGAAGTCTATTATTAAGAAGTGGAAGGTATTTGGCACAACACAGACCTTCCCTGGATCAGGATGTTGCTCCAAACTGGATGAAAGAGCCAGGAGGAAACTGGTCAGAGAGGCTACCAAGAGGCCTACAGCAACTCTGAAGCAGTTGCAGAAATTTATGACAAAGAGTGTTCATTGTCTGTATGCGACAACAATATCACAAATTCTCCACAAATGTGGCTTGTATGGGAGGGTTGCAAGAAAAAAGCCACTCCTCAAGAAAGGCCACATGAACGCACTGTGAAGATTCTGAGGCCACATGGAAAAAGGTGTTATGGTCAGATGAGACTAAAATTGAATTATTTGGAAGCATGGAGGTGGTAATATCCTGTTATGGGAGTGTTTCTCTGCAGCAGGGACTGGAGCGCTTGTCAGGATAGAAGGAAAATGGATGGGGCAAAATACCGTCAAATTCTTGAGGAAAATCTGCTGCCCTCTGCCAGAAAGTTGTCAATGGGAAGAAGATTTCCCTTCCAACATGACAATGACCTAAAGCACACAGCAAAACTGACCACACAATGGTTGAAGGAGAAAAAGGTGAATGTCCTTTCATGGCCTAGTCAGAGCCCAGAATTAAACCCCATTGAAAAACTGTGGAATGACTTGAAGACTGCAGTCCACAAACGGTCACCATCAAATTTAACTGAACTTGAGCAGTTCTGCAAAGAAGAGTGGGCAAATATTGCAAAGTCTAGATGTGCAAAGTTAGTAGAGACATATCCCAACAGACTAAAGGCTGTAATTAAAAAAATAAGGGGGTGATCTTTTTTCCAACTCAGTGATTCTGGTTTTTAATTAAAAAAAAAAAATTCTGACATGTTGGTGTTATATCTTTCACTTGGATGTTATAAGATGCACTGAGTAAATACAGCTGGATAAAACAAAAACTGTGTCTGTCTTCATTTCAAGCTGAAAAGCAACAAAATGTGATTATTTTAAAGGGGAGGGGGTATTCTTTTCTATACCCACTGTATGTATAAAAACTGCCAGTTTAGACCATTCCCCCTTCAATCACCTTTATTGGCCATGGGTTAAGTACCATGGGTTTACATGTACAAGAAATTTGTCTTGGTGTACTGGTGCTCAAAAATAACAGTAAAATACAAGAAGTAAAATAATATTAATAAGATAAACATTTGCAGGATGAGATAAGAAAGTAAAAGAGAGAAACTTATGAAAATGAGAAGCATAAAAAAAGCTATGAATTCTATGAGCATAAATATAATAATATAAAGATTTAGGAAAATAAAAATAGAGACATTAACTGTACATTAGTGCAGGATGTGCAAAAGTGGGCCAGAGCAAATGCTCACAGTTTGAAGTAAAAAGTTGCAGTATAGCAGTCTGAGTTGTGTGCATTAATTTAACGCATATGAAACAACAATGTGGGGTTTTTCGTTAATGTAATGTGTAATGTCCATGGAGGCAGATAAGAGACCATGGTGGGTCCTGGGTATTGTTAATGAGGCCAGTTGTGGATGGAAAGAAACCGTGAGGTTTTGGTCTTGATGGACCGCAGCCTCTGGCCGGAGGGGAGTGCCTCGAAAAGTTTGTGTCCAGGGTGAGAGGGGTCAGCCACAATTTTAACTGCCCACTTCAGGGTCCTGGAAGTGTACAGGTCATGAAGGGGTGGCAGATTGCAGCCAATAACCTTCTCAGCAGAGCGAATGACATGCTGCAGTCTGCCCTAAAGACAAAACAAAGTGCACCAACACACCGAGGCAGCCATCCATGGTGCCATCGTGAGCTGTGGCTCAGGTGGTAGAGCGGGTTGTCCACTAACTATAGGGTTGGCGGTTTGATTCCCGGCCCACATGACTCCACATGCCGAAGTGTCCTTGGGCAAGACACTGAACCCCAAGTTGCTCCCGATGACAGGCAGGTGCCTTGCATGGTAGCTCTGCTGCCATTGGTGTGTGAGTGTGTACAATGAATGTGTGTGTGAGAATGGGTGAATGAGACACAGTGTAAAGTGCTTTGTGAATTGCGAAGGTTAAAAGGCACTATATAAATGCAGACCATTTATCATTTATAAAGGACTATAATATGTAATGTCTGTATTGTACTGGTATTATACCATGCTACAGTTCTTATACAGTTTAGTACATTGCTTGTCTTAAACTATTTCATTGTTGTGTAGTCCTGTATACACAGCCAGATAAAAAAATACCCCAAACAGCCATAACATTAAAACCACATGCCTAATATTGTGTAGGACCCCTTTTGCCACCAAATCAGCTCTGATAAGTAGAGGCATGGACTCCACAAGACGTCTGAAGTTGTGCTGTGGTATCTGACACCAAGACATAGCAGCAGATCCTTTAAGCCCTGTACGTTGCGAGCTGGGGCCTGCATGGATCGGACTTGTTTCTCCAGCACATCCTACAGATCGGATTGAGATCTGGGGAATTTAGAGGCCAAATCAACACGTTGAACTCTGTCATGTTCGTCAAACCATTCCTGAACAATTTTTGCAGTGTGGCAGGGCTCATTATCTTGCTGAAAAAGGCCACTGCCATTATGGAATACCATTGCCATAAAGGGGTGTACTTGGTCTGCAGCACTGTTTAGGTGGGTGGTACATGTCAAAGTAACAACCACATGAAAGCCAGGACCCAAGGATTCCCAGCAGAACATTTCCCAGAGCATCACACTGCCTCAGCTGCCCGTGTACAGGGATCACCATGGGCACTCCAACCGGTCTGCGGCTACACAGTCCGATATGCAGCAAGCTGTGATGCACTGTGTTCTGACACCTTTCTATCATAATCAGCATTAACTTTTTCAGCAATCTGTGCTACAGTAGCTTTTTGTGGGATTGGACCAGATGGGTCAGAGCATCGCTCCCGATGCTCTAACCTAGTTGTCTACTGTAGCCATCACAATTTGGCCTTTGTCAAAGTTGCTCAGATCCTTACGCGTGCCCATTTTTCCTGCTTCCAACATATCACCTTCAAAAACTGACTGCTCACTTGCTGTCTAATATATCCCAGCCCTTTTTACAGGTGCCACTGTAAAAAGATAAGCAATGTTATTCATGTCACTTGCCAGTGGTTTTAATGTTATGGCTGATCAGTGTTTATCGCCATGATATGCAACATTATTTACTCTATACACAACATGAGTGAATGAGTGTCTGTCCATGTTTTCATCTTTGGAGGTTTCAATTTTCAGTATTAGACTACATATTGGCCAGAAAGTAGGGTATTAAAGGAGCACACTTGCACACCACATGCAAACACAATAACAAGGTTTGTGGTTTTCCTGTGGACTTGGAATCATTTTCAACTGCTGCAGTGGGGAGTTCTGAGAGTGGCATTTCTTTTTCCTTACATTCATTGCTCCCATAAAAATAATTGGCAATACAAACAGAGATGTCTTTAATGCTGTGTCTGTTGCTGCTGAAGTCTCATCATGAAAGGAGAAATCCTTCATTCTTATGATACTTAGGTGCTCGCCAAATGATCAACCAGTGTTCTCTTGGTTTCTCTGATGTATAGCTGATTGCAGGAGATATAAGAAAGAAAAAAAAACTATATGGTTTGGGTCCAGTTTTCCCTTTAGAGGGAAGGGGCACAGCCCAGACTGTAGACACATTTAGCCTATCATATACTACACAGAATGAAACCCCTCCTAGATTTGATCATCATATCATCATGTCATCATGCATGTGCAAGTGAAAGACAGCTGTGCAAGTGAAAGACAGCTGTGGATGTACTGAACTCAAACAAGGTGCATTATTTACTCCATCATCATTTTGTCTCCACAAAATGAACAGAAAATAAAAGTAGAAAGACTAAGCACACATAGTCCAAACAAAGTACAAACTACATAAAAGGACAGATAACAGAACCGAAAGTTTAGTCTTTTTAAAACTAGTAGAGCATTACAGACTTAAAAAAAAATAAAAATAAAATCACAAATACAACTGCTTTTAGCCTTTAATTGCATGTAATCATTTTCCCCACATAATTCTTATTATGCCGCTGATGAGACCTTGTGATATAATGAATTGCTCGACACTAATGATAACACTTCATTATCAAACTATTGATAGAGTTCAGTCCTCCCTTCTAATATCATGACCAGGCATCAATATAGTGAGGTGCACTTCACAATAAAAAAGGCACACCAAAGACCAGTTCATGTCAAATAGTAACAGCAAAAGACCTGTAGAAGTCTCTAGAAAATGTAAGTGTCCCTATTTATGTGTGCACAACTCTGGAAGAGAATGGCGTTAATGGTCCACAGAGAAACATCTCAAGTTTGCAAAAGACCATTTTGATGTTCCACAATGCTTCAGGCATGTTCATGCATGTTCTGCAGGCAGGTGAGACAAAAGGCAGAAATGGACAATTCTGTGTATGGAGGGGAAAAAAAGCCATTCCTCAGAGTGTTAGCATGGTTGAGGGAGCATCATTGTTTGGGGCTACATTACTGCCTCAGGGAGTGGACATCTTGCAATCATTGAGGAACTAATGTCCCAAAACACCAGGGAAGAAAAAAAAGAGAGAGAGGAAAATTGGTGTTTTTGAGTGGCCAAGTCATGGCCTAAACACAGCTTTTTATGGGAAACATGCAAAAGTCCTTGAAATATTGATGAACTGAAATGGTTTTGTAGAAAGGAATGGTCTAAAATGCCTACCTGTTCACCCTGTAACAACTAATGCCCAAATTCTACCCATTGCACCGTTAACTTAAAGAAACCTCTAAGGTCATAAATTGAATACACTGAATTTATGTTTTGGAGTTCCATAAGTTCCATTTACTGACATGGATATGGGCAGGGCTAAAATCTATGCTGCAGACAGCACATTTTAACTTCACTGTTCAATGGCTCTCCTGCTGCCTATCTTATATATGGTCCATACTCTATCCAACCCAAAGCCCTTGAATTAGAGTGATTGTAGAGTTTTGATCAAAAGGCAACCTATCCATTTCTCCTTTAGTAAAATTATTATATTTTCCTGTACATTTTCCTGTAATTATATTACAGGAAAATTTATCTAAATGCTAACAAAAGATCACTTCTGTTCACAGACCCTCTTACTGGTATATTCAGCATCACTAATAAACACACTCATTAGTAGCAAGTTCTCAGCCATAGATGCTATCACTAATAACCAAACCTGCCCTAGGAGTACACTTTCCATGATTCTTTTGTTGTTTTCCTTGTTGTAATACACCAAATATAACTAATTGGCTAATTACTAGGCCCTTCATGAACGTGCTCGGAATTTTCCATGTTCAACAATCTTGTTCTTACACCTGCAGAGTTAAGGCCTAGTTAAGCTAGCAAAACTGGAAAACAGCCCTTTTCAGTCTCAGACTAGGACTCGATGACGCATTTGCCTGTTATACTTTTTCCCCATGGGTAGGACCAACTAACACAGAACTGTTCTATCTTTGAAATGTTAACAGGTCATCACAGGACCTGTACCTGGCAGGGGAGAGCTAGAAGGCACGTTTTGTCCCTGTTGGACTGGCCCACACACAATCGTCCACAACACTCAATCAGTGGCCTGAGAGTTGGATGGCTGTTTCTTACTTTCTATATTGAGATAGTTCTGTTCAAACACTGTGTATTCAAGAAGAAGTAGGGGAATGTGGTATCTAACACCACAGCATGTTGGGTGCCACTGAATCCACAGTAGGGGTGCGATGCTATACAGTAACAATAACACAGAAATAACAGGGAACAGAGCCTATAATAAGTAGAAATGAGTTAAAAGAGGTAATTGTACACTATATGGGCAAAAGTTTGTAGATACCAGACCCTCACACACATATGTGATTTCTGAACATCCCATTCCAGATTCAGTCCCCCTTTGCAGTTATAATAACCTTCACCATTCTGGGAAGGCATTCCATCAGAGTTTACCTGTGGGGATTTGCCCATTCAGTTACAATTAGTGAGGTCACACACTGATTTCGGTCAAAGAGGCCTGGGGCACAGTCAGCATTTCAGTTCATCCCAAAGGTGTTGAGGTCAGGGTTCTGTGCAGGCCACTCAAACTCTATTTCAACCATGGCAAACCATGTCAGTATGGAGCTTGCTTTATGCACAGGGACACTGTCATGCTGGAACATGTTTGGGACTGTAATGCAACTGTAATGAACTGTAATGCAACAGCATACAAAGACATCTTATACAATTGTTTGCTTCCAACTTTGCAGCAACAGTTTGGGAAAGAACCAAATATGGGTGTGATGGTCAGGTTTCCACAAACTTTTGACCACATAGTGTAAATGTAGAAATGAGATTCTGTATGTTTATAATGGATGCCATTTTTAAAAGTTGATTTTTCTGACTTCCTGGGCAGAGTGAAACGCAAAGAACAAAGAAATTAACGGCTGCAGGTCTTCAGGTGTGGTAGCAATGGCAAATATGCCACCAATGTATATATTATATTAGAATCTTCTTGGCATGGATTCTACAAGTCGTCTTCTAAAGATATCCCCTCAATTGGTGCTTTGGTGTTAGTGATAGAGTGTGCTGTCTACCACGTCATTTCTGACTGCCCAGAGTCATGACTAAAGCGGATGAGTCATCACAAGTGGGTGAGTGCAAATATGGCATAAACCAAGAGAATGCCTATGGCCTGAATGCTTGATCTGTACAGTGATTTTACTGGCATGGATTATGTCCAGTTGTCCCCTTAGAGGAAAGGGGCACTGCAAATCAATGCAAAATTATACTGACTGAGTAGATGATCTTTTTTGTCTATTTTCATGTGTCCATGATAAGAAAAAGACTAAGTAAATATGGTTTTAATGGGAGAGGAACCACCACAGAGGAAGTCAGTAAACATCACTTTTTATTTTAGAAACACCTGTACAATTATCCAATCAGCCAATTATGTGTCAGCAGTGCAATGCCTGGACTTTTTCCAATTTTTAACTGTTCAGTTTCAGTGAGCCAGGCTGTACACACACTGAACAGTTGACTGACACGAGTGGAATGCAATGTGGTCTTCTACTGTTGTAGCCCATCCGTCTCAAGGTTTGATGTGTTGTGAATTCCGAGGTGCTTTTCAGCTCACCACATTTGTAAAGAGTGGTTAGTTAATTTGCCATAGCCTTTCTGTCAGCTCTAACCAGTCTGACCATCCTCCTCTGACCTCTCTTATCAAGAAGGCATTTCTGCCTGCAGAACAGTCACTCACTTGTTGTTTGTTTTTTGCACCATTTTGGATAAACTGTGAGTAAACTCTGTGCATGAAAATCCCAGCCCATCTGGCACCAACAAACATGCCAAAGTCAGTAATTGAGATCACATGTTTTCCTTATTCTGATGTTTGATGTGAACATTAACTGAAGCTCTTGATCTGCATCTGCATGATTTTATGCATTGCACTACTGCCACATGACTGGTTGACTGGATATTTGCATGAATGCAGTTGAACAGGTGTTCTTAATAAAGTATATATCATGTACATAAATACCAAAATGCCTGAAAATAAGAAAATAAAGTACATTTTAAAAATTCTGAGCCATGAGGCATGAAAAGCCAAGAGGACTGCAACAGCTGAGAAGCGGCAGAGCTTTAGTTGTTTGAAAGTGTTTTTTCCCCCTCTATCTCCTTTTGTTTACCATGCTGTGGCATGACCCAAACATACATTTTAAGTTACATCTCCACAAATTACTTTTAGTGTTGTCATTTTTTCCCCAAGTTTAGTTGACCCTGATATCTGCCCCAATTTTTTTTCCTTACAATAAATGCATTTTATAGGCAGTTATCTGATTATAAATAAAAGGCATGGTTGATGAGGTGATTTGACAGTTTTGGACATAACAGTTCAGCCTCATGAATGTGCATGCACATTCCAACACATACCTAAAGATCTTGACAGATCTGTAACAAAGCCATGTCTTGTTCTGCTGTAAACTCTTTTAACAGACCCTCTGTGAGGGTTCTTTGTAGTTTTTCCTGGTGTTTATGCTGATTTCTTTTTGATGTCAAAGCTAGCTCATTGTACTGATATTATAACTAGCAAACCAATGAGAATGAATGAGGTGATGGCACAAACCAAGACAGCTAACACTAGCTCAGTTTCCTAATTTATTAACTGTATGATCACAGCTAACACTCAGAGTAGCTTGTTAAGGTTCACCAGTCACTCCTTTTTAAACAAACTCCACAGAGAGTATGAGAGGAGCATAAAAGAGCACACTTCTGCAATCAGGTGGTTAACTGCAGGTGACAGAGATAGATTAAAATCATGGAGAGCACAATTTTTTCCCCCTCAAAGATAGGCGGTGTTGAATGTAAATGTTCACTGCTGTTTACCAGTAAATTTTCAGTTGATACCTTACATTAGCTACTTATACTTACATTACTTTAATTAACATGATGGATAGTTTCAGATAGCTAGCAAATAATAGCTCAGTCAGTCATGACTCAAAGCTGTAAAATCATTTCCTGACAAAGGTAAAATCAACATACCTGTGAAAATTATATGACTGCAATATAACATTTTACATAGTAATTAATAATGCTGTACTTGCCACATTGATTTAGCCAATGCACTTGATGAAGTGCAATCTTAAGTTGTACTTCAGGTTATATTTCATAGTGTACACACTCCAGAAATGAACAAGAACTGTGTACATCAGCAATATGGGCAGGCGAGAGGCGGACCCACTGTCTGACCGGCCATGTCTACTGCACAGACTCTGGCTCCAATTTTTGCTAGATGGTGACTCCAGTTTCAACCAAAAAAAGGCTTCAAATCTGCACAATGGGAGTAAATGGCACCATGTTGTACATTCTCATATACAGATCCATCAAAGGGGATCTCCTGCACACAGCCCACCCCAAGTCATTCCACAGGTTTTTGATAGGATTTAGATCTGTTGTTGACTTGGATTTGTGCTTTGGGTTGCTATCATGCTAGAAGGTGGATTTTTCTTCATCTTCAGATTGGTTAATTCTGAGTACAGTCACATGTCCCAATATAAATGGGTGTGTTCTATTTGTTTTTCACTTGAATTGTATTGGTTGTTCACATTAATAATGGAAAAAGACATTATTTATCTTGATTAAATTTTTTACATCACATAAACCTGCAAATTCATCAGGGTTGTGTATATATATATATATATATATATATATATATATATATATATATATATATATATATATATATATATATATATATATATATATATATATATATATATATATATATGTATACATATACACACACATACACATACACTGTACTCAAGATAATCCCTTGCATGAGAACTTTCTAAAAGGCACAGGGAACTCACCAGCTAGTCAAATGCATTGTTAAATCATGCTTGGAACTTTGGAGTAAGTTACATTCACTTCCCTTTGAACAACAAACCCATTAGCAGCACTCACTAAGGAGAGGCAGGCACAATGACCCACCTCATCAAGCCTCATTATAAATTCCGGAAACTCGCAAACTTCTGTGATTTGGGCATTGGATTTTCATCTACCTGGATCATCTATGTTAGAGTCGTGTTTGTGACTCTAAATCTGGCTGATCCCACATCGACCTCAGCCAAGACTGTAACGTCTGACTATCAAACTGATTTCTGAATCAGCCTGGACTTAGCAAAGAAGTTTCTTTTTTTGCTTTGAGCTTTAAACAAATATCTGTTTAACACCACTCTGGCTCCATCCTGTCTAAGAACAAACACCCCCCGCCAGGGACTTCAAAGGTCTCTGAGGCTCTCCAGACACCCCAGTTGGAATGCTACAGGGGACACGACCCCCTCTTCAGACACACACACACACACACACACACAAAGCTTACCTACACTCACACGCGCATACACAAGCTTACCTTCCACACACAATGGAAGAATCTCTCTTGAATGTAACATGTAATTATATGTAATTATTCGATGTCCAAATAGTTTGATGTTTTCTTATTTGCATGCATTGTGTGTTCATGTAACCCAGCTATAATGATTTTGGATAGTTTAATTTAGGATATTATTTTAAATGTCTGTAACCATGTTTCACCTTTTAATATTTTTATAATTCCATCGAATTTGGTATGTAGTTAATCGTCTCTCGATGCTCTGATTGATTATGCATATCATATTGCAGTGGGATACATTATTTCATGCTTTTTCTTAATCGCATATATAATACAGTTTAAACTGGTGCCGCCCCAGATGGGCAACCCACTCTAAGAGGACACACAGGAAGTTCCTCCCACCAACAAATCCAGCTTCCTGATTGGCCAATAGCCCAGAGAGGCGTGTGCGTTGGTGTTGTCTTTAAAACAACACGCATTGAAACTTCTCTTCAGTCTTTTTCGGTTCACCCCAGTTCACTTCAGTCTTACTCTTTCCGTTTTCCCTCCCCCGGTGCCATGTGCCCCGGGAAGAGGGAGCCACTCTCTCTCTGGGACAAAGATGCAACTGCCTCACGGCCCACGACTTTTCAAACAGCACGATGAACCAGCGAACTCGACATGACCTCGCGCGAATTTTGAACCGACAACACTTAAGCCATGCAAGTATAGTTAATGGATCTATATATGCGTTAAGATTGTACCCCTGTTTACAGGAGATTCTGATTCGTTGCTGGTTTTGGAAAAGGCTAATTGTTTGTGTTTTTGTCTGCTACCCTCTTCCTTTCATTACTTTCTCTCTATACTCTCTCTTTTCTTGTATATAAATGTACATATGTATTGTTTGCTTAGAGTTAGTTGTGTGTATCCATAGTTACACTTAGTTATTAAAATCTATTATCACCACGCTTGATTGTCTCTGTTTTGGTCACGTGATGAGTTCCTTCTACACTGCGAGTCTTGCTACACGCTCTCAAAATGGAGAGTCCTTCCTGGCCAGAAGGATAAACTCCCTCTTTAGAGTTCATAGTTCTAAAACTAGGCTACAGCTAATCCTAAAAGCTGATCTAGACCACATATATAGTCATAATTAATTATAATCCATCGTAGTTAATTATCTATATGTATATGTGCACATACATTAATTCCCTTTCATGGCTGATGTATATTTATAACTGGTCATAACACGCGTTGATTAGATATATAGATATATTTCACGCTATTTGAGCTAATTCCTTACATAAATTGGTGGAGAATACATTTAAACGTGTTAAACATCTTTTAATGCGTTACATAAATTGGTGGAAAATATATTTTAAACGTTTCAGATTCATATGATCCGCTACAACTGGCGGAGATAATGCGGGAACGCTTTAAAACCCTTGTCTCATGAGCAAAATGTGCTCCGAATCCAAGCGTGCGCCTTTTGTTTCGTTTCATTGTTAAATCTGATTTGCTACAGTCTCCAAAGATCCAAAGACTTATGAAGATCCATAAGAACTTTGGACTTTGAACTGTGCAACTTCCACTGAAGAATAGGGTGCAGTGTGTCATAAGCCATGATCCCTGGATCAGCTGACTCCACAATCTCTCATCACAAACAGATTCACATAATTTGATGTAAATCCTTCAGGTAATTGGCAAATTATTACCATTTCTTATCTTGGTGATGATTCTTCAAGTGGTATATCTTTCTGATGTATACCATTGTTATTAAAAATAATGATCATTTCTAATATTTTAATGTGTGAGAAGGTCACAGATTGTGTCGCCCTGATGAACCTCTTATCCCCTTCCTACTCCCCTGTGAGCGCACTATTCAACTCCCTCTCCATCAACAGGATGACACAATACGACAACAAAGCATACCTGGAATTGTTTGAGGGCACCGATGTAGCAATTTCTATGGCATGCTACTCGTGAATCCAGCTGACCCTGGATGAACCTGTTTTTGAACTAATTTATTTTTGTACACTCATGCCACAGCACAGTAATCACACAAACGTAAAAAAAACAAAACAAAACACACAAGTAACTAAATCTCTGATGCTTTTCAGCTGCCACAGTCCTCTTGGCTTTCCTCAGCTCACATTCAAAGTTTCAGCTTACTGAGCAGAGTGACACTATCAGCTTGTTAATATAACCAGCGCAAATAGTTTGCCAGACAGGTTTGCCATGTTAGCTGATCCCCAAGCAATCCCGCAGCAGACTCCCACAAAAGCATGCCCCATCTGCTACAGACATGTTGTGCTTTTTAACCATTTATAGTTAAATTGAATGATCTGGAGAATCCAAGCGACAAGTTAGTTCCTGTTATCACTTACTGTACGTTATAGCAGCTATACAGAGTTGTACCCTCACCAGCTTCTCTTTTTTCTCTTTCTTGAAGTTTACAAGACAAAAATGAAATGCAGCTTGTCATGTTAATGAGAAATTGGAAATCACAATGCCCTCTATCCTGAAGACTCTCATATGGCAAAAAAAACCATACTGAGTGTTACAAATCACTGACATCCACGACTCATTCCATAAAAATAAAATGAACATTTCCTAACAGAATGTTTCACCATATCAACAATTATACACATTTTTCTTTAAAATTTTATTTAAAGGTTTTTCCCCCTGCGAGTGAGCTGTTACTATAGAAACTATAACACACTAGAACAAATGCATTATAATATAAACTTATATTTAAAATTACAGCTAATATCAGAGCTGCTGTTAAAAAAAATCAATTAACACCTTCTAAATGATCAGATTTGAGACTTAGACTTAGTGCTATGATATAAATCTATATAATGCAAGCAGCATGATTTGACTTATGTTGAAGGTTATTTCAAATCCATTTTTGCTGTTAATTTGTACATAAAATTCTGTGATTTGTCATATGGTGGGAATAACAATCATGTTTGTATCTCCAAACTTCAATTTGGCATCTATTTGGCATTTATCACACTTTCATAATGGCAGCCAAGTGGTTAGAAGCCTTTGCCCAGGCACAATGCACAGTGCCAGCTAAGAAGCAAAGCTTCCACAGATCAGTTGACATAACATGGAGCTTTCTTCACACTTACCCTGGGCTAGCTCTTTGGGGGGTATTAGGCAAGGGATAAAATATGCTGTCATGTAAATTAATGAACCTTTGGGAGTCCGCTTTATGCATGACTAGTAGGGGGTATCTGGGGAAAAGGGCTTTTAGATGAAAATGCAGATAAATACACTCTCCAAAGTAAAATCGCAGAATTACAGAATGATACATCATGCTTGGTACTTTTACAAATATACTGTCATTTATGCTATGGTGAGCCAACACAAAATGTGCATCTTTAAGAGTCAGGCTTCGAAGTCATTTTGAATAAGGTTCTGATCTTATTTTGAATAATATAAATATAATTCTATACATTGGGGGAAAAAAGTATTTGATCCCCTGCTGATTTTGTATGTTTGCCCACTGACAAAGAAATTATCAGTGTATGATTTTAATGGTAGGTGTATTTGAACAGTGAGAGACAGAATAACAACAAAAAAATCCAGAAAAATGCATTTAAAAAAAGTTATAAATTGATTTGCATTTTAATGAGGGTATTTGATCCCCTATCAATCAGCAAGATTTCTAGCTCCCAGGTGTCTTTTACACAGGTAATGAGCTGAGATTAGGAGCACTCTCTTAAAGGGACAGGACAACTGCACCGCATCAAAGGGACGATGGACGGGGCCATGTACCGTCAAATCTTGGGTGAGAACCTCCTTCCCTCAGCCAGGGCATTGAAAATGACCTTAATGACTTGGAGAGGATCTGCAAAGAGGAGTGGGACAAAATCCCTCCTGAGATGTGTGCAAACCTGGTGGCCAACTATAAGAAACATCTGACCACTGTGATTGCCAACAAGCTTTTTACCACCAAGTACTAAGTCGAAGGGGTCAAATACTTATTTCACTCATTAAAATGCAAATCAATTTATAACTTTTTTGAAATGCGTTTTTCTGGATTTTTTTTGTTGTTATTCTGTCTCTCACTGTTAAAATACACCTACCATTAAAATTATAGACTGATAATTTCTTTGTCAGTGGGCAAACGTACAACATCAGCAGGGGATCAAATACTTTTGTCCCCCCACTGTACATATACTGTAGCTCCAATTCACCATTTGGTAGAAGAGATACTTCACAGCTGAGATCAATCAACATAGATCATTAAAGTGTCATGTCCATGATTTTTCATTTTACACCTTGTGATTAAAATCGTATAAATACATACATTTGTAAATATTTTCTTTATTTAATTTACAGGATTTTTATTGACTTCTATAGCTAGGAACAAATCCTTGGACATCCTGTACTTGATATAAAAAGAATAAAATATTCTGATTTCTGTAGGACTGGGGTGACTGGGGAACATGATATTGAGTGTACCATCATAGCAGAAGCCGTGGATGCAGGGGTTAGAGTTGCACTCGTCAATGTTGAACTCGCAGTGGGGGCCGGTGAAGCCTCGGAGGCAGTGGCAGTGGAATCCCAAAGGGAAACGGTCCAAGTCGGCTTCTTCCACACACTCAGCCCCGTTCTCACATGGATTATTTGCTTCACATGGAAGGAGCTCACAGTGTATACCTGGGTGTAAGAGCAGTGGGGTGTAAAGCAAATCATGCCAGATTTTAAGTAAGCAAATACATTTTGATAAATTTTGCTAGAGACATTGGGGAAGAAACTTAGTCCAGGCCCTTTGAAATATGTAGTTAAATGCAAGTTTATCTGAGTGTCATATTAACTTTTTCTATTACATCTTTTACACAGAGAAAAAAAATTAATGTGCAAAAAGACATGAATTAAAAACAAAGTCTCCAGAGCAGAGGCACTATATGACATCCATGATCTAAGATCACAAAAATGTCAGTTCTTAATTCATGCTGCTAAAAAACAAACAAAAAAACAAACAAAAAAAAACATTTTCACAAACAAACAAACAAATGAACAAACAGATGCTAGATGCGGCAATGTGATATGGGAAACCAGACAACCTCTGAAGCAAGGGTTCTCAAAATTTTCCTAGTCAGGGACTCCTTTTAAATATTAAAAATATCCATAGGCCCCCTAAGTACAAATTTATTTTACAAACGTTAGTAAAATTAGACACATTATTTAAAAGCTGCAGTACTGAACTTTTGCCTCTCAATCGCCATCTCTGTTTGAAACATAAAACTGCAAGTTACTTGCGGAGTTATTTTATTTTTTACATGGGTTGTGCTTCAGCACTGCTCCTCGGATGAATCTGATGGTTTGAGGTATTCATATGGGTTGTATCCATTATCGTATGTGGGTTGCTCCAATACTTGACAATGGAGGTGGTGGCAGATATGGTTTTCTTGGAGTAGAGGTGAGTTGCTCTCTCTCATAGCTAGCAGAAAATAAGTGCAATTAACCAAATTGACCATAGCAAAGAAAAGAAAAACCCAACAACAACAAAAAAAAACAACATAGGAAACTCGATACCTAGCTGAATCAAGCGAACAAGTGCACTAATGTTAGCTAGCTACCTATTGAGCCACTGAAATGTCTTACCTGTTCAGCAGAAAAAAATCCATCTCTGCGTCAGTCTTCAATCCCTTCAGATCTCTGAGTTTTCGCCAAATCTCAAAAGCCATGCCGATATTTATACTCATTTTAGCACGGGCACTGTCACTTTCCCTTTTTGACTGCAGGCTCTCTGCAGTTCAAGGTTTCTTGGTTTTGACAACAGCTGATTCCCCAAATGTCAACGATGATTGCCGTTTAGAACTATCCAGATTAAAGCAGCCATCTAGATGACAAGTTTAAATTCAAAGCAACTCTTGTGAGGTCAAGTTACATACACTCCACCATCCTCAGCCCCCATACACACAATATAGTAGCCGGCTCTTCTACTTTCTGTTTACGGACGTGGCCATGCAAATGAGGTCAAACTGACGTTTCCCTAAAAATCCGACCCAACAACTCAAATTCTAAATCATTATTATAAGCTTACCGTTGTAAATCAGGGTAAGGTAAGGAGACAGTTTTGAACACTGACTTTTTTTTACATAATTGCTCAGTAATTGATTTTTGTTCATTTTTAAACAAAAAAGTTCAATACTGCAGCTTTAAATGTGTATAGTAATGTTTTTTTGTTCTATTTCTTTCTTTCAACTTTCCATTTACAAGTTTTATTAAAATTGTCATTAGATGCCAGTTGATATTATTTATAGGCATACTAACACTGATAATGGTGTTTCCACCACTGCAACAAAACAGGAAAATCCTGGACCTCCTGGCCATGCTCCAAAGGACCCCTAAGGGTCCCTGGAACCCACTTTCAGAGCCATGCCTCAAAGGGATAGATTAATCTGCATTAAAGACCTTTCCCCTAGGAACAGCCTGAATTCAATAAAGTTACTGAACCATTCTTTCTGGCCCATGTGACATGATCCCATTCCATCACATTTCAAGGCTACCCCAGTGAGATTGAGATCTGCTTTGTGACATACCCTACTGGCTGTAGCCACTAGAAGATGTAAAGGAAAAACTTTTCAGGAAAACTGCACCAATAAAGGAATGCACATAGCCAGCAATAATACTCAGGTAGTCTGTGACATTTAATCAATGCAACAATTGGTATTAAGAAGTGTACTTTTCGCCAAGCAAACATTTACCACATCATTACACCACCACCAGCAGTCTGAACCAGCGAGACAAGGCAGGCTGGATCCATAGTTACTCCATCAGATTCTGACCACACTATGTGCATGTGGCAGCAGAGATTGAAATTCATCAGACTAAGTGACTTTTTTTTTTGAGTTCGTGTCTGCGGGCTTGGTTTCTTGTTCTGAGCTAACAAGAGTGAAACCTGATGTGGTCTTTTGTTGATGCAGCCCTCCCACTTCAAGGTTCAATTTATGTTGAAGATGCTTTTCTTCACACCACTGTTGCAACACATGGATATTTGATTAAACTGCCATGTTGTCTTCCTGCCATCTTGCATCAGTCTGAATATATTTCTCTGATCTTGGTCTTTAACGAAGTTGTGTGATTTTTGCCCATACAACTGCCGCACGACTGCACCCTTCTCTGTAATCTCAGCACTCTGCATGTGATAATTCCAGGAGTTTCGGACATCCAGTTTCCATTTCAAACTTCCATGTCTATAAATATAAATGTTTATATAGTGATTTACTGCCTTATTATTGGTTGATTAGATATTTGCATGTATCCACTGAGCTCCATGATTTATTTAAATACATGGGCTTTCAAATTCCATTTGGAGGACGACATCTGTCATTTTATCCCTTTAATTCAAAGTTCCAATACGTGTTACTAATTACCCCTAAATCCCTCCCCATAAAGAAAAGCAGAATAAACTTAACTGGGCAACAATAACTAGGTATGGGTACCTCAGATATGCATTTAGGATTTTAAGCAATATTTACAATATGATACTATGTTGTTTGTGGCACACTTGTTAATTAGATGGCCAGGGTCAAAGAAGTTTACGGGAAGGGGTAACATTTTAGGCAGTTACTAAACTTAGGATGCAGGAAGAGAAGTGGAGGATCTGTATTAAAAAGGATTGTGGAAAACTAAATTATGAGTTTAAAAAATGACTGTACAAATGACATGCAACATGAACATCTGCATTAAGCTATGTGGCTAGCTAGCAAGTCTGGCTAATAAAGCCTTCCTTTGCTCCTGTTAAAGTATAAAATGTTTAGCTACAAATTCTAGATTTCTCTAGATCTCTAAAAATATAATAACAATAAAATGATGAATGGTAAAATACTAAACAATGTTTCTATAGAGGATGAGAGAACCAGTGGGACATTCATACTAAATGGAGGCAGTGTCTACTTTTTTGAAACTTGAAAAGACCAAAAAAACTGCTACCTAAACTGCTATTCTGAATCTGTGATCTTTAGGATTTTCTTTGTCGCATCCTCACTGTGCCGTGGAGCACTATACAAACTGCAAATTTCCAACTGCTCCAGATTTAAATGGATTGAAAATAAATTCCGTATTGAAAATTTATAGACTTTATTTTGAACATGACTGTGCTGAATGATATTTTTAACTGCTTATGTAGATCTATACACACCTGACAGGTCAGCAACCATCTCTTTCAGCTGTGTTCAAAGCTCTTTTGGTTTGCAACATGGCAAAGGGATTTTACAGGCGTGCAACCTCGCATTTATACATAAAAACAGCAACAGTCCTTGGAGACTGAAAGAATGACTGCTTCAAAAGTTTGTCATTGAGTTGAGTCATTCTTATCAGAATTATTTTTGTAAGTGGAAAGGTAAGAAGTATCTCCAATTGTTTGAGTTGAAAATCTGAATGCTTGTAAGCCATGTTTACTTTATGCAATTATTCTGCCCATTCTCTGGAAGGTGCCAATAATTCTGAAGTACATGGATTGCTAGTATTAACAAACTGTATAGAGATTGTGATATTTCAAATGACAAATCTTCCATGCCTGTCATTGAAATTTCATAGTTCATATATTGAGCTTGTTAGCTTGTCAGATGTAGCAACCTAAGAGGTGAAGCCTAATATAGGCACTGTAATGTCTAAATAATGGCATGAAGTTATAAAGTATGCTCTTAGATCAAAATGTATTTTATTATAACATTACTAGTAACAACATCAGACAGCACAAAGATAAAATACTGAACACAAAGAAATTTCTTTCTGTTCACTGTGACAAGTGCCTAAATGCTATTTCTAATTACATAGTCATGACTTTTATTAAGGAGTTCAGAGGAAATGTTCCCCCTCTCCAGTCATGCAAATTGCAGTGCACTTCTGAATTACTTGTAAAGCTGCACAGAAGATGAAGTTGGTGGTATGCAAAATACTCATTTGCAAATTATAGAAACTATTTTATTACAAGAAAGCGAGCACTGAAAAATTAAAGCAACAATGTGCTATATGTTTGCACAGTTAGAAATGCATACAATTACACTTACCTGCATAATTGCCCAGTGGGTAAATGTCTGCCATTAACATGAGCTGGCTTGTGGTCAATTAACCAATGTGTCAATGTGTCCAGTTAAAATGAGACACACACACACACACACTTGCGCACACACTTGCGCACACACACACTAGGGTGGAGTCTGAAGTTTTCTCATGAAATATCCTTGAAGGTTAGTCAGAAAAAGATGTGCTTAATAGATTTAGTTAATGGAGCAAAGCAAGATTATATCAAGAATTAAGTCTAAAGATACGTAGATCCATTCCACAAATATGAACACAAGCCAGAAACAGCTTTCCTCTGACCCCTGCAATCAATCTGGCTAACGACACCAATCAGTATGAGTGGGGCTTTATGATGAACCATATTTAAGGCCTACCTTTTCCTGAGCAATTATTTTTTAAAGTGCCCATCCAGTACATTGCCTCCTCAAGCATGTCCTTGAGTTCTGTTTTGTTTTTTTTCTTCTTCTCCAGGTCTTAGCACAACACAATAGGGCACACTGAAATCATAGAGTATTAGCCTTTGTAATTTGATGCACTGCTTCCTGTTTGTTTTTTTTTCCTGCTTAACCTCAGTGCATTCAGCAAACAAAGATGTACCAGTGCGGCAGCACTATCCAGATGGATTCAGACAGGCAAAGAAAAAAGCTTTCTGAAGTTAATTAACCTTGCCTTTTTTGCCTACTGCTTCCCTACCTTCCCTATTCTGTGCTTATTACCTTTAAATGGATCCACACATTGGCACTGGTAATTACCAGGCTGGTCTCGGCAAGTGGCTTCATTCTTGCAAGGAGAAGAGCTGCACTCGTCAATATCCACCTCGCATGAGGGTCCTTTGAGAGGGGAAACAGACAGCGGGAACAAATAAACTGAGGCACAAATACACAGATGGGATGATTGTCATTACCATCCTCCTTTTATACAAAATATTAGCTATTCAACAAGACACACAGGAGAAAAATGTTGATTTAATTAACTCTACTTAAAATTACAGAAAAATTTCCTACAAACAGACGTTTTCCTATTACTCCTTGCTATAATCATCTATACAGACAAGGACACGGGCAAACCAAAGGGCGACGCCACCCTGTCCTACAAGGATCCGCCGGCTGCCAAGGCAGCAGTGGAGTGGTTCAATGGTAAGGACTTCCAATGGAAGAAGCAGGGGGGAATTTTTTTTTTTTAAACAAATTTCCTACAAATATTTGCTAATAACTGGCATTGCCTAAAATATGCTGATGCCTTTTACCACAGACATAATTAAATGAAAATCCTGTGTTACTGCTAATCAGATTTAGCAAATATGTAGTTTGCATGATTGCTTGAAACATACCAGTGAAGCCAAGAGGGCAAATGCATATGAACCCATTGGCAAGATCCAGACACGTGCCTTCATGCAGGCATGGAGATGACAGGCATTCGTTGATGTCAATTTCACATAAAGTGCCTGAGGAAGATGCAGAGAGGGAAAAATGCAAAAGTCTTGAAAAATAACAATGCCCACCAATTATATAAAAGTTTGCACATTAAGCAGATGGAGACAAAAGGAAAACAATATAAATTCCTTTTAAAAGTTTTTAGTACTGCACCTCCTGCTTGAACAAACTATAATTGAGATGAACATTCTGTTGGGCAGTTGGTTACTAAAATATGGACAGTCAGACAAGCCCGTTTCTTTAATAATTTGAATGAGCATAAAATAAATGAGAGTGGAATGACATTTAAGAATAATTTGCCTACATGTGAATAGCAACAGACTTTGTGTCTTCAAAAGGTCTAAAGTGAAGTATAAGGTAAAGAAATAAAAAACAAGTAATAGATCTGTGTGAACCCGTACTGTGTAGAAGTACCTGTGGCTCCATCTGGACAGACACAGCTGAAGGAGTCGAGTTTGTCCAAGCAGGATGCTCCGTTTTTACAAGGCTGGCTTAGACACTCATTTACTTCAATCTCACAGTTATTACCTGGGGGAAAATGAGGAATGGTTCACTAAATAAGTGCAGACTGTGGACTAGGTCTACAATAAATTGTTATTTTTATAATTAAAGTAGATGATCAACTAATCTAACCATTCACAACGTACCAATGCCATTAACCGCTTTAAGTTACAAATAAAAAAAATGACACAAGAAGCACGAAATTCAAATGAATGAGAGACTGTAATAATATGAATAGGATGCTGAAAGTAATATGAGACTAACTTCAACAGATTACAATTACCAAGTAGGAACAATGGGTTTTAAATTGAACAATCTCAATGACGTTTTATCATCAACATACAGTTACTCCTTGTACAACTGATGCAGTGACTGCATTTATGCAGAGATTAGTCTTACAGCATTTTAAAATGTGTGTAGGGTGCAGGGCAAAACACACATCTTAAGATCTACAGTACTGTGCAAAAGTTTTAGGCACATTCAAAGAAATGCTGTAGAGCAAAGATGCCTTCAAAATAATGAAATTAAATGTTTCTACATAAAAAAAATAGTAAAAAAAAAAAAAAAAATACAGCACAGAGCAGTAAACAGTAGTAAATGAAACAAAGTCAATATTTGGTGTGACAAAAAAATAAAAATAATAGTAGTCTCCGATACAATTTGTGCAGTTTTATAAAGAAATGAGCTGGTAAGTTTTATTGAGCATCTTGCAGAACCAGCCACAGTTCTTCTGGAGACTTTGACTTTCGCACTTGCTTCTTATTTTTGCAGCAAAACCCAGCAGCCTTCATTGTGTTTTTTGTCTGAAAAGTGTCTCTTACTGTAATATGCTGCTTTCTTTAATGACATACAAACATTTTTCTGTAACATTTCATTTTGTGCTAGAAAACGAATGTTTGGGAATCTAAAATGTTTTTGTACTGACTTGATAATGCAGAAGTTATAAAATAAAAAATCTATAACAAAGTTTGTACTAAAAAAAATAGAGTGCCTAAAACTTTTGCACAGTACTATATGTCAAGGAAGGGAAAAGGGAGATTTCCCATTACAGATATTTCTCCTACAGATTGGAGGGCATAAAAAACAGGCATTGTAAACAGCTAATCTTTAGCTGCTAAGGTACCAATAAATCCAGGTGCGCAGAAACAGTGGTAGGCAGCAATGCCATCTTTGCATATGCTGACTGTTCCACAAGGCTTACTGGCACAGTCATCAATGTCGATCTCACAAAATCGTCCAGTTAACCCTGAAAGAAAGGAAACAATGAGGTGCAAATCTTATAGCACACTTTGGAAGTGATTCATGAAGAGGTTCATGAACAACAGGGCAAGAGGTTCACAGCATTTTAAAAAGAATAGGTCCTAATCAAAGCACATACTCCAGAACACAATGGATTAATGAAAGCCTGGAAGTTTAAATTATTCTTGGTCTTTGAAGGAAATAGTCATTAAATTAATAGTTGAGACCAAAAAACAAAAAAACAAAATCCATGTGATGTCACTATTGATCCAACTCCTGTTTAGATGCCTTTATATGCAGTGTCAATGCAATGACGTACATCATGTTGTTCAAAGCTCTATTAATTTTGCATTAACCTGTCACACAAACAGATTAAGGGCCGTTTTGATGGGCATATGGATGGCTGGCAATGTGTCACTGGCAATGTGTCACTTGAAACTGCCTCTCGGCTCTTCATATGTGGAAGTTTCTCAAGCAGCACATGGATAGGACATAAATTTTCTAACCATGGTGGAGCAGTCACCTGCTTTGTATCATGTATGAGTCAGGGCCAAAGCACTAGGCTTAAAAGAAGACTGCTCTAAAAATGCTAATGAATAATGACAGACTGTGGGTAGTATATATCATTATAAATCTGAATGCTAACCAGACCCTAAAAGCTTTCACCCATTTGAGTCACATTAGCATTTACAGGTGATGTTTGCTTTTTAAGCTTGCAATTTCTGTAGTTCTCCTATCACTTTTGTATCCTCAGCTGTTGGACACATTCCATTACTGATACTTTATGCATTTACCTACAGTGAGCCAAAAGCATAATCAGACTGATGAATGAGGCACAAGACTATTAAATTGCTGTGCAAGGGAAATGTCAAGGGTGCAAGAGTACATTTATTTTTAAGCAAATAATTCTCTGTTACACTCTTCTGTGTTTTTCAAACGAGGTTTTAACTCCAGCAAAAGTCTGGGGGTTCTCGGTGGGATAAACAAATGGGATTAACAGAGAATAAGACAAATTGGATTAACAGAGAATAAGTGAGAATTGTGAATGGCTATGAAAGCCACAGTGGTAAAAAAAAAAAAAAAAAGAGTTTGCAAGGAGAACTGCAGATGTATTGTATTGAATATCAAAGGCAGATACATCAAATTGTCAAGCCAACAAATAAAATTCCATCATTTAACTTATACAACACTGTTGAGTACTTGATTTTGATTGCTCAGAAAGTGTTGATTAATTTTCTGTAACAGCACAGCTCTGACACTACTTCTGGGTGTAATTTTAAAGATACGTTTATTTTAATGTGCTCATTCTAACATGTTTCTAAAATGATCATTCAAAGGGACTACAATGACAAATGGTCTTCACGATATGACCAAAATGTTTTTGGACACCAGACATTTTACATTTATCCAAAGCAACTTACAATTGAGACAGGATATGACTGAGCAGTTGAGGGGTTAGGGGCCTTAATCAATGGCCCAGCAGTGGCAGCTTGGTGATGCTGGGATTTGAACTCACAACATTCTGATCATTAGCCCAATGCCTTAACCACTGTGCACTCTGTGACGTGACAAGCTTTTTTTTATGTGTGTCCTATTAACTTCATGACAGAAAGAAAAGAAAGAGAGACTAGTGAGTGAATGAATGTTTATAGCTGCTATTATTAATCAATATCGCACTCACAATCGTGCGGCTATGCTAAATATGTATGCTGTATGTACGAGCCTGCAGGAAAAGTGCCATAGGTAATCACAGCCGTGCCAATATTCAGTATAACCGCACTATTGCAAATGCGATATTGCTTTTATACAACAGTTCTATAAATGTGAAATTGATATCGAGTAAGTGACATGTCTGACACAATATAGGCAAATGTTCGTTGATTTTTGCTCTGCTAGCAGAAATAGGTCCTGAAGAAGCCACACTCACTATATAGCACATCGGCTATAAGATCTTCAGCTGATGATCTTTCATATTTTAAGCCAAAAGTTATATTCCTGAAAAATTCTCGTCTGCCATATCCGCATATGATGTCGCTAACACTACCGTAGTAACTGTTTCCAACTAGGAACTGGAATTTTATGTGGTGGAACACTGCCCAACCAATCAAATTAGTGGACCGGAACTAACTGTTGTATACTGTAAGTGATAACACGAACTAACTTGCATTGAGGACATTACACACCGTTAAGTGTAAGTGGATGATGAGTATGTGTCATTCATTAATAAATAAAGAAAAATTATCATTGCAAATTGTTGTGGTATAAGAGGCAAAACACTTCAGTATGTGCTGTTATTGGAAAACAATCAACGGCAGGAATGTTTTCTTTCCTATAACAGCACATCATGTTTTATTCCTCAGATAATGACTGCAAAGAAGATAAATTTTTACCTGGTGGACACCTGCAATGGAAGTCTCCATTCTCTATGTAGCAAGTGCCATTATTTTGACATGGTTTATTCTGAGACATGCAGTCAGTAACCTCTGTGGAGCAATTCTTATCTGAAAGAAACAGACACGCTTAACTATTACTGCAGGGGAATTTACAGACAAAGTTTAAAACAAAAAGCCTAACTCTTACACTGATACTGATTTTGGATACAGTTTAGTACAAATAATTATAATGTACAACAATGAGCTTGGCAATAGTTCAAGTAGTGTAATCTTAGCTTTATCCGCTTAGAAGCCAGCTATGTATGTGTTAGGAATATTGTACCAAGTTCCTAAATAGGCATCAAAGTGTTACACATCTCCTTGTAGCGGCATGTAGTGTACATGTCTCTGATGTTCCATAGTACCAAGATATTTAAACTGAGAGGCTGGTGAGTGTATATATATATATATATATATATATATATATATATATATATATATATATATATATATATATATATATACACACACACATGCATCCAACACACACATCCAAAACCTTATTCAAAAATGGGTAACACTTTATATTACAGTACCCCTTTTCCAGTATATAAAACCAGTGTATCTGCAATTTACCAACACATTAGTTATGCACATGTAGCTACAACATATAATGAATATGGAAATATGGCTAACTACACTACTGTATTTACATGTGTATAATTACACACATGAATTCCACAATAGGTTAAATTGTTGAGAAAATTTCACAAATAATCTCATCGTCCATGCCTGAGCTGATAAGTAGGAAACATAAACATAACAAACATAAAATATTAGCACAATTAATCAAATCAATACAAAAGAACACTATGGTTATAGTAGCTATAGCCTGGGGCAGTGTTTTAAGCCAACCAACACACATGCAAACCTTTTTTTCCACTGAAGTGCATTAATTAATTTCCATATCAACATTCAATTAAATTTTATTCGTATCATACTTTAAACCAGGGTTTCTCAAACTTTTTGCAGCTAGGGACCCTCAGACTACAGAGTGATTTTATTAACATAATCAAACTATTAAAATATTAGGCTCATTATTTAAATGTGTACATTAATATTTGAGCTATTTATTGGAACCATAGTGTTTTTCATTTCTGATTATTCCATAATTTTTATGAAAATTGTACAGACCTATAGACCTGCTTGGTTTTTTTTTAGTTTTTGAGATTTAGATTAAACTCTTTCTTATGACTCTTTCTAGTGACCCTTTCTTGTGGCTTGTGACTTCCACCACTGTAACAAAGTTTGAAAAAATAAATCACAGACACCCTGGCTATGCATCACGGACCCCTAGGGGTTCCTGGACCCCACTTTGAGTACCATGGCTTTCACAAAGCAGCTTTACAGAAATTCAGATATAGATTTAGACCCATAATGAGCAAACAAGCCAGAGGGAACAGTAGCAAGGTAAACCTTTTGTCTTTTGAAGTGAATAGGTGGAGAGTTTAAACAGGATATTGGAATTATTAAAGTGGCCATCGCAAAGTCCTGATCTGAATCCCATAGAAAATTTGAGCACTATACTGAAAAAGCATGTCTGAGCAAGTAGGCCAACACACCTTAGCGAGTAACACCAGTTCTGTCAAGCTGAATGGGCAAAAGTTTGTGGAAGGCCCCAAAAGTTTGATTCAAGTTCAAGCAATTAAAAGGAAATGCCACCAAATACTAACAAAGTGTATGTAAACTTCTGTCCCACTGAAAATCTGATATAGTAAATAAAAGTCTGTCTCTTAGCTATTGGAAATGACCTTTTATGGAAATAAAGTAGATACCATAATTGACTCAACACAGCAAATACATGGTAACACAATATATGTGGAGTTGTGAAAAACTGAGTATTTGAATGTCTTTAGCCTAGGTTTATGTAAAGTTTTGTCCTCAATTGTATTTTGTGTTTTCAAACCTGGAAAAAAGTTACACAGATCCCCTCATGTACAAGGCTGTACATTTCCTTCGAAATGTACACTATATGGGCAAAAGTATGTGGTGCTTCCCCAAACAGTTCCCACAAAGTTGGAATTAAAAATTTGTCTAGAACATCTTTGTATGCTGTAGCATTACAATTTCTCTTCACTGGAACTAAAGGGCTTAGACCCATTTCATCATGACAATTTCCCTGTGCACAAAGAAAGGTCTATATAGACATAGTTCGTCAAGCTTGGTGTGGAAGAACTGGAGTGGCCCAAGCCATGACCCCACTGAACACCTTTGGGATTAATTGGAACGCTGACTGCTCACCAGGCTTTCTAAGGTAGTGCCTGACCTCAGTAATGCGCTTGTGGCTGAATAAACACAAATACCCACAACCACATTCCAAAATCCAATGGAAAGCCTTCCCAGAAGAGTGTAGGTTGTTATAGCAAAGGAGTGGACCAACTCCGTGTAAACATCCATGGTTTTGGAAAGGCCACATAAGGGTGTGATGGTCAGAGGTCCACATACTTTTGGCCATATAGTGTACTTTAACTACAGCCGTGGCCAAAAGTTTTGAGAATGACACAAATATTAATTTTTACAAAGTATGCTGCCTCAGTTTTTATGATGGCAATTTGCATATACTCCAGAATGTTATGAAGAGTGATCAGATGAATTGCAATTAATTTCAAAGTCCCTCTTTGTCAAAAAATGAACTTAATCCCAAAAAAACATGTCCACTGCATTTCAGCCCTTCCACAAAAGGGCCAGCTGACATCATGTCAGTGACAAGGCTGGAGATCACTCTGTCATGCTGATTGAGTTAGAATAACAGACTGGAAGCTTTAAAAGGAGGGTGGTGCTTGAAATTATTGTTCTTCCTCTGTTAACTATGGTTACCTGCAAGGAAACACGTGCAGCCATCATTGCTTTGCACAAAAAGGGATTCAAAGGCAAGGATATTGCTGCTAGTAAGATTGCACCTAAATCAACCATTTATCGGATCATCAAGACCTTCAAGGAGAGAGGTTCAACTGTTGTGAAGAAGGCTTCAGGGTGCCCAAGAAAGTCCAGCAAGCGCCCGGACTGTCTCCTAAAGTTGATTCAGCTGCGGGATCGGGGCACCACCAGTGCAGAGCTTGCTCAGGAATGGCAGCAGGCAGGTGTGAGTGCGTCTGCACGCACAGTAAGGCGAAGAATTTTGGAGGATGGCCTGGTGTCAAGAAGGGCAGCAAAGAAGCCACTTCTCTCCAGGAAAAGCATCAGGGACAGACTGCTATTCTGCAAAAAGTACAGGGATTGGACTGCTGAGGACTGGGGTAATGTCATTTTCTCTGATGAATCCCCTTTCTGATTGTTTGGGGCATCTGGAAAAAAGCTTGTCCGGAGAAGAAAAGGTGAGCGCTACCATCAGTCCTGTGTCATGCCAACAGTAAAGCATCCTGATGTGTGGGGTTGCTTCTCAGCCAAGGGAGTGGGCTCACTCACAATTTTGCCTAAGAACACAGCCACGAATAAAGAATGGTACAAAAACATCCTCAGAGAGCAACTTCTCCCAACCATCCAAGAACAGTTGGTGGTGACGAACAATGCCTTTTCCAGCATGATGGGGCACCTTGCCACAAGACAAAAGTGATAACGAAGTGGCTCGGGGAACAAAACATCGACATTTTGGGTCCATGGCCAGGAAACTCCCCAGACCTTATTTCCATTGAGAATTTGTGGTCAATCCTCAAGAGGCGGGTGGACAAACAAAAACCCACAAACTCTGACAAACTCCAAGCATTGATTATGCAAGAATGGGCTGCCATCAGTCAGGATGTGGCCCAGAAGTTGATTGACAGCATGCCAGGGCGAATTGCACAGGTCTTGAAAAAGAAGGGTCAACACTGCAAATATTGACTCTTTGCATAATCTTCATGTAATTGTCAATAAAAGCCATTGACACTTATGAAATGCTTGTGATTATACTTCAGTAACAGTTAGTAACATCTGACAAAAAGATCTAAAAACACTGAAGCAGTAGACTTTGTGAAAATTAATATTTGTGTCATTCTCAAAACTTTTGGCCATGGCTGTACTTACATTTTAGCATTTTAATGCATTAATGGCATTACAGAGCCTAATAATTTAACATAATAATAAACTAATATCTGGCTGGACCATGCTTAGTGGCACTAACTGCAACTAAATGCTTTTTAATGGTTTCAAGTCAGAACTGGGCCACTCCAAAACCTGACTTTTTCAGAAATTGGAATTGCGTCTAAAACATTTCAGAAATTGCAATGCTTCTTTGTTTTGGATAATTGTCCTGCTGCATCATCCAAAAACACCCCAGCTTCAGTTCACACACAGATGGTCAGACATTTTCCTTAAGAACTTTCTGGTACAAACATTGTGTAATTTATGCTTCCTTCAATGATAGCAAGTCACTCAGTTCCCCTGTCACTGCTCTGCTCTAGATACGACATTCTTAGGGTTGCTGTATTTGCTTTATGACCGATATAGACTGATTTGCACCCTTAAAAATGTTTCAATTTTGGCCCATCTGTCCATGAAACATTGTCCCAAAAGCCTTGCGTATCAACCAGGACAACTGTCTCTAGAGTTTACACAAAATGTTTTGTGTTGAGAGGTGAAAGAAGTCAGAGGACAATGGCCAGACTGGTTTGAGCTGACAGGAAGGCTCTTTAGAAGCATGGTGAGCAGAAAAGCATCTCATAACACACAACACATTGAACCTTGAGGTGTATGGGCTACAACAGCCGAAGACCATATCGGGTTCTGTGTAAACTCTATAGACTGTTGTGTGTGAAAATCTGAGATGAACAGTTCCAGCCTGACAAGATTCCGAAGCTTGTAGCACAAAACATATACAAAAAAAGATAGCAGATGGCCTGTGGCTCTGAGACTACTGTAATGTCATTATTGAACATGTGACATGTAAGTGTAATTGACAGGTAATTGTTCTGCATCAGAAAACATGGACAATACCCCAAAGAATACAACTCTGAAAATGTAAAATTTTGCTTTGTTTTTGAATATTTATTTTGTGTAATTCCATTAATAACATTAAATGATTACTAGTGTACTGTTTCTTCCCATATTAAGTTCAGTAATGTGTATTGAGTAATTTTTCATTGGTATGCATAGACCTTAGTACCCCAATAAGTAGTTTGGATGAAGATTATGTAACGAGAAAATTGGAATAATCAGACACTGATTGCATCAGCACTCACCAGTGAATCCCTTGGGGCAGATGCATGCATAATCCCCTGGTAGGTCCACACAAGTGGAATTATTAATGCAGAAACCAGAGTCACAGTTATATCCCCCCTCCCCCAGATATCAGCCTTGAAACCTGTGTTCCAGTAACAAAAAACACATCAGCTTCCAAAATGAGAAAGCGATTGTTTTATGGTACAGTCATGATAAGTAATCACATAATTAGCTGTTATGATGTTTTGCTAGCTCTTGGATGTTAAATGTGAAGAATTTGTTTTATTTTATTTTTTAAAATAAGATGCCATGTGAAGAAAAGGGTCAAAATTTTATGCTTCCATAAATGTATTCCAGCACATGGTCATGCTACAAAATGACTATCATTAGCTCTGTCACGGGTGATGGTGGCTACGGGGGTGCCGTGACTAATGTCAGGCTATCAGTGTCACTGGTGCAGGACAAATTCTCATCATTCTTCAAGCTGACCATGGAACCAATTTCCCCATCTTGCCATGTCATAAAATTTGACAATTATCCCGACTTCATTAATAATGCATAACAGCCCTTGTCTGCAATCAAGCCTTAATCAGCATTATGTCTTGCAGGTAGAGGCATTGCTCGAGCCAAGAAATTATTGGCAAACGGCAAGGATTTATTTTCCCCTTTCAATTTAATGATGTAAATGACTTAAGGTAAATTGCACTGTGGTCTGTGTGTATTGCAGTGAGTGTGGGTTAAGAAGCAGGACACCTTTATCAGGAGACGTTAGCAAATGCAGATTAGTAACCTGCTTATGTGCTAATAATGTGATTAATCCGAGTTATTAATATTTGTATATTAGTAACAAAATCTGGCCTACCAAAAGTGATTAAATAACAGCAAATGACTTCATTCTGCTATCTCTACTTTACGCACAATGCAGAATTTTATAATAAATAATGAAAGGCTCGGTTAGTAATATGCAGAGTAATGTTTGAGTCCCCAAAAGATTTTAGCCACTGTATTGCTTTAATTTCCCCAGCTATATGTATCAGCTCAAAAGGAAAGAGCAGACAGTTGGACATGACAATCGATTCGCATCAGTGATGATTTATCTCACAGAGCAGGTCGTCAAAGGCTGCAAACGCAGAACTGGATCATTATCGGTGTCCCTCTGGTTACTTGAATCCCACAGCCAATTAAGTTTTGTATGACTTTGTTTTCTACACAAAATCAGCTTGACAGAGCTGTTACTGACTATGTGGGCATACATGGCCTTTGTGCACTGAATCATTTAATCATGTTTAACACAGACCAGTCCTACCCACTCTCATCTTTCCCTTTAAAAAGGTGAGAAGTCCAGCCAAGGATAGATAAAATACAAAAAGGAGGAGGCATCTACACAAACAAGTACACACACAAACCTTTTCAGGCAAAGACTGATGTTCTCTATCTGTCAAACAATTGGTCTTATGACTACAATAGTATGACTTTTTTTGACAGAATCAATAAACTGTGTTCATAGTTATCTACAATATGCATCCCTTGGCCAGTGGCCAACCACACTGAGGCACTGGTGCTTCATCATTTCTGCATTTGACCAGACTAATGGTACACTGTGCCAAGGTCAGCACAAATCATCTCACACTGTCGTCAATTGCTCTCACTTTATCAGTTGGCATGAAGGGCTCATGGTTGAGAACAGCCATTGCACATAAACCATGCACCAACAATAGCACTGGGCATTCACATTATTGTCTCAGCGGTAAAGTGAACACAAAGCAATATCTGTGCGTTAGAGTCATTTTAGGGCACACTTAATGAAACGTATCAGAAAGGTTTATTTGTGCTAATTAGCTAGAATTATTATTATAATGGTCATTATTAATGAAAGTAGTCATTTAAGGATGATTTCTATCTATTAGTCAGATTGGCGACTCCAAATCAGAATGAAATTGATTGATGTTTGTTAATATAAAATAATTTAATAAACCCAAAAGCAAAAAAAGGGGAAAAAAATACCTGTAAAACTCTTTCATTCATCGATCAGTAACAGAGTATTTAAACTAATCTATAGCAAGCGCAAGTAGAAATCACAATAGGCAATAAAGTAAGGAGAACACAGAGTCAGAGCTATATAAATAATTTACAAATTCAATACAAAAACTTGGTGCAATCAAACCATGCAAGAGGTCGTTTAGAAGTCGAAGTGCTATGTTCTCACCTGCTCACTGCACCGAGGACGTGAACGCACCAGGGTTTGATTCAAACAGACTAAACACTGCATATTGTGAAAACTAGAAGTATATTAGGTTTACTTTTTATGGCGAGGAGGAGGGCGTGGCCAGGCTGTGAAGACACACACCTGGCACTGATCTGTCTAATCAGTGGGAGAGAGAGATAAAGGAGCGGCTGGAAGCGCCGGAGGGGGAGAGAGAGAGACGCACGTGCATTTTGTGTTCAGTTTGTGTGTTGTAGGTTTGGTTTCAGTTTCCTTTATGATTAAACTTTACGGTTATGTTCAGCCAGTTCCCGCCTCCTCCTTGCCCGACCTTTAAATTGTTACACTTTGTCTAAAGGTTCTTTCTAAATGAGCTCACAAAACCACATGTTTCCCTCTGGAAGCCCAGTGAAGTCTGTAGAGAAGACTTCCAGTTCCACCTGAGGTTACATTATTAATGAATTCCTACAAAACCGTTTCACCATCAGAACTCCGACAGCTCTACAGTTCATAAGCGACTATCTACACAGAAAGCCTGCAAGGTATTAGTGAAATGACTAATCCCATGTTCTCAGTGAAAGCAGTCTGACAAGGAGTTCAATTTAATTCGGATTGAATTTATAAAAATAGACACAAGCCACTGTGTGGAGATACATGATGCATATTGTACATAGGTGACTGATGTACAATAAACCCAAAGAGTTTCATAATATAATAATAATAATAATAATAATAATAATAATAATAATAATAATAATAACACAGTACTCTCACACCCAAAACAAAACCACTAGAGCCCATAATTCAGAGTTGGTTTAAGTGTATGGTGTGAGGATTTAATGCCGAAAATTGTGCATATCAATATAATAACTAATGATATTCACAGCAGAAGCATAACTTCAGACTTTTCTGCTATTCTGTGCATGCTAAGAGATTTGCATACACAGGGTAGAGTTTAGGTAAAACAGAGGTGTGTCTCATCCTGATGTACGAATACAGTATTTCTAACAAATGATAAACAGCAATAAATGCCTCAAGAGCTCATATTTGTCTCTGTGACAGCCCAGTCCCCAAAAAATTCCTACTACAGATATGTTGCCTCAAATTCAGGTGACATTAATGAAAGACACACTGCAGCTTGTGACTTGTCCTTGAGAAAGCTGCATGGGTTGATTTCATTTACATAAGAAACCACTGACATCTCTCATTTTGACGTATGTTATAGGATAAGTGCAACTACAGTAATGAAGTTGTTTGTTATTGATACGGTGGCATGAACCACTATAAAATCATTTTTTTAGTTGGAGACCATGTTTTCATTGGGAGAGGTGTTATGGTGAATAATGATATACGGCAGGCTGGTCTTTTCGTCTTGTTTAATTCCTATTAAACAGCATCTAAAGGGCACTTTCACATATGCATTTATGCATTTAGCCTGGATGAGTCAAATCCTGCTGTGTTTAACTTCTTGGTGTGGTTCATTGCAGCAGATGTGAAACCAGCGACACTTAACACAACCCAAAACTCAAATGCAAAATAAGATGTTTCAGTACACTTTTAAACAAACCCTCATGAGAACTGATTTAACATCATATCTCATCACAGGTGCAGAAAGTGAACTAAACACAGTATTTTGAGATTCTTTTATCTTCTAGATAAATTGTAAAATACATTTTCATAGGGGATGCTAACTTTCAACTTTACATTTGGATTCAATGGTAGAGGAGATACCAGCTGTCCAGAAAATTGTCACCACTGGCTTGCTCATTGGGGATAAACTTATCAATTTAAAATTTAGATCCGAAATTTATATATTCCTGTAAGGCTGCTTTGTGACGATGTCCATTGTTAAAAGCGCTATACAAATAAATTTGAATTGAATTGAATAAAATTGTATTAGACCAAGCAGTGAGGCAACAAAGACTGAGACTACAACACTGTGCCACCCAACAGTTTTAAATTCTTTTTCCCCCAAAAAAATACTACTACATGAAAAGCATAAACATGTTTTCAGAAGGTTCTGTAAATTTATTAAAAATAAATAAAACTATACCAAAGTACTCAGCTGAAGCCCCTTGGCAGTTATTACAGCCTTAAGTCTCCTTTAGTGTGAGCTATAAGCTTAAGCGTGGATATGAGGATATTCCCCCATTCCTTTCTGCAGATCCTTTCAAACTCTGTCGGGTTGAATGAAGAGCATTGCTGTAATGCTAATTTCAGGTTTCTACTGACATCTTCAATCAAGTTCATATCCTGACTCTGGCCGCACCACTGAAGGGCATTCACAAACTTGTCCCAAAGCCACTCCTGTGTTCTCTTGGCAGTGTTTATTTGGGTCACTGTTGTATTTGAAGGTGAAACTTTGCCGAAAGCTGTAGTCCTGAACAGGTTTTGTTCAAGAATATATTTTGATCTGTTCATCTTTTTCTCAACCCTGACAAGCCTCCCAGTCCCTGCTGCTTAAAAAAAAGCCCTGTTAATATGCTGCCACCACTATGCTTTAACAAAGGGATGGAATTAGTCAAGTGAAGAGCAATGCTTGGTTTCCTCCAGATTACATTTATAATGAACGCTCAGGCCAAAAAGTTCAAACTTGGCTTCATCAAGCAATAGAATTTTGTTTTTTATGGTGCACTTTGTTAAACTCCAAGTGAGCAGTCATGAGCTCTTTCATTCTGATTGGTGGAACGCAGAGATGGAAGTTCTTCTGGCAGGTATGGTTTGTTCAGTTTGGCTCGGTGGACAGCTCTAAGAAGGGTATCTCTGCTTCTGAGCTTTTTTCTATTTCAGAATGATCAAGGCCACTGCGTCCATTCCCCAGAGCTGTACCTTGACACAATCCTGTTTACTGGCATCTCCTTTAACCTCATGGCTTAGGTTTTGCTCAGCTGTGAAGCTTTATCTAGACAGAGGTATGATTTTTTAAAATCATTTCAATCACCTGAATTTATCAGAGGTCAATTTTAATCAGGCTGCAGAAACATCAAGAATGATGAATGGAAACAGGATGCATCTGAACTCAATTTCAAGTGTGATACCAAATGGTCCAAATTTGTGTGTAATTTTATTTATTTATTATGCTATGTTTAATAAAGTTACAACAGTGTGTGAAAACCTGTTCATGTTTATATTGTCATTATAGTGTTTTGCAGACAAAAAAAGCAATCAATTTGTGCTAAGTTGTATTAAAATGTAGAAAAAGTTGTGAGTTCTTTTTTAATGCACGGAAAATATTATAATAGTGTTAGTGCTGCAGTGTTTGTTACTTCCTTGGTGTAGAACACAGAAGTTTGAATCTTTCTTGAAAACAGCAGCACAGAACATTTCAGAAAGAATGTCCCTTGTCAGCTGGGCTTCTTTGGTAATACAATGCTCATTGTTGTGAAAGTGTTTATAGCTAATGGAAATTAAATTGCTTTTCATTCTGTGGAGTGCTCAATAAAATAACCAGCCTATTCTTTTGATTTCTTCAGTGTAGACACAAATAGGAACTCTTGCGGCACTACGCAGAGGTTATAGCTGATAAGAACAGATGAACTGGGCCAAATTTGGGGCAACTTTGCATAGACAATCCAACTACACTGAGGTTTTTGGGAAGTGGGAGGAAACTGGAGAATGCAAAAGAGCTCAGAATCAAACCGGAGACCCTCGGGCTATGAGGCAGAAATGCTATCTGCTGCTCCGTCCTAGTTGATGTTTGTCAAGCTGGTAAGTTATTAAAGTGCCTTAAAAGTTTCAAGATGACTGCTTTTACCACTACATATGTTAAACTGGTTTGTTAAAGCTGCAGTATCAAACTTTTTTGGTTAAAAATGAACAAAAATCAATTATTGCACAAGTACATAAAAACATTGTTCAAAACTGTCTTATCTTAGCCCGATTCGCAATGGTAAGCATAAAATAATGATTTATAATTTGAGCTGTCGGGTCCTATTTTGCGGGAAACGTCAGTTTGATGTAATTTTTGTGGCCTTTGACGTCACCACACCTTTGCATGGTTACGTCACATCCATAAACAGAAAGAAGAAGAGCCGGCTACTATATCGCATGTGGGGGGTTGAGGATGGTGGAGTGTTTGTAGCTTTTCTTACAAGAGTTGCTTCAAATTTAAACTTGTCATCTAGATGGCTCTTTTAATCTGGATAGTTCTAAATGGCAATCATTGTTGACATTTGGGGAATCAGCTGTTGTCAAAACCAAGTATGAGAGCCTGCAGTCAAAAAGGGAAAGCGACAGAGCCCATTCTAAAATGAGAATATATATCGGCATGTTTTTTGAGACCTGGTGAAAACCCCGAGATCTGAAGAGATTGAGACTGATGCAGAGATGGATTTTTTTCTGCTGAACAGGTAAGACATTTCAGTGGCTCAATAGCTAACATTAGCGCACTTGTTTGCTTGATTCAGCAAGGTATCGAGTTTTATTATGTTCTTTTTTTGTTTAGCTATGGTCAATTGCACTTATTTTCTGCTAGTTATGGGAGAGAGCAACTCACCTCTACTCCAAGAAAACCGTTTCCGGTTCCTGTCAAGTATTGGAGCTAATATACAACCCATACAAATACCTCAAACCATCAGATTCATCCACGCAGAGGAGCAGGACTGAAGCACAACCCACATAATTTTTTTTTTTTAATTTACAAAAAAAACTCTGCAAGTTTTATGTTTCAAACAGTGATGGTTATAGAGAGGCAAAAGCTTTAAATATTTACCATTGGTTTGTTAAACTGCATTTGTTAAACTTAGTCACAGACAGTTAAAAAATGTCAGTTAGTCATACAAAAACTTTCGGCTCTCCTGAGCTGTGAAATCCCCCCATCTCCATCCCTCTGTCTGCTTGGAGACCTTATACTGATCAACATACCAGCCAAATACAAAGACAGTTTGCTGATTTCTTTAACCAACACCAAGAAAGCAATTCTTCAAAACTGGAAGTCAAAGTGTCTACTCAGTTTAAATCAGTGGAGTAATCTAATAATAGAATACATATCCATGGAAAAAATCACAGCTCTCCATAAAAGCTGCAGGCTGCAATTCGAGGAAAACTGTAAACCATTCCTAAACCATTTTAAACCTAAAATAAATACAGATTGATGCCACGTACACCCCATGTATGTATGTATGTATGTATACGTGTATATGTATGTATATATATATCTATGGGCATGTATGTGTGTGTATGTGTATATACTGTATATGTATGTACGTATATATCGTTATTTGCTTATTTGTTCAGGTGCCTGCTCACTTCCCTAATTATTATTGTGATCAATATCACTATTACTGCTATTGAGATGCTGCTGTGCCTAGTATTGTTATTATACTTCATGCGATCACCCTAATTTTATTTTTTATTATAAAAAATGTATGTATACATATATACAATTTTTGTTTTATCCAGCTGCATTTACTCAGTGCAACATTATATATATATATATATATATATATATATATATATATATATATATATATATATATATATATATATATATATATATATATAAAAACAAAGATACAACACCAACAGAAAAAATAAATAAATAAATAAATCACTGAGTTGGAAAAAGGATCACCCCCCATTTTGTTGAACCACCGTTTGCTTTAATTACAGCCTTTAATCTGTTCGGATATGTCTCTACTAACTTTGCACATCTAGACTTTACAATATTTGCCCACTCTTCTTTGCAGAACTGCTCAAGTTCAGTTAAATTTGATAGTGACCGTTTGTGGACTACAGTCAAGTCATTCCACAGATTTTCAATGGGGTTTAAGTCTGGGCTCTGACTAGGCCATGCAAGGACATTCACCTTTTTCTCCTTCAACCACTGTGTGGTCAGTTTTGCTGTGTGCTTTAGGTCATTGTCATGTTGGAAGGTAAACCTTCTTCCCATTGACAACTTTCTGGCAAAGGGCAGCAGATTTTCCTCAAGAATTTGATGGTATTTTGCCCCATCCATTTTCCTTCTAATCTGACAAGTGCTCCAGTCCCTGCTGCAGAGAAACACCCCCATAACAACATATTACCACCTCCATGCTTTACTGTAGGAATGGTGTTATTTGGATGGTGAGCTGTATTGGATTTCCGCCTGACATATCGTTTGGTGTTGAGGCCAAATAATTCAATTTTAGTCTCATCTGACCTGAATCTTCAAGGTGCATTTTGGCAAAGCTCAGTCGTGACTGCATGTGGCCTTTCTTGAGGAGTGGCTTTTTTCTTGCAACCCTCCCATACAAGCCACATTTGTGGAGAATTTGTGATATTGTTGTCACATGCACACAATGACCACTCTTTGTCATAAATTCCTGCAACTGCTTCAGAGCTGCTGTAGGCCTCTTGGTACCCTCTCTGACCAGTTTCCTCCTGACTCATTCATCCAGTTTGGAGCGACATCCTGGTCCAGGGAGGGTCTGTGTTGTACCAAATACCTTCCATTTCTTAATAATAGACTTCACTGTGCTCCTAGGCATTGATAAAGCATTTGAATTTTTTTTTGTATCCATCTCCTGACTTGTGCCTGTCCACAACTTTATCCCGGAGATCTTTTGACAGTGCCGTGCCACCCATAGTTGATTGTTTGCTTCAGTTGCACTACCAAGGACTGAAATGCTCCAGGAAAGCTATTTTCATGCTGAGCTAATCAAAATGACCACAGCTGATCACAGTTGAAAGTCAAATGGCTTTGTGTGCCATTGAGAAGGTGATCAGCTACACCTGATTGAGTTTACAAGTCATTTTTAGGAGGGGGTGATCCTTTTTCCAACTCAGTGATTCTGTTTTAAAAAAATTTTCTGACATGTTGGTGTTATATCTTTCACTTGGATGTTATAAGTTGCACTGAGTAAATACAGCTAGATAAAACAAAAACTGTGTCCCACTTCATTTCAGGCTGTAAATCAACAAAATGTGACTATTTTAAAGGGGGGTGATTCTTTTCTATACCCACTTTGTGTGTGTGTGTGTGTGTGTGTACATTTTATATATATATATATATATATATATATATATATATCAAAATTATTCAACCCCCAATGTAAATCAGGTTTATTGTCAAAATTTACAGAATTTCAGCTGTTTGCAATGAACAAATCAAACAAAAACAATTGGAATAGGTCAACACAACGAATGCTTCAAGTGGTTTCCCCAAGTTCAACTGAAAATGCAACTTATAATGACTTCTCCAGTCTCAAAATTATTCAACCCCTTCATGGCAAGCATCTTTAGTACTTAATAGAGCACCCTTTTGCTGTTATGATCTGCTGCAAATGAGATGCATAGCCAGACACCAGCTTCTGGCAACATTCCTGAGGAATCTTAGCCCATTCCTCATGAGCAATGGCCTCCATTTCAGTAATATTCTTGTGTTTGTGTGCTGCAACCGCCTTCTTCAAATCCCACCAGAGATTTTCTATGGGGTTCAAGTCAGGTGACTGTGATGGCTCTGTAGAATCTTCCAGGACTACTTCTGCAACCAAGCCTTGGTGGAATTTGAGGTATGCTTGGGATCATTGTCCTGTTGGAAGGTCCAATGACGCCCAAGCTTCAGCTTCCTCACAGATGGCATGACGTTTTCTTCAATAATTTTCTGATACTCCAAGTAATCCATCTTGCCTTCCACACACTGCAGGTTTCCAGTGCCAGATGATGCAAAGCAGCCCCAGAGCATCACTGAGCCACCACCAGGTTTGACTGTGAATAGAGTGTTCTTTCTTCATTCTTCTTTCTCCAGACATACCGCTGATTCATTGTGTGTTTTGTTTCATCGCTCCACAGAACAGAATCCCAAAACTTCTGTGACTTATTTATATGATTTTGAGCCGACTTTCCTTGTGCTTTTGGGTCAGTAGTGGTGTATGTCTGGGAGTTCTGGCATGGAAACGTTCTGTGTTTAGTACGCGCCATACTGTGCTCACTGAAACCTCAGTGCCTGTTGCCACCAAGTCTTGGTGCAGGTCTTTTACAGTCACTCGAGGGTTTTTCACAACCTGCCTTCTGAGAAATCTGGTTGCAGCCTTTTTCTGCCCCATCCAGGTATTTCAATATTTTCTGCCCCTAGCCAGTTCATGTATTTCATGTGTTCCAGCTCAAGCACACCTGGTGCAACTAATGAAGCCCTTGATTAGTTGCATCAGGTGTGCTTCAGACAACTCCTGTTCTGCATATTTGTGCTGTTGTGCGGGATTCTATTCAGGGGGTTGAATAAGTTGCATTTTCAGTTGAATTTGGGGGAACCACTTGAAGCATTCGCTGTGTTGAACTATTTTTGCTGCAAAAATAAGAAGCATTCAAGAAACAGTCAAAGTCTCCAGAAGAATTGTGGCTGGTTCTGCAAGATGCTCAGTAAAACTTACCAGCTAATTTCCTTATAAAACTGCACAAGTTGTGCCGGAAACTACTATTTTTATTTTTATTTTTTTCTCACACCAAATATTGACTTTGTTTCATTTACTATTGTTTACTGCTCTTTACGGTATTTTCTTTGTATAAACATTTAATTTCATTATTTTGAAGGCATCTTTGCTATACAGCATTTCTTTGCATGTGCCTAAAACTTGTGTGTACAGTACTGTGCAAAAGTTTTAGGCAGGTGTGAAAAAATGCTGTAAAGTGAGAATGCTTTCAAAAATAGACGTTAATAGTTTATATTTATTAGTTAACAAAATGCAAAGTGATTGAACAGAAGAAAAATCAACATCAAATCAATATTTGGTTTGACCACGCCTTCAAAACAGCATCAATTCATCAATTCTTCTAGGTACACTTGCACAAAGTTTTTGAAAGAAACTCGGCAGGTATGTTGGCCCAAACATCTTGGATAACTAACCACAGTTCTTCTGTGGATTTAGGCAGCTTCAGTTGCTTCTCTCTCTTCATGTAATCCCAGACAGACTCGATGATTTTGAGATCAGGGCTCTGTGGGGGCCATACCATCACTTTCAGGACTCCTTGTTCTTCTTTACACTGAAGATAGTTCTTAATGACTTTTGCTGTATGCTTGGGGTCGTTGTCATGCTGCAGAATAAATTTGGGGCCAATCAGATGCCTCCCTGATGGTATTGCATGATGGATAAGTATCTGCCTGTACTTCTCAGCATTGAGGAGACCATTAATTCTGACCAAATCTCTTTTGACAGCAAACTCACCTTGTTAGCTGAGTTTTCTGTTCTCACCCAGTTTTATTCCTCCTACACAGTTGTTTCTGTTTCAGTTAATGATTGTGTTTCAACCTACATATTAAATTGATGATCATTAGCACCTGTTTGGTATAATTGTTTAATCATACACCTGACTATATGCCTACAAAATCCCTGAGTTTGTGCAAGTGTAACTAGAAGAATTGATGCTGTTTTGAAGGCAAAGGGTGGTCACAGCAAATATTGATTTGATGTAGAATTTTCCTCTGTTCACTCACTGTGCATTTTGTTAACTGATAAATATAAACTATTAACATGTCTATTTTTGAAAGCATTCTTACTTTACAGCATTTTTCACACCTGCCTAAAACTTTTACACACTACTGTAAAAGTACTATATTATATATATACATACATATTTCTCTCTCTCTCTCTCTCTCTCTCTCTATTTTTTTCTTTTCCTTATGTCGGTGGGATGGGCTCCCCTGGGGATGAGTGATGTCTTTGTGAGATGCTGTGGAGGGGGCCCTGGATGCTCACACCTCATGCCCCCATTGATCTTCTGCCTTGGTTGGACCAATTCCATACTGCACAACTTGCCTATTTTAATGCATTACACTAGCTGAGTACTGACATATGAACTTGAAAGGGAAAAAGAAAAAAACAAACAAAAGAAAAGCAAGAGAAAAAAGAGGGAGGGAAAACCACAAAAGAACAGGGTAACCATGACATGCAGATAGTGGCCTGCCTGGGATGGGTTCAACCGGTGGGGGTGGGGACGATGAGCATGCCCTGGGCCTGGCAACACCTTTTAATGACTTACTCCTCAAGGGGCCTGTCTCGCTGGTGCCATGTGGTGTGGGGCAGTCCAGAATTATATTTATTTAAACAAAAATTATTTTAAACATTGTTTTCCTCTTCTTCATTTTCTCTTTTTTATACATTTTATACAGTTAGATAGCCCATACATGCATGATCTTGCAGGCGCACATGCACATACACCCTGAACCGTCAACTACAGTATGTGCCCATTCATTAAATACATACAAACTACACATTAACACCTCAACACCTACAATCATAATGATTTTTTTCCCATTCTTTCCATTTTTCTTTCTTTCTTTTTCTTGTTCTGTCACGTCTTCATCTTTTATCTACTGTCAATTGTCAATTTCTCTAATGATTTTCTATTTCCCTCACTGTAACACGAGCACTTAGTATTTGTCGCATGTAAATGTTAACATCTTGTTTTCCAATTAAAAAAAAACACACACAAAAAAAAACAGACACACATTTTCAACTGTAGCAATGCCAAAAGTGTCAATATGTGCGTAAAAAACAGCAACAACATGTTCATACACTGCTCAGTCAAAAACTCAACCAAAATCCCACTTGCGTAGTAAAGTATCATTTTTAAAGCCTATACCTCTCATCATATATGAATGTACCTTCTTTAATTAACTTGTTAGCCAGGCCATAAAATGTTACCAGAATTAGATGCTGTTATGGCCGCTTTATGTTTTATTAGGTAAAGCCATCTTTTTGACTTGGAGATTTATGAAGCCATCGATTCTTTTTCTAGCACTCTTTGTGCTGCCCAGTATGTTAATAGGCTCATCTACGCCTCAGAGGCTCGGTGTGGATGATCTGATCCATATCACATTTGTCTGGCCTAGCAGAGTCACTAACTGTGAGCTGCTGATGGATGAGTGCATCGATGGTCTTTGTTATAAATAAAACAGCCACCCATGGTAAGTAATATTCGCTCAATGTCTGCAGCACAAAGCCGACCAAAGCATGTTGCTTGACAGTTGAATAAATTACAAATATCCATGGGTCTTCATGTTAAAAATAAAGAAAAGGGATTGGACACTGGTGTCAAACAAATGAAAACACATTCATGACCTCGTAACCCTCATTACACATATCCAAGCCAATTTACTCCAAGCCACTGTCATGCTTGCAGCTGAGCATATAAAGACTACCCATAAAAAATATTTAGCTGAGAAATATAACACTAAATCATAATGATTTAAACTGCCTATTTGCTGATTAAATCTTCTTTGGTGGAAGTCACCAACAGACAGCACGTGCTTCAGTCAAATCATGGGAGCAGTACTTAATAACTAATTGCTCGTGCAAATCACTGGGAGCTTAATGTTGCATGAAGGAATGTCATACTTACTGTGCAGCCTTGTCCAAATGGGACTTGCTGACCTGACCCAAGGCAGGGAGTTACTTTCATTATCCAAAAAACAGTGGAGCACTGCACATACCCATGGCAATACCACAACATTCATGCCAGTGTCTCAATGAGCATCTTAACACAAGTCTTAAAAATCATAATACACAATTAAGCTGGCACAAGCAACTGTATCTACTGCCAAATGCAAATATCTCACCACTGCTGCATTGGTTCATAAGGAGGAAAAGGAATGGAGGATATTACTTTGCATTTAATCTTAAGCTGTTCTCCAGCTGCTACACATAAACCAATAAACTCTACTTTCCCATCTTGTAAAGGTAATAAAGCATAACGTAATCCACATTTTGCCACAGCGTTTTGTTATTGTGCTTAAATGGAAAGCATGCAATACTAATAAAAAAACAAAAAATAAAAAATAAAGCTGGATTAGGTATACTGTGGAGTAGGGATGTGTATAAGGATATATTGTGACGCTATGTATAGCAATGCAAAAAATTTCACGATCATGGAAATGTGAAATTCATATAATGGAAATCTATTCTATGACCTAATACAATTGCCTTGTTTGAAAACCAGATAAAATAAATAATATATATATAAAATAAATAGAGAGCACACTGGGCCCAATAACTCCAGATTGCAACGACCGATGTGCATTATAAGTTATACAGTTACACAATCACATTATAACAGTTAAAAAGAGCTCTTCTATAGTTTTTCAAATGACACCAGCCCCGCACCGCTGTAATCTACAATGCCTGAGAACAAGGCAGCGGAAGTTGGGCATTTTAGCCAACTTTGAAGCTCATTTCTGGTTAAAATGACACCTCAGGTGCTGCTGCAGAGCTCATTATGTTTCAAGCCATCTTTTATCCCTGGGTCAGAGTGTGATGGATATGCTGGAAAGGACTAGAGGCTATGATTCCCATCAGCCATTGCACTACATCACAAGTCTGGTCTCACCTATTTCATGTTTTTGATTAATTAGCACTTGTATGTATAGTCACATTTTGCACTGCACTGGTTCTTGCATTTGTCTTTCTTTGCCGTGTTATGTTATCCTGTCTCTTGTTTACTGTTTCTTGTTTATGTTTCTTAGTCCTTGCACCTTGCCACGAGTCCATAGATCCTGTTTTGTGTTTTGTTTTTGATCTTTATTAAACTTTAAACTTGAGACTGCATTTACATCCACCTCAACCTGCTTTACCAGACAGAACGCAAGACCGGATAATAAAATGGATGCAGCAGATTTTTCAGTGTCCAGGAGGCCCTATTTGAGAAGAATCAACTGAGGTGGAAGAAAGAGGGGAAAAGATCAATGATTAAAGCCACCCAGGATTGGCTTGGCGTGATGTACTCCCTCGGGAAGTATATTGAGAAGGGGAAATGGCCTCGTGGAGAATGTCGCTCCCCCCTCTGACTTCATGAAGAGCGTCGCTTCCTCCTCAGGCCCTGCCTTGTGCTTCCTTCTCCATGCTGGCTGCGTGGTGGCTATCGCTCCATGCTCATGCTCGGCCTGGGACATCGCATCGTCCCTCAGCAGTACAGAAGAGATCACCCCACATCTATACCAGAGAGAGGACATCAAGCATCCTCATTCCGGCCCCATAAGGGATGGCGCTCATAAGAACTATAGTGGGTATAGAAAAGAATCACCCCCCTTTAAAATAAACATATTTTGTTGCTTTTCAGCCTGAAATGAAGACGGACACAGTTTTTATTTCATCCAGCTGTATTTACTCAGTACAATTTATAACATCCAAGTGAAAGACAGAACACCAACATGTCAGAAAAAAAATAAAAAAATAAAAACCAGAATCACTGAGTTGGAAAAAGGATCACCCTCTTGCCTTAATTTGCCTTAATTTTTTAATTACAGCCTTTGGTCTGTTGGGATATGTCTCTACTAACTTTGCACATCTAGACTTTGCAATATTTGCCCACTCTTCTTTGCAGAACTGCTCAAGTTCAGTTAAATTTGATGGTGACTGTTTATGGACTGCAGTCTTGAAGTAATTCCACAGATTTTCAATGGGGTTTAAGTCTGGGCTCTGACTAGGCCATGAAAGGACATTCACCTTTTTCTCCTTCAATCACTGTGTGGTCAGTTTTGCTGTGTGCTTTGGGTCATTGTCATGTTGGAAGGTAAACCTTCTTCCCATTGACAACTTTCTGGAAGAGGGCAGCAGATTTTCCTCAAGAATTTGACGGTATTTTGCCCCATCAATTTTCCTTCTATCCTGACAAGTGCTCCAGTCCCTGCTGCAGAGAAGCACCCCCATAACAGGATATTACCACCTCCATGCTTTACTGTAGGACTGGTGTTATTTGGATGGTGAGCTGTATTGGATTTCCACCAGACATATCGTTGGTGTGAGGCCAAATAATCAAATTTTAGTCTCATCTGACCATAACACCTTTTTCCATGTGGCCTCAGAATCTTCACGGTGCGTTCATGTGGCCTTTCTTGAGGTTTGGCTTTTTTCTTGCAACCCTCCCATACAAGCCACATTTGTGGAGAATTTGTGATATTGTTGTCACATGCACACAATGACCACTCTTTGTCATAAATTCCTGCAACTGCTTCAGAGTTGCTGTAGGCCTCTTGGTAGCCTCTCTGACCAGTTTCCTCCTGGCTCTTTCATCCAGTTTGGAGCGACGTCCTGATTCAGGGAGGGTCTGTGTTGTACCAAATACCTTCCACTTCTTAATAATAGACTTCACTGTGCTTCTAGGCATTGATAAAGCCTTTGACATTTTTTTGTATCCATCTCCTGACTTGTGCCTGTCCACAACTTTATCCCGGAGATCTTTTGATAGTTCCTTGCCACCCATAGTTGATTGTTTGCTTCAGTTTCACTACAGAATGCTCCAGGAAAGCTCTTTTCATGCTGAGCTATTCAAAATGAGCACAGCTGATCACAGTTGAAAGTCAAATGGTTTTGCGTGCCATTGAGAAGCTGATTAGCTACACCTGATTGAGTTTACAAGTCATTTTTAGGAAGGGGGGTGATCCTTTTTCCAAGATTCTGTTTTTTAAAATTATTTAAAAAAAAAGTTTTCTGACATGTTGTTGTTATATCTTTCACTTGGATGTTATAAGTTGCACTGAGTAAATACAGCTGGATACAACAAAAACTGTGTCCGTCTTCATTTCAGGCTGAAGCAACAAAATGTGATTATTTTGAAGGGGGGTGATTATTTTCTATATCCACTGTATGTACTGCTAAGCGACATCTGGACATCTGGAACTTGATTCAGGGGACTACAGACTACGATTCCCATCAGCCAATGCACTATGTCACATGTCTGGTTTCATCTGTTTCACGTTTTTAATTAATTAGCACATGTATATATAGTCACATTTTGCACCACACTGGTTGTCTTGCATTTGTCTTTTTTTGCTGTGTTATGCTATCCTGTCTCTTGTTTCTTGTTTGTTTTCTTTGACCTTGTACCTTGTACCTTGCCATGAGTCCATAATTCCTGTTTTGTGTTTTGTTTTTGATCTGTATTAAACTTTAAACTTGAGATTGCATTCGCATCTGCCTCAACCTGCATTACCTGACAGACTTTGTTTATTCAATCAAATGTTTGGGAGAATTTATCAATTTAATTATTCATGCTTACATAATATATATATATATATATATATATATATATATATATATATATATATATATATATATATATATATATATATATATATATAAAAAGGATAATACATTTTGTTCACAATAGTAAACCTCTGTTTGTAGCAATTTTTGTCGTGGCGCAAATGGAATTGTGACCGTAGTGTATCGATACATAATAACAAATATATTAATCAGAAGGATCAGATGATGTTTGCTAAATTAATACAAAAACAGATATAAATCTGTGGTCCTAAGAACAGCGAGGGCCAAACTGTCCTGGGCCATCAGAGAGGCAAAGCACGCACACGCCCAGAAAATCCACAGTCACTTCATGTTCAGTGGCGTTCAGGCCATAAGCAACAACAGGATAACATCACCTGCCTGTGACTGTGATGCCTCCCTTCCAGATGCACTAAACAACTTCTACGCTCAGTTTGAGGTGCAGGATTACATGACGGTGAGGAAGACCACCCCTCCTGGTAACGACCAGGTACTGTGTCTAACCACGGCTGATGTGAGGAAAATTGTATGCAGAGTCAACCCACAGAAAGCTGCTGGACCAGACAACATTCCTGGCAGTGTCCTCACAGGATGTACAGACCAGCTGGTCTTCAACATCTCCCTGAGCAGCGCCATCATTCCAACTTGCTTCAAGTCTACCACCATTGTCTTCCTTCCATCATAGACATTTACACCACATGCTGCATCCGCAAAGCCACCAGCATTGTGGGTGACCCCACACACCCCTCACACAATCTCTTCACCCTCCTGCCGTCTGGAAAAAGGTACCGAAGCATTTGGGCCCTCACGGCCAGACTGTGTAACAGTTTCTTCCCCTAAGCCATCAGACTCTTCAATACTCAGAGACTGGACTGACAACAAACACACACACACACACACACACACACACACACACTTAAGTTCTTGTCACTACTGTGCTCTCTACCTGGCTGCTATCACAACAAATGCTATGTCCATATATGGTATAAGCTTATCCGCTGAATACTATAGTATGTCAAGTTTACATTCACAGCACTTTTATTATATTGCTATTCTTTTGCACTACCTGTTATTTCTGACACTTCTGTACTAGAACTAAGTACTGGTCGGCGCTACACTCTCTCTTACGGTTCCTATTGTCCTGTTTTAGTAGTAACTGTACTGTCTTATGCTGTTTGCACACGTTTGCATGTACACTTTATGTAAAAATGTGTAGGTCTTATTTAGTTCTGTGTAGTCTCTTGTAGTCCTGTGTTGTTTTATGTAGCACCATGGTCCTGGAGGAACATTGTTTCGTTTCACTGTGTACGGTACCAGCTGGATATGGTTGAAATGACAATAAAGCCACTTGACTTGAATAGGACTTTTTTTTTTCTCCAAAAAAGCTTGTCAGAAAGTTTCACATTAAGACTAGCTGTGTGCACTGGGACTGGGATCCTGCAGGATGAAACAAAAAAATTAACACGGCCACAAGGTGTTCAGTTTTATGCAGCGCTTTGAAGGCACTGATTATACTGTCGTGTTTCAGCAAAATTCACCATCCAGCTACTACTTAAAAAAAAAAAAAGCAGAAAAACACATGAAGCTAGCCAAAATAGTTATAATGATATGCTGCATAAAGTAACCATTATGACTCATAGCAGCACTGTGACCCAGCATCTCAGTGAATGCAACAGACCCAAAACTGAAATAAATCTTATAAAATTTTATTAGATGGTTGTTGTTGTCAGATATGGGTCACATATAATCAGATATAGACCACGCCCGCTTTAAATGTGAATACAGATATGAATGTTTGAAACACTAAAAATTACAGATACATAAAGTATCTGTACCAAAACATATCAAATATGTTTCCTTACATATTACCCACACCAGACCATGGGAACATATCACCACCACACTTGAAAAGTTACACTAGCTCTCTGTTTGCTTCCATATACTGTACAAAAATACTTCTTCTGCTCTTTAAGTCTCTGCATGGTCTGGCCCACACCTACTTATCTAGCCTCCTTCTTCCATACTCTCAGATTATCTGACACTCACCTGCTTCCTGTCCCTTCAGCTAGACTGCACTGTAGGAGATGGGGCTTTTAGTGTTGCTGCCCCAAAAGCAATTAAGCAATCAAGATGTGAATGAAGTGTAGACTTTCAGCTTTAATTCAAGGGGTTTAACAAAAATATTGCATTTTTGGAATTACTGTTTAGGAATTACAGCCATTTTCACAGGCTCAAAAGTAATTAGACAATTGACTGATAAGCAGTTTCATGGCCAGGTGTGGTCTGTTTCATTATTTCATGACAAAATAAGGAGATAAAAGTTGATTCCAAGTGTTGAATTTGCATTTGGTAGCTGTTCATGGGAAGTCTCAATATGTGGTCTAAGGAGGCGTCGATGCAAGTAAAGGAGGTCATCATTCGGCTGAAAAAACAAAACAGACCTATCAGAGAAATAGCAGAAAGGAGTTGCTAAATCAACAATTTGGTACATTCTTAAAAAGAAGGAATGTTCTGGTGAACTCAGCATCACCAAAATCCCTAGAAGACCATGGAAGACAACTAAAGTGGACGATGGCAGAATTGTTTCCTTGGTAAAGAAAAAACCCTTTCACGACATCTAGCCAATTCAAGAACACTCTGGAGGAGGTAGGCATATGATTGTCAAAATCTACATTCAAGAGACACCTTCATGCAAGAACAGAAAGGCCAAATTAGACTTTGCAAAAAGTTCTGGAACAAGATTCTTTGGACAGATCAATCCAAGATTAATGGGAATAGACCAATTATTCTGGGAAGAGAAGAGTATGGAGAAGGAAAAGGAGGGCCCATGATCCAAAGAATACCACGTCATCTGTCAAACAGGGTAGATGCAGTGTTATGGCATGGGCATGTGTGGCTGCCAATGGAACTGGGTCACTGGTGTTTATTAATGATGTGACTACTGATTGAAGTAGCAGGATGAATTCTGAAGTGTATAGAGCTACAATGGATATAAAAAGTCTGCACACCCCTGTTAAAATGGCAGGTTTTTGTGACGTAAAAAAAATTAAACCAAGATAAATGTCAGAACTTTTTCCACCCTCAGTGTGAAATTACAACATATAAAATATATATGAATATATGAAAAACTATTAGAAACATTTTAGGGAAAATGGAAAAAAATAAAGTTACCTGGTTGCATAAGTTTGCACACCCTTTTATAATTGGGGATGTGGTTGTGTTCAGAATGAACCAATCACATTCAATCTTATGTTCAAAAGTAATCATCATACAGTCATCATCAGTGAAATTATTCTGATTAACCCCAAATAAAGACCAACTGTTTCTATAGGAATTTCTTGACATCTCCTTGGTTTCATCTGACTCCTGAAGCCATGATCCTCAAAGAGATTACAAAGCATGTACGGTATCTGACATGTTGAAAGGTATCAATCAGGAGAGGGGTATAAAAAATTTCCCAAACATCAGCTATACCATGAAACACCATGAAGGCCTTCATCAACAAGTGGAGAAGATGAAGCACCACAGACATTACAAAGAACAGGACGTCCCCCCAAAATTTACAAAAGGACAAGACAAAAACTAAACAGAGAGACTGCCAAAAGACCTACAACAACATTAAAGGAGCTGCAGGAATATCTGACAAGTACTGACTACTCTCTGCATGTGACAATTTCTCGTATTCTACACATGTCTGAGCTGTGGGGTAGGGTGGTTAGACAGAATCCCTTTCTCACAAAAAACATCAACTAAATCACCCCAAACCATGCAGCAAAATGTGCTATGGTCTGATGAGGCCAATTCCAAAAGGTATGTTTGGTGCAAAAAAAAAAAGCACATCACCAAAAGAAGTATGGTGGTGGCAGCTTTTCTTCAGCCAGAACTTGGGCTTTTATCAAGGTGGAGGGAATCATGAACAGCTACAAATACAAGTTGATTTTAGTGCAAAACCTTCAGGTGTCTCCCAGTAAGCTGAAGATGAAAAGGAATTTCACCTTTCAGCATGACAGTGACCCCAAGCATACATCCAGATCAACAAAGGAATGACTTAACCAAAAGAAATGTTGAGAATGAATCGACTACTTAAAAAAAAAAAAAAAAAACACAGAGTGCATTCGCACTGGATTAACCTGGGGTTATTTTTACAGGCTGTTTTATAGAAGGTAAAAAATGCTGTAATCTTCACCGGCACGGGGACAGGCAGTCCGGAAAAAGTCAGTTAAAATAACTGGCATGACCAGTTCGCACAGGATTAAAATCATAGAGAAGCTCTGGTAATTATTACATTACCCTACCTCCCCATATAAAAGTAGCCCAGTCTGAATAGCCCTTTAGTTTCATCCTTTTACTTTACAAAAACCTGACATTTTAACAGGGGTGTGTAGACTTTTTATATCCACTGTATACTTTCTGCTCAGATTCCCACAAACAAGCAGCAGCTGAAGGCAGCTGAAGTAAAGGCCTGGCAAAGCATCTCAAGGGAGGAAACTTAGCATTTGGTGATGTCCATGGGTTCCAGACTTCAGGCAGTCATTGACTGCACAGGATTTGCATTAAAAGTGTGTCACTGTTCAAATACTTATGGGCCGACTGTACATGTACATGCATCATCATCATCATCATCATCATCATCATATTATTATTATTATTATTGTCTATTTTATTCTTTCTCATTTATTTAAATTAAAATGTACAATTGTCTTACACTACTACAAATATTACATGATTTTATGCATTTTTATGCATCTGCAAAGTGTCCTTGGATAGCCTGAAAGGCACTTATACACGAAATGGTATTATTCTTATTTTTATTATTATTATAAAATTCTCTCATTTTGTTTACAAAGGTCAGCGTCAAGGCTGGGGGAGTAAGAGAGAGAGAGAGATAGTGGTAAACAGAACCACATCCGTGTAAGAAACTGATCAACCTAGTAAAATTTGTAAGGTCAGTAATGCATTTACCTAATGATGAAATCTAATCATCATTGTATGGCACTCCTTACATCCATAATTAGCATAATTAGATTACATTTTATTCATGTCTGAAAACAAAATATTGGATTATGCACTGCTATTTACGTTTCCCCCCCCAAATGAAAGCTTTGGATAGTTTATACATGACCCAGGGTCTCCCCAAAAGATATTTTTCAATTACTCATTAATTCCACTATTATCAGAATATTATGTTAGCTTTGCCTATACCTATAAAAGAAAGTTCACAATTTAGAAAATCTATAATGCTATCTGTTAGATAAGTGTCTAAAGGTGTGTCTATGCCAGGAAACCAGCTCACCCTTTCCTGGCATATTTGCTAACTCTGCATTGATAATAATCTCATACCACTCACTTAACTGTTTTTTTTTTTTTTTTCCCCAGAAGCCAATAAAAACCCCAAATCTCATCTACCACTAAAATCACACCAGCTAAAAATCTAAGCTGACAGGACAGGTCACCTGTTTCCTTTCAGAATAAGGTTTATATGAAGTATTTTTAACAACCACAGGAAAATTTACACTGATGCATTTTTGTCCCCTGAGGTGGAATGTTAACTCCCTTAGCATGTATGAGATTCTCTTGAAAGGAAAATATGTCTATGTGCAGTGGATCCTGTAGAGCAGAGTTGTCCAAAGTCCAGCACCAGGGCCAACTATGGCCTCCGGACAGTTGGTGGCAGCAGACTGTGTTAATGCAGTTAGCTAAAAGGCAAGAGCCTTTTTTCTCTGACTTCACCTACAAATGTAATTTATTATTAAAAAAATATATATAAATAAATAAATAATTGTTTTTGCTATAAAATGAAGACATTTAGGTTTGAGATCAAAAGATGAGACAATAGATCAGAATTTCAACTTTAATTTCCTGATGTTTACATAGCATATTAGAATATGGCACCTTTGGTGGCAGACGACCCAATTTTTAGCTGAGCAAAAGTATTTTGCTCCCATATCCCTTGCTTGCAAAAACTACATTTAGCCGGCGATCCACTGATATTACCAATCTGCAGTTGCAGTCTTCTTTTGTGATGTTTTGTGATGAAGACTTTTATGTTGGCAGAGTGTTTTGAGTCATTGTCGTGCAGCATGATGAAGTTCCTCTCAATTAGATTGGATGTACTTCTCAGTAAATTGGCAGACAGAATGTTTCGGTAGAGTTCTGAACACATTTTGCTGCTAGTTACCACAACCCACTGTTCAAAAAAGACTTTGAGAGCAGAAATATAGAGGTCATACCACAAGATGCAAACCGCTGTTGGTTTTGTGTTTTTCTTCACAGCTCTCACAATGTGTGTCATCAATTACTGGCTTTCAGGACATTCCAAATTGTTTTATCAGCTATGCCCAATGCTTGTGCAATGGCACTGAATGATGTTCCCTCTTTTCTCAGCTTCAAAATAGCTTGCTTTTCTCCCATAGACAGCTCTCTGGTTTTCATGCCAGTTTATCTTTTTTACCATCAAATGCAGAAACCAAGGACTCAAACCATGAGTAGCCATTCAGAGGTATTAATTGTTTAAACAATCAATCTAACAAGGCACACCTGGGCAACAAGAAATATCAGTCAGTCAAATGTTCCAATATTTTTATCACTTGACAAGCGGGTGGGTTCAAACAAAAGATAAGATAAGATAGTACTTTATTAATCCCCAGACGGAGAAATGTGGGCGTCACCACAGCAACAAGACAGGTGAAGAAAATAGATATAGTAAGGAGAAAAATACAGGGATACCATGTTCTAAGTTGTTTAACACATCTAGATGTAAATCAGGAAATGAAAGCTGAAATTCGGATCTATCAACTTGTAGTCATCTTTTGATCTCAAACCCAAATGTCTTCAGTGTATATGTAGCAAAAACAAAAGAATGGGCCTTGCCGTTCTAATACTTTAAGAGCGGTCCTAATCTAGCCCCCTTTGACAAAAGTTTGGACACCCCTGCTGTACAACTATATTGCCTACATGGTGACACACATGGTCATAAGGTAAGACATATCCCAGCAATTCTTTGTATTCTCAAAGCAGCTCTGACCTGGAGTCATCTTTGATCAATCCTGTAATATTAATGCACAGTCTGCACTGTGCCAGGGTGGTTGGGTCAGAATTGGTGGGAAATTTGTATGCATATTTCATACATTAGCCCAGATATGTTGAATGCCAACTTTAGGCTTGAAAGAAGTCTGACTACAGAGTGAGCTGGCAGCCAATCAATGGATTGTGAGAATTGTGAGAGAGAAAAGAAATGATTCAGAGTGAAAGTAAATATAATACTAGAAGAGAAAAAAATATGACTGCTGGAGTTTTAGCTTTTTTATTTTCTTGCTGAACATGTATGGCATTTATTTGTTCTAGTGTAGCAGAAAACTAGTGAATAGTCAGCCAGTTTATGCTCATTGTGGAATTTGTCCTACAACACAGTTGTGAATGATACCTGGTTACTGACTAACAGGAGGGGTTTGTGGGTTCCTCTGTATTTTTGTATGTCAAACTATACAGTGAGAATGTAGGTCACCTAGGTGTGTACATTTATAGTTCTTTGTTTAAGCTAGTGTTTTTGACAAGCTGGAGAACAAAATACACAAATTAGAAAATAAAACACAAACAGAGCACAGTTTGTATAATTAAAAATATATACACCAGGAGTCTCATTTATCAAAGCACGATTAAAACAAGTTCTAATTTTGTCCAGTGCACACAAGAAAATTGTCATTTATCACGTGTATGCACAGCTATATGCAATGGACATAAATAAATCCTATAAATTCTAAACTGTTCTGCTCATACATGGCTTTATTGCTTTAACTAAAGAAATGCCAACAAATTGCTATATATGGTAAACAACTTCCCTTTAACATGGTGATTTTATGGCTGTGTGTGTGCACTCTATTGTCCCAGTTACAACTGGTAAACCTGTGTTGGTGTGAAAATCCCCCATTATTGTTGCCTTTCTGCTACCATATCTGGAAATGTAATGTATTGCAGCGTGAACGATATGAAGCATGTACGACACATCATTATTCAGTTCTTAGTTGGTTGGGAAATACAAATGGAATTTTAGAATAGAAAGGATTGAGGGTTGAGTGTGCACAGGGATACTATTGCTGTGTTTTGTTGGCCTTTCTTAAAGTGAAGAAAGTTGCTAGCAAAGATCAAATAAAATCGCAGTGGGCAAACAAAATCGACTGATGAGCCACTCATCACTCTCAGCAGAGAGGTTCCTCTGCTCCTTAAAAGGACATTCCTCCCTGAGCAAAGCTCTTTGTGCCAAATCTTCAAACAATGCATCGTCCCAATTAATCTTTAGATGTGTCTTTTAAATGATTTTACTCTACATTTCATGTCATCGTTCTGCTCCTTGGTGTATCATAGTAATGACATGATTACTGATCATAATTAGTCTATCAACGATTACATGCTTTCTACCACTAAGAGTTTCTGCACATGGTCAGGAGTGTGCGTAAATATGCACACAACCGCATGCACAAGAATAACTTGATAAATTACATTCTGTGAACAGAAACCTGCATATGCATGAATTGTGCTAACGAAACTATGCATATGCATTGATAAATCAGACTCCATAAATAGTCAGAGCTGTCTTGTTCCTCCAATAATTACATTTCCAATAGCTAGAGTTATTTGGCTAAATCAATCATGTTGTACAGTGAGGGGAAAATATTATTTGATCCCCTGCTGATTTTGTACGTTTGCCCGCTGACAAAGAAATGATCAGTCTATAATTTTAATGGTAAGTGTATTTTAACAGTGAGAGACAGAATAACAGCAAAAAAATCCAGAAAAACGCATTTCAAAAAAGTTTTAAATTGATTTGCATTTTAATGAGTGAAATAAGTTTTTGATCCCCTATCAATCAGCAAGATTTATGGCTCCCAGGTGTCTTTTACACAGGTAATGAGCTGAGATTAGGAGCACTCTCTTAAAGGGAGTGCTCCTAATCTCAGCTTGTTACCTGTATAAAAGACACCTGTCCACAGAAACAATCAATCAATCAGATTCCAAACTCTCCACCATGGCCAAGACCAAAGAGCTGTCCAAGGATGTCAGGGACAAGATTGTAGACCTACACAAGGCTGGAATGGGCTACAAGACCATTCAGCTTGGTGAGAAGGTGACAACAGTTGGTGCAATTATTCGCAAATTGAAGAAACACAAAATAACTGTCAGTCTCCCTTGGTCTGGGGTTCCATGCAAGATCTCACCTCGTGGAGTTTCAATGATCAATGAGAACGGTGAGGAATCAGCCCAGAACTACACGGGAGGATCTTGTTAATGATCTCAAGGCAGCTGGGACCATAGTCACCAAGAAAACAATTGGTAACACACTTCGCCGTGAAGGACTGAAATCCTGCAGCAGGCCCGTCTGAAGTTTGCCTGAATGATTCAGAGGAGAACTGAGTGAACGTGTTGTGGTCAGATGAGACCAAAATCGAGCTCTTTGGCATCAACTCAACTCACCATGTTTGAAGGAGGAGGAGTGCTGCCTATGACCCCAAGAACACCATCCCCACCGTCAAACATGGAGGTGGAAACATTATGCTTTGGGGGTGTTTTTCTGCTAAGGGGACAGGACAACTGCACCGCATAAAAGGGACAATGGACGGGGCCATGTACCGTTAAATCTTGGGTGAGAACCTCCTTCCCTGACCCAAAACATACAGCCAAGGCAACAAAGGAGTGGCTCAAGAAGAAGCACATTAAGGCCCTGGGGTGGCCTAGCCAGTCTCCAGACCTTAATCCCATAGAAAATCTGTGGAGGGAGCTGAAGGTTCGAGTTGCCAAACGTCAGCCTTGAGACCTTAATGACTTGGAGAGGATCTGCAAAGAGGAGTGGGACAAAATCCCTCCTGAGATGTGTGCAAACCTGATGGCCAACTACAAAAAATGTCTGACCTCTGTGATTGCCAACAAGGGTTTTGCCACCAAGTACTAAGTCGAAGGGGTCAAATACTTATTTCAGTCATTAAAATGAAAATCAATTTATAACTTTTTTGAAATGTGTTTTTCTGGATTTTTTTGCTGTTATTCTGTCTCTCACTGTTAAAATACACCTACCAGTAAAATTATAGACTGATAATTTCTTTGTCAGTGGGCAAACGTCCAAAATCAGCAGGGGATCAAATAATTTTTTCCCTCACTGTACCAGCTAATTTCCTTATAAAACTGCACAACTCCAAAGCAGATACATGCAAACCAACACAGCTGAGGTTGATTAGGCAGAGGACTACCTTAAACCCCTGATTAGTTAAGAAACAATACTTTATCAGCGTATTACCCTCATAAAAAACTAATTATGGCTGATAAAATGTTTCATAATGCAGAAGTGGCACATGACCATAGATTTTGGTGGGGAAAGACGATCTCAAAAAATTTGACTTGAATTTTTATAGTATCCCTGTTATAGACAGCTGAAAATCAACAATGTGAATACACATGAAAAAACTATGTACACCAATTTGCCTCAATTGTAAAGAAACTTAGCTTGTTGATCTTTCAGATGTATGACTTTCTTGAAATCATTTTATAAGCAATTGCTGCTCTATGGTTTCTGTTTGCTGACAATTGCAGTCCAAAGACACATTACCCACCCAGCTAGTAATGTAGCTACCTTGATCACAGTGTAGATTAAACTTAAAGGACTAAAAACTATGGACTAAAAAGATGGTTCATTCTGCAAACTTCTCAAATGCATTTTAAATAAAGAAATTAAGCTGTGTTTGATCAGCAGGTGTGGATCCTGTCAACATTGTCAAAGCATCAAACAAACACAGAAGAGATAATATCATTAACTGTCGTGTCCACTGCCCTTCAGCCACTCAGAAACATGTTCATAGAATGAGCATGGGGCAGCATGATTCCTGCCCTCTCTGTTATTTTCTATTACCTTTAAGCTTCTGAGTCCTAACTATATTCAGACCTCAGACATAACTACAGTTCTACTCCCTTTTGTTCTTGACCACCAGGGCAGTTTCCTTCTGAAATAGTCGAGTATTTCCATTTGCTTTTTCCAGTACCAATAGCCAAGTCATCGCCTTGTGACTGTGACCCCATTGGGTAGCCTATTGAAAAGTCTCTGGTATGTCATGCTCATCCTCTTTCCCATTTTCAATTGGCCACCTATTATTTACCATCGTTGACTGTTGCCTATGGTTTGTGTCAGCATGTAGTAGGGTCTACTGTGGATGTAGAGCAACTAATTTCCAAATTTTATGAATTTATGTATTCAATCTTGTATTCCAAGTCAGGATGGTGAGCTGTTTGTTTTGCCAGGCCCAGATGGAGTTGGATGATGAACAATGACCCATGGCCAAATTGCTTGGGACTGACGCATCCTCAACAAGAACTTACAGAGCTTTGCTTTAAATGCAGCATAATGCCAACACCAATGTGTGAAGCTTGCAGGCTATGTAAATACTACTGACTATTTATTATCCTCAATCTGCAACTTTAGATACCTGATTTGTGTCCACTGTTGTTTTAGACTTTTGAGTTACACTGAATGTTTTTGAAAATATATCACCCATTCCTTCCCGCCTCAGTGCAAAAATGCATCATCTCTTAATCAAAATAGTGCCAGACATGACACCTTTTTTTTTCTTTTACCTTTTTCTCACAGGCCTGTGGGTGTAGGGCATGGTTTCTTTACATAAAACGATGATTTCAGTATTTAAAATTCTTATAATGAAATTAGGAAAGAGATTGTGGCTTTGTTAAACCTTGGGCAAATTTTCTAGAGCTCAATTTAACAAAAACATGGCCAGAATTAATTAATTCTTAAACTCAAAATGAGATTAGATCGGAAGAATGAAAACGTGACCTCAGTTATGTATGTCATTTTTACATTAAACTGTGTGTTAAATTTATGGCAAATTAAATGAAATAAAGTAAAAGAATAAATGATTTTGTGACATGTTCAGTCACTTCTGTTGCAATACAGTATTTTTTTTTTATTTTTATCCCTGACAGTGTGATACTTTCTGCTGCTGTTCATCATGCAAAACAATAGGTATTGTATCAAGTGCTATTATATAGACTGATAACAGAGCCCATAGTTTTAAATGAGAAATTTGGAGTGATCAAATTAACATTCTTGTCATAATAAAGTCATTTCCACTTTCTGTTCATGACAATCAGCCTTAATATATTCGCAATACACAATCATCTGTACACCTGCACAATCATGCAATTATCAAATCAGCCAACCATGTGGCAGCAATGCATAAAATCATGCAGATACAAGTCAAGAGCTTCAGGTAATGTTCACATCAAACATCAGAATGGGGAAAAATGTGATCTCATTGACTTTGACCATGGCAAGGTTGTTGCTGCCAGATGGGCTGGTTTGAGAATTTCAGAAACTGCTGATCTCCTGGGATTTCCGTGCACAACAGTCACAAGCATTTACACAGAATCGAACAAAAACATCTAGTGAGCAGCAGTTCTGTGGGTGGAAATGGGAAAAAATACATTTACACTTTATCAATCCATTTTATTTATCTATCCAATTTGGTCACTTGCCCATTCCCACCAACCAGCTAACTCTCCCCTTTCATACAACAGCTACCACCCGGGAAGGGTGAAGGCTAACACGTGCTTCTTCCGAGACACATTACGATCTGCTGCTCATGTTGAGACACCAGGAAGTATAACACACTCAAAGGGAAAGTGCTATCTGCCATCTTCCACAAATTGGCTAGTGTTGCTGTGAATGATGGTGGTGATTTTTTTTTTTTTTTTTGTTTAAAGAAAAGTGCCTGATTTAAAAGGGCCTAACCCCCCCACCCCATTCCGAGAGCACTATAGAAGACGAATCTGCCAATTACAGAGTCATTTTAATAATCTGAATGGGCCACCCAGAAATTCAGCTTAAGTAGATTTGTAACCTGACTCTAAATACATTCCCTCCATAAAACAATGACATAACTTTTTAGTTTAAGTTGCAACAACCAAAGTTGCCTTAATATGAACTCAATTAGTATGAACTCAATTGACACAGCTTTCCTGCATAGTGTAAAGCACTGTCAACAGATTTCCACTTTTTTCTCCCATTCGGGCTGCTAGCTGCAGTCTAGAGGTATATGCAATGCCAGTTACTAGTGAAATATGATGATGGAATTTTTCAACTCCTGTCCTCTGAATTGTCACAATACTGCCATGATCCAGTCATGAAACTCACAGCTGTGTGATAATTCAAGTAAAACCAGAACTGGGATTTTTGCTTAACAAATCAGTGTGCAAAATACTTATGCACAAACCCTTAGGAGATTAGTGGCCTCAGCCTTACTTTTGATATGTTCAAATCACCAAACTTTGCACCATGTGGTTTAGAGTGGAAGCATTCTTGTTCAAGCTTTGACAAAGCAAGCAGATGGTTGGGATCAAAAGCTATATTATATGTTATGATACAGATTTAATTTCCAAACTTAGAATCACTCAGCAAAGCCACTCTTCAATCTGTGAAGCTCACCTTCAAATCCAGCAGCACAGAGACACCAGTTACTGGCAACAACATCCATGCAGGTGGCATCATTAGCACATGGGGAACTCTTGCATTCATCTGTCTTGATCTCGCAGAGCACTCCTATGTACCCTGGCTGGCACCGGCAGGTGTAGCTGTGCTGCTGGTCCACACAGACACTGTGTTCTGAGCACTGATACCTAATGCAGTAGTCAATGTCAAGCTTGCAGTAGACCCCAGTGTAGCCTTGGTCACACTGACAACTGTCAATTCAGTAATAAAAAAAAAAGATCATAACAATTTCACATCTAAATAAGAAACTGCTATTCATAGTGCATACATCTTGTTTAATATAATTCAACCCTCTCACACTTATTACCTATTTATTTACACAATCTATATTGGAGGCAGGAAATATGGGCAAGCGTAAGGATCTGAGGGACAAAATGTAATGGCTAGACGACACCATCAGAGTATCTCCAAATCAGCACATCTTGTGGGGTGTTCCAAGAAATAAATAACTGCATCAGAAAGATAGATGTAATTTGGTTTGGGTTTTACTGACTATATAAACACACTATTGTTCTAACCATCATGGCTTGTATTCAGTTGGCAAGCGGTTGAACTAAATTTCTGGTTCATGGTATAAACAACTGTGTTTAGACTGAATGACTCATTTTTTCATGCATAAGCCACTGTAAATTGCTTATAAGAAAAAAATATATATGTTTTTCTATTGACATCATAGCTGACCCTTGCTGGTCGCTGATCTGTGATTTTACACGCATCAGGAAATTTGAATGATATGTGCTGCTGGTTGGCACAGTCCACAAATACAATTTTTTTCAGGGAAAAGAACTACAGGTACTTACCTGTATCCAGCAACTTCGTCCACACAAGTGGCTCCATTCTGACACAAATGCTGAGTACAGTCATTAATGTTAACCAAACAGTTTGATCCCGCCCATCCTGGTGCACAAATGCAGCTGTATCTGCTGGTACTGTTGATGAAACAACGTCCCCCGTTGCTACACACCTGTCAAAAATCAGAATGTTTTATTATCTACAATGCACACTTACAAATCCACATACATGTGGATATGGTTTTGGTGTTATTATCAAAATGGCCCTTTATTGATGACAAATTCTAAATTCTGATTGGTCAGAAGTTGATTTATTTTATATAACAGCAGCTCTAACAATAGTGCTAGCTGAAAAGCAAGTCATATATATGAATTCACTCATTCTAATACGTAATTATCTACCTCAAAGAACTAAAGCAGATGTTCTCATAATTGAATCCCAATCTTAAGAATCAGATCTTTAGCAGAGTTTAGCTAAGTAAACTAAGAAAAATGTATTGTCATTAATATGGTGAATATTTCTGTAACATGGCATTTATTTATGGAAGGAGACTCCAGTGCTTTGTACTTTAGGTTTTCTGCCATGCTTCTTTATGGTTTATTAGTAACTAATATTAGTAGCAGTTATAATGTACTGTAAGCAACAGCAGGGACTAACTTGGCTTCCGGCCATTCCACAATGTTAAATGTAAATTTAAACAGATAAAAAGTATGACGTCTTATTCTTTAAAAAAATAGAAATGTGCAAAAAATGGAAATCACTGCTGTGGCATAAGCAGAACAAAGCATTTCAGGACATGCTGCTATAGGAAACTAAACAGCTCCAGGGTAGTAACACATCAAACCTCCTAGTTGTAGAGTATTTATAACAGAACACCCTGTCATGTTTTATTCCATACTTAATAAAAACACCCATTTATTTTTTATTTATTTATTTTTTTTAAATTGTTCTCATTATGAGCAAAGTTTATTGATGTAAATCTCCAACTCATCTCACACTCTCTGACTTTATATAACACTCAGCAGTACTGTATGAGTCAGCAGGGAAAGCACAAGCCCACTGTGAGCAAATCACCATGGAACAAACATCAGTGTGTCAACTATAAAAGTCATGCTTCCACTCTAAACCACATGTTTTTCCAACTACTTGTCTTAAAACTGAGATCATGTCAGGACTTTCAGAATAGTATTCTGAAGGCCACCATTTTCCTATCAAACACCAATGCTGCTTCCAGGCATTCCATGACATTTTGGGGGCAAGTAGCACAGGAACAATACATAATGGCTTTCTACTGGGTATGAGGTAAAGCACTTGGAGTTCAGTCAACTAACCTGCAAGGTGTGGGGACATGGACTGAGACACATATAATGCAGGTCCTCAGGGGTGTCCATACACTGTGTTCCTGCTGGACACATGACATCTGGCAGAGTGCATGCGTTCACATCCACCTTGCAATAGTTCAGCCCAATATATCCTGATAGAAAAAAATAATACTAGTAATTTGTCATTTAATCTGAACGTCTGATTAAACGACAGCTGGATAATTCAGTATAATCCTGGTCAGGGCTGTGGCTCTGGGCTCAAGATGGGAGAGTTCATCCCGGATGGGACACCAGTCCATAATTCAGTAAAATTCAGACATGATTATTTGAAGATAATTCAGTGCTGGAAATGAGAAACAAGGAAGTTAATACTTTTAATAGGGCTCTGGGCTGCTAACCTGGTTCGAACTGACAATTACCCTGAGAAAAAAAAAAAGCACAGATGGACTTTCGAGAAATAATTTAAGAAGTTTCTTTATATGGTTCAGGCTTGATTAGTTAAGGCCCAGCAGCACATGGTGGAAAAAAATAAAACTGCAGTTTCAAAGAGAAATTTTCTCTTCAAAGAGCCAGGGAGAAATGGTTGAATCCATATATATGTAACAGCAGCTACACACTGACAGTGCTTAAATGTGCAGTATATAGAAACGCAAAGAGCATTTAAAATAGCTGCTTTGTACCATTTTATAAAATTATCACAGTTATTAGGTTGTGGACTATATAATGATCAGTGCATTAAATATTTTATGTGCCACTGCTTCTAGCCTTTGTTGGAGCTGCTGGTACATTCATTTGCAGCAGTGTAATAGAAAAAAGACTTTGACTCACGCATCAATGCTAGCTGAATTAGTTATCACCAGCATATCACATATGTAAACGTTTTTTAAAATGGACCACACCTATTTTTCCTTTATCATCAAACATCCCAACCAATCAAAGATGTTCATATTGTGAATCATTCATATGATTCATTCTTTCTGGAGCCTAGGCGTAAAGACAGCTGGGCAAAAATGGTGCCATAAATCTCTGAGGCAGGCCTATGTTGCATGAAATCCAGCCAAGTGACTGCATAGGAGCACAAAATGGGAAAAGGATTTTAGAATTTCCTGACAATATTGACAATTCAAAAAGGGCTGTTGAGGCATGTGAATTTCTGAAGCTACCAATCAAACCAGATGGCATAGACATAGTAGTTGGCACCTGCATTGGGGTTGAGGGCAATTATCACGTCACTGTGGACCAAAATGCATTACCTGAGAACCAGGAGCATTTGTAGTACCCAACAAAGTCACTGCATGCTCCACCGTGCTGGCAGGGCCTGCATTCACACTCATCTATTTCTTCCTCACAGTGGCGTCCTATAGGAAAGAACAGTGTAGGGAGTGAGGTTAAAAGAATAAAATAATAGTGTGTAGAGGCTGACACGGAATAAAATTTGGTAGTGAGAACCAATAATATTTTACCACATTTTAGGATCCCCAAATTTGTTGTGGAACCTCTGAAATGTGGGAAATAAAATTGACACAAAATTTGAACATGCTCTTCTTTTCATCCAAATGCTTTTGTCATTGAGACAATGATGGCCTCTGCTTAACACCAGAATATTCTTGTGTGAGGCCATTTGTCCAGCAGTGCTGGGCTGAAAATGGGTCATGCAACAGAAAATGATCCCAAGCACAACAGCAAATCAACATCTGAATGGCTAAAGAAGAATAAAATCAAGGTGTTAGAACAGCCAAATCAAAGTCCAGACCTCAACCCCATTGAGATGCTGTGGCGGGATCTTAAGAGAGCTGTGCACAAACAAATTCCATAAACATCAGTGAACGGAAGCAATGTTGTAAAGAAGAGTAGGCTAAAAGTTCTCCAAAATTATAAACGGAACATTTCCATTGAGTTACTGTTGCTAAAGGTGTTTCTACATGCTACAGAATTACAGAGTGTACTTATATTTTCTCCACCTGGTTTCTGAATAATAACTATATATTGAAAGACGTTGTGGGTTTTTTGTTGATGTCACCAGATTTGTTTTTTTTATAGAAGTTGGTGAGGACCACACAATTGCTAATTGTCATTTAGGCCCTGATAAATACAAACGCAGAATTGAAGGAGGGTGTACTATGTGTATATATGTGTGTGTATATACAGTACTGTGCAAAAGTTTTAGTCACATGCAAAGAAATGCTGTAGCGCAAAGATGCCTTCAAAATAATGAAATTAAATGTTCCTACATTAAAAAAAAAAAAAATACAGTAAAGAGCAGTAAACAGTAGTAAATGAAACAAAGTCAATATTTGGTGTGACAAAAAACATAAAAATAAAATAAAAATAGTAGTCTCTGGTACAATTTGTGCAGTTTTATAAGGAAATTAGCTGGTAAGTTTTATTGTGCATCTTCCAGAACCAGCCAAAGTTCTTCTGGAGGCTTTGACTTTCACACTTGTTTCTTATTTTTGCAGCAAAACCCAGCAGCCTTCATTGTGTTTTTTGTCTGAAAAGTGGTCTCTTACATA
>CM042535.1:32798898-32856398 GCA_023630585.1 Cranoglanis bouderius | reverse complement strand
AGCTTCAAAAAGGTTGTTGAGCTTCACAAAATGGGAAGTGGCGATAATTTTCAATGCACAAGCATTGAAAATGCCCATTTCCACCATCAGGGCAATAATTAAGAAGTTCCAGTCAACTGCAAATGTTATGAATGAACCTGGAATTGGACGTGTGTCTATATTGTCTCAACGCACTGTGAAGAGGATGGTTCGAGTGGCCAAAAAATCTCCAAGGATCACAGGTGGAGAATTGCAGGAGTTAGTTGTGTCTTTGGGGCCAGAAAGTCTCCAAAACTACAATCCGAAGTCACCTACATCACCACAAGTTGTTTGGAAGGGTTTCAAGAAAAAAGCCTCTACTCTCATCCAAAAACAAACTCAAGCATCTTCAGTTTGCCAGACACTACTGGAACTTCAAATAGGATCGGGTTCTATGGTCAGAAGAAACCAAAATAGAGCTTTTTGGAAATAAAAACCACAGGTGGTTTTGGTGCACACAGAGAGGCAGCCATATGGAAAAGTAGCTCATGCCCACGGTTAAATATGGTGGTGGCTCTGTAATGTTTTGGGGCTGTTTTTCTGCCAGAGGACCTGGACATTTTGTGAGGATATGTCTCATATCCCTATGATAACACTTAATTAAAGTGTCTACACACAGACATACGTGGCCTTCAGCTTTACCTGCTTGTTCAAATCTTGGGCACTTTTTCTTTAGGCAAGTGCACAATTTTTTTAAAACTACAATTTAATTTTTTTTTTGTAATCATGCACATAGTATATATTTAGATATTGTCACGGATTTCCCCTTGCATGAACTACCCGAAGCGCAATAGCGCGCATCCGGTTTTTCCCCCTCGTGCTGCGTCTTGGAGCGCTCAGCACACTTAAGCAACCGGCAGCGCGACAGCGTGCGCTTCCTGGTTTTTGTCTTTGTTTACATTTCCTCGTGTGTTTTTGCTTCGGTTTCTGTCCTGTCTCCACCCATGTCATGTTATTGGTTATTTTCCCTCATGTGTTCTAATTATTCTCAGCTGTTTCTGTTTCCCCCTTGATTACTTTGTATATTTATACCCTTGTGTTTCTTTGTCTTATCGTGACGTATAGGCTCAGTTGCACTTTTGTCTCTGCCATTACCAAGCCTTGCTCCTTTGTTCTTTTTTGTTCCGGTTTTTGACTCACAGCCTGTTTTTCGATTCACGTGTTTTTGCCTGGCCTTGTTGAGTCTGTTTGCCACTCGACTAACTATTGCTCGTTATTTGACTCTGAATTTGCCTCTCATTTTTTGGATCTGTATGCCTGTCTCTTTAATAAAGCTTTTTACTGTGATTGCATCCGTTTAAACCCGTCTGTCATCACCATGTATGACAACGTGCGTCAGGGTTGTCATTGACTTTGTTTGCGTTGACACGTGTTTTTGTTTTGGTTTCTGTCCTTGTCTATTTCTACCCTCACGTTTCTGTTTTACATCACAAAGTATACATTCAGTTTCCTGGCAATCTGTCATTACCAACCCTTGTTATTCTCGTGTTTCATAGTTTTGACCTCATTTTTGCCCATAGTTACTGTGTTTCTGACCTATTCCAGTTATGTCTGTTTGTACATCGCCTGACCCTGTGCCTGTTTATTGTTGACGTTTCTGCATGGCGATTTGGATTTGTCTGCCTGCCTTTCAATAAAGCCATCCTTTGCACTTGCACCCATATAGCCTCAATTACATGATAGAATACTTCGCCTTACCATAGGTCCAGTAGGAAGGTGGAGGAGGCATCATGCCAAGATAACCATGCCAGTGCTCAACTCAAGCCAGTCCTCTCAGTGGACTGCCATTGAGTCCCGCGGACCCGTATGATGGATTTTTTGGTTATCCCGAGTATTTTCTTTTAGATTGGCAGTTGTATTTTGCAAGCCTGGTGGACCCCAAGCCCGATGAGAAGCAGTGACTGGGGTTCGTTTTGTCCCGGCTCTTCGGCCCTGCCCACCAGTGGATGGAGTTTCTAGTCGCCACAGGATCCAGTGGACTTAGCAATATAGCCTGAGGTGAACATGACAACCTCACCTCCAGGGCCCCAGTTGGAGACCAACTTCCAAGTAACGTTCCTGCTAGAGGCCAATGGCACAGCCTCCCAAGTTCTGGTCCTGCCGACGGCCCCTGAGTAGGTTCTAGTGAATGGATTTGGTGTCTTGGTAACAAGTCCAAAAACAGCTTTGAAGAATAGACAAAATTCAGGAACCTGTCAACATATCAACAATCCAATCCACACAAAGGACAGGTCCCAGTTCATCAAACACCTCCAATGAGAGATAACAAATAGGAGTCCACATGCATTAGGACTGATTTCCTGGTGACAACATTTGCTCTCTGAGCCTTTCAACATTACAACAGCCTGCATACACATAGGGAAGCTCTTCAACAAACAGAAATTGGTTTCTCTCTACAGTCCAAGCATCTAATCCAGGACCACATAATTTGCTCAGACAATAAGACCAATATAACACTGACTTCAAACCAACTCATTTATGGTAGGCTTTTCATCTTAAGCCCACATCAACAAATCAACTGGACATTCTGCTCATCTTTGCTTTAAATTTTTCCTAAGCTGACTGAATCATGTTTTGTCTAATCATAGTACCAGCTATTTCTTCCGTGCCATATAAAGTCTGGTGAATTGTTCTACATACAGCCATAGACTTTTAAAATCTATTATATAAACGCCAATAATATGAAAATAATTGATTAACCATAGAAAACAGCATGTCAAATACAAGGAGGTGTTTTGTTTTATGGTCATATGAGGCCAGATTCTAAATCTCTACCCATTTACAGCATTGGCATGCTAGGCAAAAAAGGGGGATACACACAAGGAAGATGCCCCAAACCCACTGTAAAATATGCGGGTGGATTATTGATGGTCTGGGGCTGTTTTGCAGCTAGAGGTGCAGAGACTTAAATCCAAACATAAATCCAAATCAACACAGAAATCGTTGTGGGACACAAAATCAATACTTTGCAACGACCATCTGAGTATCGTGATGTTAACCCTATGAAAGACTGTGGTCTGAATTAAACAGCTCACTCCACCTAACAACATTATTCAGTGAAGATCTCATAAGCATTCAGGTTTAAATTAAACATTAAGCCTTGGATGTTAGCATGTAGGATATAACATAATATATTCACTGAAAGCAAAAGCAGAGTTAAGGAAAGCAGAGCATGCAAGAGAGAAATTAAAAACAGATTCTTCAGATGGTCTGCAAAGAGACATTCAAGATTCCAGGAAGTGATGAATGTGAGATTGTGTCATCACTGCAGCATTAGAGATTTGAAGCTTGCACAGAATAGAAGGCAAAAGCTGCTAAGCAGCAAAGGAGATGCCCAAAAAATGTCATCTGTTGAGAAAGATAAAAGTCAGCTATGAGGAGGAAATGCATGAGAATACTTGCAAGGCAAACTGTTCTGGGGGATGTGCAAATCTATTTCATTATAAGTGTCACATAATAAGAAGCTTATTTATAATTTAGTCATGTCCACCATGACAGAAATATGAGTCTAATCTTATACTACTGATTCTCACATTCAGATTAATAATATATACTAATATATATATATATATATATATATATATTAGGGTTGTCAAAAGTACCAGTACTTCGGTACTAAGTCGGTACTAAAAAATAAAAAAGTTGACGGAACCAGATTTTCACAAGTACCGGTAGTACCGAGTACCAGGTCAACCCGGTACTGATGTGCTGTCTGACAGGTAGTCAGTCGGGAACTTTTCATAGGTGCACCGTGCAATTTTAGTAGCGGTTGCATTATGGATGTTGTAGCATAGTTTAATTCAAGTGTAGGATTGCAAAAAACATCCTAATTTTTGCTTACTTAATGGTTAGCATACACGCGTGTAATGCTAATACGGTCATATGTCCTTATTAATCATTTAATTCTTTTAAAAACATCCACGGCACACCGGCGGACCGCTGCATTGTTAAGTGTAAAACTATGCTATGCACACAGCTGCTGTGTGTATGTAGGTACTCATGCGATATATCTTTGGAAAGCTAAGATTCTTGTGCTTCGATTGATATAAACCAACACTTACAAAACTGAGGCAACTCACTTATGAAGCCTCATAGTTCAAAGGTCCAAACAGTCCAATTAAGTAAAAATATTTAGTCCAAAACACATTATTACATCAATAAATAACAATGGACCATTGCTGAGTCATTTCAAATTACGTTTTCATGTTTTCTCTGTTATAACTCCGGTTCACTTTCAGAACTTCAATTTAAAAGTCTGTGCATAAAGATGCCTAACGAGTGGCAAGTGTTTCGTTTCAGAAACTTTTACATAGTTAGTACTTTTTGCTTGTAATTTATTTAGTTATTATTTACTTGAAGGGAAAAAACCTAAGGCCAAAACTTAAAGCATTTTTCAGAAATACTTGAAATATACATTTGTTTAATTTATTTTAATATGTAACTTTATAAATAAGAAGTGTGTGTTGTTCAGTTATGCCATATTTTTGTGTTTTGCATCCTTTTATTTTTTGTTTGTTTATTTTTATACCTTTAATTACTTGTGGAAAAAAAACTTGAAACATATATATATATATATATATATATATATATATATATATATATATATATATATATATATATATATATATATATATACACACACACACACACACACACACACACACACACACACACACACACACACACACACACACACACATCTAAAGAGTTCTGTAAGGCCTTCAGAAAAATGGTTGTGGATGCCTTTGAGTCTGGCAGGGATTTTAAAAGATCTCCAAATTATTTGAAATACATCTTTCCACTTTAAGGAAAATAATCTACAACTGGCAATTTGTCCAGGACTGGCCGTTCCAGCAAATTCAGCCCAAGAGCAGGCCATCTGATGCAAAAAAGAAGTCTCCAAGAACCCCAGAATTTCATCACAGGATCTGCTAGTCAAAGTGCTTCTACAATCAGAAAGAGATTGCACAAATTTGACCTGCATGGGAGGCATGCCAGAAAAAAGCCTTTGCAAGACTACAGTTTGCCAGTGAGCATATAGGCAATGACCAGGCCTTTTGGAATAATGTGCTATTGACACCTGAATCAAAGATAGTGTTGTTTGCCCACAGTAACAGCAGACATGTTGGCGCAGATCAAAAACAGCTTTTCAGGAGAAGCACCTCATACCAATTGTGAAGCACGGTAGTGGAGATGTTATGGTTTGGGGTTGCTTCACTGCCTCAGGAACTGGACAGTCTGCATTCATTGATTCAACTATGAATTCTGCATCATATCAAAGAGTGCTTGAAGATAATGTGAGGCCATCTGCCCGAAAGCTGAAGTTGAACTGAAAATGGACCTTTCAAGAGGATATTGATCCTAAGCACACTAGCATATCCACCAAGGAATGGCTCAAAGCGAAGATATGGAGAATTGATATCTTGAAGATATGGAATGGCCTAGTCAAAGCCCCGATTTGAATCCCATTTAAAATGTTGTGGGGGGATTTGAAATGGGCAGTACATGCAAGAAAACCCTCAAACATTCAAAAGTTCCAGCAAGCCTGGTGGATAATTATGCAAAACACCTACAAGACGTTATTTCTGCTAAAGGGGGCAATACTAGCTTCTGATGGCCAAGGGTGTACTTACTTTTACCATAGAAGAATATCACATCTATTGATATCTCTGTTGAATAAATAATTGAAAAAGCTAATTGTCCTTGTGGTTTTGTTCAAGTAAAGTCTCAGGTGTCCCCAGAATGTGTCTGTGAAGTTTCAGCTCAAAATACCCCATGGATCATTTATTATACCATTCTGTAAATGCACCTTTTTGAGTGGAATTAAAACACGCTGTTTTCGTGTGTGTCTCTTTAAATGGAAATGAGCTGCTGCTCCCCGAACCCTTTCCAGAAGAGGGCTGTGCCTTTATAGCTCGCGCTTCGAATACTACGGTAGCAACAACAAATCAGGAGAACCAATATGACTGACACCGTAAATACCGGTGTTCAAAAGGTTTCGGGTTAAAAATGATGACACAGCTCTGGTCTCTGTGAATACAATCAAGACAAGCACATTCGGAAAGACGATTTGCAAACATTCACAAAATATAAAGTGCAATACTTACGGCTTCTGGATATGATGCTGGATCATGAACAGTTGGTATTGATCCATCCTTGAGAATCAACTTCTCAGCAAATCCTGCTTTGTATTGACCCTCGATCACAAAGCAGTCTGGTGTAAATTGATTTGCACAAACATATATGAATTTAGCTATTTTTTGGGGCACATTTCCTTACTCCACTGCATCTTCAGTGGCTCTGATTCCAGGAGTACATGAAGACTCTTATGTTTATTCTTACAGCCAACAACAGAACACTTACAAAGCTTACAAAGCTGAGACATTCTTCTCATCACTATAGCTGCTCCAGCGCGGAGAACATGGCGGCTTGTGTGCAGCTCACTCAGGGGAGGATCTATGCTCATAGGGCAGAGTTCATCACCAGTCGTGGGTGGGGCCTGTTCCATTGTGACATCACATTGGATAGAAACACTGTTTATGATTTATGGGGAATATAAAAAAAGGAGTGGATGGATTTTTACCATTATAGGGTGGTTGTGTACACACACTGCCAACACACATTTATGTTCAAACACCATGTAAAAGTGAATTTTGCATAATAGGTCCCCTTTAATATTGTTTGCAGGTTTTGTATATGTTTCCACTGTACATATTCATTTAATTGTAGATATTGTTTACTTCCTGTAAATACTTCCTGTGCTTGAGTATTGTACAGCCCAAGTCACTGGGGTAGGGATTGGCCTTCAGTGTTTGTCTCTGTGTATTGGCTAGGTATGGAGTTAAGGAAGCAGGTTGTCTTTTGTTTGTGTTTTTCTTTGTTGTTAAAGTGAAGACTGTGGTGGTTCAGTAAGCCTGGATGATTTTGTTTTTTATTTCAGCCTGAGCCTGTCTGATGCCATTTACTGTGGCTGTGTAAATGGTGTTCATACAATATATCTGATATAACTTGTTAGAAAGTTGTCCAGTGTGTTTTCTTTATAGACTATCTGTTACCATCTCAACCCTAGACTGGAGTATAACTGTTCTACCATACTTTGTAGATGATGAGGCACATGGAATTTCTGTTTAGTTATCATCAGTTCCATTGCCTCCTAAAATCTATAGGGGAGTCCATGGGCTTAAGGCATGTGACATTCTTACCTTGACTGGCTTTCCTACATTACTTTTCATATATATATCAGACAAAGGTGACAGTATTAATCTTTATCTCTCATCATCTGCAGCTACTACCACATCTCAATAACTTGAGCTCTATTAGCATTTTGTCTGGTATGAATTTTTCCATGATATAAATTTATCAGCTCCCACCTTACTCCAGATTGTACAATTACCTAGCTAGTTAGAATTCTCTAAATCCTGCCCTCATCTAGGTTTGCCCTCTGCAAATCTTCTTTTCCTAAGCTGCAGCCATTTGATATGCAAGTAGAGCATACTCAGGAGACACTTCATACACTAAAAAAACTGCACTGTAATCAAAGGTACTGGAGTTAATAATGCTGCCTCTGATTTTTCTTCCCCACTTGTCATAACCAGTCATTTTGACCATTCCAGGGTCAGCTAATGTTGTTAAATTGGCTACTTGTGCAGAATGATATCCAAGTAATGCTCCTCTTTTTAATGATTTTGCATTCACCATGACCCATCATGGATCCATCTACCCATATTTTTTTTTTTAAATCAGGATTTCCCAGTGGATACAAATGTGCAGGGCCCAAAGTTTTCTTAGGAAATTGAATGGACCTGTGATTCATGAGGCTTCAACAACATTGTAGCTGGGTTTATTGACATATTACCTGCCACTTATAGTTCTAGATGCTTATTCTAGATGCATCTAGAGCTCACACAGTTGTTTGTCCCTTCATAGTTGCTAGGATATTAGTAGAATATTACCCTTCTGGTTTATACCTACCTCTTTTGTTCCGACACAGAACTGCAGAATACATCTCTTCACCATACTCATAACCAATCAAGAAGTCCTAGTTCAGATCTAATATTGTATTTTTTTATGTGGTTCGCCTAAGCACCAGGGCGACATAAGCTTGCCCATATTTCAGAATATCACTGGAACAATAATCCCCATAAAGCGTTTTCCTGCCAGTTTTTATAAATAGGCTTAAGGGAATTAATCGAACTGATAGCATGTGATGGATCCTTATGCTGTATGGTTCATTACTGCATGACTGAAATGGTACATTCCCTTGCGAGGTGTCATGCGTTTTAGCAATTATAACATACAACGTGGGACAACTATACAATGGCAATCCATTCTTCTTAGAATGCTTAGCCAACTCAATTAATCTATCTCACCTCATAATATAATCATAAGTGTTTCATGCATCTGTTTCTACTACAAAGCCTCCCAACAGTGACTCCTAAGCTTGATGGCTTCAATCTGATTCCAAGTCAGCACTAAGAGCCAACTTTCTGCAAGTGTCCCACTTCTGGGGTTCATATTAATTTGCATTCTCTTCTTTTTTTTTTTTTGAAAGAGGGTTACTGTAATAAATAGTACTTTTAAAAAATGTCTTCCATTTCCTTTCGCAACTCATCTATAGCTTCCCAGTAACAAAGTAAAGGGACAACCTTGAATGTTACTCCACTTAGTTGTCCATCAAGGAAATGATACACTGTCCAAATGGATGTGGACACTTGATCATCACAACCATATGTGACCTGCACACAGCCCTGACTCAACCCCACTGATCATCTTTGGGATAAATTGAAAAGACGACTATGTGCCAGGGCTCCTCTCCCAACATCAGTGCCTGACCTCTCTAATGCTCTTGTAGTTGAATGGGCAAAATCCCACAGCCAGGCTCCAAAACCCAGTGGAAAGCCTTTCTAGTAGAGTGCAGGTTATGATAACAGCAAAGAGGGAATAAATCTGGAATGGGATGCTCAAAAAGCACATGTGACAGGTGTCCACAAACGTTTGGCCATATAGTGTTTTATTGATGGGAATTTTGCCAATTTATCTCTCAGAATCTTGGCCTTTATTAGAAGTTGCACATCTGTAAATAACATCTTTCAGCCAGAGACTCTAACTCACTCCAGATCCCTGAATTTGGATCTTGTCTTTTGGAAGACTGAGAAGTTAAGATGCTGCTCAGGAGCAGTAAAGGAGCGCTCATTAGTTGTCATCTCAACACAGTGGTCTTCTTAATGATCTCGCATGAGAGTAGATGGCACTAAAGATTAACCATCATCAAGAGTTTGCTGTAACTCTAGGTGAACCCTTTATGTTATCATTCCTGCTCTGCACCAGAGTCATATTCTAAGATCTTGTAACACCTGGAGCAGGTTAAACTGTGAATGCATTAACCTTACCTGGAAGTGGTATATCTTTAGGGCCCATTATTTTTAATTGTGTGCACACATTACTGGGGTAGTTGGCAAATGGAAATGCAAATATGGAACTGGATTACTTATTGCCACCACTTTGGTAGTCATTCTGCTTGTACCTCCAATCTGCTTCCCTCAACATATCACTCTCCTCCTCTCTATCTTGATTCCTAATAAATGTTTTGTTAGGTTTGACAGATATGATCTAACTCATTTGCTGATGAGTTGCTAATGAACTGAATGGTATTCAGCTATGAAAACTGAAGCATTGAGGAAAGAATAAATGTTTCATACAATTAATATTATTTGTCAAGGGTTGTCAAGTCTAACAAAAAAAAATCTTTTTTAATAGTGCCAAGGAAAAATTCAGATCTAAAGTGGTCAAAGATAGAGGTTGATGTTTGTTGGCTGGTATAATTTAAAACCTACATACATTATATGGCCAAAAATTTGTAGACACCTGACCTTCACACCCATATGTGTGCCTTCCCCAAACACAAAGTTGGAAGCACACAACTGCCTAGAATGTCTCTGTATGCTGTAGCATTAAGATTTCTCTTCACTCAAACTAAGGGGATCAAACATGTTCCAGCATGGCATGTCCCTGTGCTCAAAGCGAGGTTTATAAAGACATGGTTTGCCAAGGCTAGTGTGGAAGAACTTGAGTGGCTTTCACAAAGCCCTGACCTCAAACTCATTGACCTCAAGGAACTGGAACACTGACTCAATGCCAGGCCTTCTCAAACAAAATCATGCCTGACCGCACTAATACTCCTGGGGACGAATGGGCAAACCACATATGTTCCAAAATCTAGTAGAAAACCTCCCAGTAGAGTGATGGTTAGGATAAGAGCAAAGGGAGACTAAATCTTAATGTGAAGTTCAACAAGCACATATAGGTGTAATTGGTCAGGTGTTGAAACACTTTTGGCCATATACAGTGCCCTCAACTAATATTGGCACCCTTGGTAAATATGAGCAAAGAAGGCTGTGAAAAATTGTCTTTATTGTTTAACCTTTTAATCTTTTGTTAAAAAAATTCACAAAAATACTCTGCTCTCATGGATATCAAATAATTGCAAAGACAGGTTTATCCAAAAAAAAAATCTTTGTTAAATATAGAGTGTTAAATATTAAATATGGTGAACCCTGGTGCCATCTCTTCCCCAGGTAAGCGACGCACACTCAAACCAGATTATCAGACTAGTCCACCTTATTCTACTGCTCCATGGTCTAGTTCTGATGCTCACGTGCCCATTGTAGGCACCCTGAGTGGTGGACAAGGGTCAGCATGGGGACTCTGACTGGTCTGTGGCTACATAGCTCCAGACACAGCAAGCTGTGATGCACGGTGTGTTCTGATACCTTTCTAACATAGCCAGCATTAACTTTTTCAGCAGTTTGTGCTACAGTGGCTCTTCTGTGGGATTGAATACTTCCAATACATCAAATTCAAGAACTCACTGTGCACTTGCTGCCTAATATATCCAACCCCCTGACAGGTGCCAGTGTAAAGAGATAATCAATGTTATGTAAGGAGGAAACAAAAATAGATCTTAAGAAAATATAGATCTTAGCTAGCATTATACATATTAAGAAAAATACAACTGAGATTGAGAACATACTGTATAATTCCGAGTATGTTGCCAGTTCAGGTGATCATTGTGTTTCACTGGGGGCGCAAAATGGTCTTGAGGGGGTCTGTGAACTGAGCTTCCATAAAACATTGTGGTGTTACCTGGTCTAATGTTTAAGCATGGACTACTTTTGAACTGCTGCATATGTATAAGTGAATTGGTTTACTTATTACCATAGCTATTCTTTTTGATAATATACCATGCATATGTAAAAATAATATAGCCACAGGAAGTCACAAGCCAGTGTACTTTTTGTGCCGGTCCCAAGCCCGGATAAATAGAGAGAGTTGTGTCAGGAAGGGCATCCGACGTAAAACTTTTGCCAAATTCAATATGCGAATCACTAAAATGACTTCCATACCGGATCGGTCGGGGCCCGGGTTAACAACGACCGCCATCAGTGCCGTTGACCTACAGGGCACTGGTGGAAATTGGGCTACTGTTGGTTGAAGAAGGAGAGGAGGAAGGTGTGTTAGAGGAGGAAGGCGTGTCCGTAGGCAGAGAGAGAAGAGGAAAGGCAGGAGTTTAGGACTGAAAGTAGGGACTTTGAATGTTGGTACGATGACAGGTAAAGGCAGAGAGCTGGTAGATATGATGCAGAGGAGGAAAGTCGACATTCTGTGTGTCCAGGAGACCAGGTGGAAAGGGAGCAAGGCTAGAAGCATTGGAGCAGGGTTTAAACTGTTTTAGAATGGGGTGGACAGGAAGAGAAATGGAGTAGGAGTGATCCTGAAGGAGGAGTTTGTGAAGAATGTTCTGGGGGTAAAGAGAGTGTCAGATAGGTTGATGAGTCTGAAGCTGGAAATTGAAGGTGTGATGTTGAATGTTGTTAGTGCTTACGCTCCACAAGTAGGTTGTGAGCAAGAGGAGAAAGACAGATTCTGGAGCGAGCTTGAGGAAGTGATGCAGAGTGTTCCCAGATGTGAGAGAGTGGTGACAGGGGCAGACTTTAATGGACATGTTGGTGAGGGGAATAGTGGGGATGAGGAAGTGATGGGCAGGTTTGGTCTTCAGGTAAGGAACCCAGAAGGACAGAGGTGGGTAGACTTTGCTAAAAGTATGGAGATGGCTGTGGTGAACACGTACTTTCAGAAGAGGCAGGAACACAGGGTGACATAAGAGTGGTGGGAGGAGCACACAGGTGGACTATATCTTATGTAGACACTGTAATCTGATGGAGATTAGCGATCGCAAAGTAGTGGTAGGAGAGAGTGTAGCTAGACAGCACAGGATGGTGGTGTGTAAGATGACTCTGGTGGTGAGGAAGTTGAAGAGAGCAAAGGCAGAGCAGAAGACAAAGTGGTGGAAGTTGGAAAAGGAAGAGGGCTGTGCGGTTTTCAGGGAGGAGTTGAGACAGGCTTTAGGTGGTCAGGAGGTGCTTCCAGATGACTGGACTACTACAGCCAAAGTGATCAGGGAGACAGATAGGAAGGTGCTAGGTGTGTCATCTGGAAGGAGGAAAGAAGACAAGGAGACTTGGTGGTGGAATGAGGAAGTTCAGGAGAGTATCCAGAAGAAGAGGTTAGCTAGGAAGAAGTGGGGCAGTGAGAGGACGGAGGAAAGTAGACAGGAATATAGGGAGATGCAGAATGAGGTTAAGATAGAGGTGGCAAAGGCTAAACAGAAAGCTTATGAGTACATGTATGCAAGGTTAGATAGTAAGGAAGGTGAGAGGGATTTGTATCGGCTGGCGAGGCAGAGGGATAGAGATGGTAAGGATGTGCAGCAGGTTAGAGTGATTAAAGATAGAGATGGAAATGTGTTGACAGGTGACAGGAGGGTGAAGGAAAGATGGAAGGAGTACTTTGAGGAACTGATGAATGAGGAAAATGACAGAGAGAGAAGAGTAGTAGAGGCAAATATTGTTGAGCAGGAAGTAGAAAGGATTAGCAAGGGTGAAGTTAGGAGAGCTTTGAAGAGGATGCAGAGAGGAAAGGCGGTTGGTCCTGATGACATACCAGTGGAGGTATGGAAGTGTCTAGGAGAGATGGCAGTAGAAGTAGAGTTTTTAACTAGGTTGTTCAACGAGGTCTTGGAGAGTGAGAGGATGCCTGAGGAATGGAGGAGAAGTGTTTTGGTGCCGATTTTTAAGAACAAGGGAGATGTGCAGAGTTGTGGAAACTACAGAGGTATTAAGCTGATGAGCCATACAATGAAGTTGTGGGAAAGAGTAGTGGAAGCAAGGCTAAGGGGAGAAGTGAGCATTTGTGAGCAGCAGTATGGTTTCATGCCAAGAAAGAGCACTACAGATGCAGTATTTGCTTTGAGAATGTTGATGGAGAAGTACAGAGAGGGTCAGAAAGAGCTGCATTGTGTCTTTGTAGATTTAGAGAAAGCGTATGACAGGGTGCCAAGAGAGGAGCTGTGGTATTGTATGAGGAGGTCTGGAGTGGCAGAGAAGTATGTTAGAGTGGTGCAGGATATGTAAGAGAGCAGTAGGACAGTGGTAAGGTGTGCGGTAGGTGTGACAGAGGAGTTCACGGTGAAGGTGGGACTGCATCAAGGTTCGGCTCTGAGCCCCTTCTTGTTTGTGGTGGTGATGGACAGGCTGATAGATGAGGTCAGACAGGAATCTCCATGGACTATGATGTTTGCGGATGACATTGTGATCTGTAGTGAGAGCAGGGAGCAGGTGGAGGAAACTCTAGAGAGGTGGAGGTTTGCTCTGGACAGAAGAGGAATGAAGGTTAGTCGCAGCAAGACAGAATACATGTGTGTGAATGAGAGGGATCCAAGTGGAACAGTGAGGTTACAGGGAGAAGAAATAAAGAAGGTGCAGGATTTTAAGTACTTACGGTCAACAGTCCAGAGCAACGGGGAGTGTGGAAAAGAGGTGAAGAAGCATGTGCAGGCAGGTTGGAATGGGTGGAGAAAAGTGTCAGGTCTGTTGTGTGATAAAAGAGTACCAGCAAGAATGAAAGGAAAGGTGTACAGGACAGTAGTGAGACCAGCGATGTTGTATGGTTTGGAGACAGTTGCACTGAGGAAAAGACAGGAGGAAGAGTTAGAGGTAGTAGAGCTGAAGATGTTGAGGTTCTCTTTGGGAGTGACGAGGATGGATAGGATCAGGAATGAGTACATCAGGGGGAGAGCACGTGAGTTGTTTTGGAGAAAGTTAGAGAGGCCAGGTTGAGATGGTTTGGACATGTTCAGAGGAGGAAGAGTGAATATATCGGTAAAAGGATGCTGAGGTTAGAGCTGCCAGGCAGGAGGCCGAGAGGAAGACCAAAGAGGAGGTTTATGGATGTAGTGAAGGAGGACATGAAGGTAGTCGGTCTGAGAGAAGAGGATGCAGGGGATAGGGCTAGATGGAGGCAGATGATTCGCTGTGGCGACCCCTGAAGGGAACAGCCGAAAGGAAAAGAAGAAGACCATGCATATGTAAAAATATGAGAAATGTTTAAGACCTTAGTGAAAGGACAGAAACTGTATTTATAATTCTTCCTCATTAAAATGTATAACATGAAATCGTTTAAAATTTCTATAATACATTTTTCAAATGTAGCCATGCTGCTAGATGTTAAAAGCAGTGTACAAAGTATGGAAAGAGAATATTTTAATTAATGGGTTCATTTTTGGACCGGTTTTGGCAACCTCCTAGTCAGAACAAAACACAGTAGTGTTGATGTGAAAGGGACACAAATGCATCAGAAAGATACACTGGCTGTAGTGTAGCTTTATTTTGCAAAACATGTTCTGACAGCTACCGATACTTGACCTGCCTTTACGCAGTGATCCAAATAATCATGTAATGCACTGATGAATCGATGACAGTGTCTCTTAACAAAAAAATGTGATGGTTAGGAGTTCTGTTCAACAGCTCATTTACAACATGGAGGATGAAATCACCTCACAACATCTTTTTTGTTTTCACATGCATTCATTTTTGTTTGCTTCATCTTTTCATTTGTAGTATACAGTCAGCATATTAATACAAGATGTAAAAGATAATAAAAGATGACTTTGCTTAAAGTACATGTACAAATTTGTGTGCCTTTACATGTATTCGCGGAATATGAAATATTTTATGTTGTTTGTATTTGCTGGTGCTAAGAACCATTGGTAATATTTGTTTGCTTTGTCAGATTTACCTACAAATTGGCCTCTAACCTCCATATGCCCTTAATTTTTCCAGACATGATGAAATGAATTACAGAAAAATCCATTTAGGAAAAGGCAATGTGCAAAGATGAGTAGCGGGAAAAACATGGCTTTAGGCAACTGGGCTTATTTCAGGAGAACAGATCCTCTGGCTTGCATTCAGGACTCATAGCAGTTAACACGACTAGGGAGTTGGTAATTCAATGAAATCTAACAGTATGGTACATCATCATACTGACAAAACCCATTGTCTTGTCAGTGTCAATTCTATTATGGGAAAACCTAATGTCTAAAGAATATGGTGGTTTTCTTTTTACTCTAGTCAGTTACTGGATGCAACCAATCCAAACCAAAGCAGTGGTAGATCAGTGGTTAAGAAGCTGGGCTACTAATTGGAAGGTCATGAATTCAAATCCCAGCACTGCCAAGCTGCCACTGTTGGGCACTTGAGCAAGGCCCTTAACCCTCAACTGCTCCCTGGGTGCCTCAGCAAAAATGGCTGCCCACTGTTCTGGGTGTGTTCACAGTTTGTAGTGTGTGTGTTCACTACTCACAACTTCTAATGTGTGTGCACTAACTTGGATGGGTGCAGAGGACAAATTCCAAGTATGGGTTACCATACATTGGCCTTCACGTCACTTTCAAATTTATCAATAGGTAGGGTTTTTAAACATTTTTTATTTACCCCTGACAATCTAACCACTGTCAAGCTCCTTAAAACCGTAATAATATTACCATTTATACGTCATCATATTGATATAATTTACCTTTGTAGCCAGGGGAACAAGTGCATCTGTAAAGAAGAGGTGAAGTTGACTGACTCGTGCTGATGCATGTAGCTCCATTCCAGCACCAGTTTGAGTAAATCAAGCAGGCGTTGTATTGACAAAGGCCCTCCATCCAGCCCTGAGCACAGAGACACTATTATTTATTTTAAAAATAAATAAATAAATAAATAAACAAACAAACAAATAAATAAATAATACAAAAAAGAGGGAGTGTGTCAGGGTTATCAAAACTTCTAATTAGACTTAAATGCTCAGTATTGGCTTGCCACTCTTTGAGAACTACATACTACCTGCAGTAGTGGAAAGCAAGGTCTTCTCTGGGCCAAAAGTAGGACTATGTGGCCTAATTGCTGAATTCTGTGCAATGTGAGCTGAATTAGCGAAATATGTACAGCAGTCAGCAGGCCCAGTCATGAGCCAGTGCATGCTGTCTCAGCAAGATTTGCTCAAGAGGTATACCTGAACCTCGCCAAACCTTTCCCAAGCATTCTTAATGAATATAGCTTCATACTGACATTTTTCTGTCTGTTTTGGTGTGAGACCAAGTGCTATAATGTGTGTCAGGAGGGTGGATGTTTCTTGGATGGCCATAGTGGGAGAACATAGGAGACAGTCTTCCAAATAAGGCTGTATGCTGATGCTACTGGCCATCAAAGATGACAGGGATCCCCACATACATCTTTAGAAAACTTGTGTCACTAGAGAGTGGTTTAAGTGTAGAAATTCAGTTGGAATTGTATCGCCTGTCCTTAGTCCTTGCTCAAAAAGTGTGTGTTCAAGAATGATGGGAACATGGAACCATGCACAGACCATATCCACTAATATGAAGCATTCCTGCAGGATTTCAGTCCTTCATGGCGTAGTGTGTTACCAATTGTTTTCTTGGTGACTATGGTCCCAGCTGCCTTGAGATCATTAACAAGATCCTCCCGTGTAGTTCTGGGCTGATTCCCCACTGTTCTCATGATCACTGAAACTCCACGAGGTGAGATCTTGCATGGAGCCCCAGACCGAGGTAGACTGACAGTTTCTTCCATTTGCGAATAATCGCACCAACTGTTGTCACCTTCTCACCAAGCTGCTTGGCGATGGTCTTGTAGCCCATTCCAGCCTTGTGTAGGTCTACAATCTTGTCCCTGACATCCTTGTGCAGCTCTTTGGTCTTGGCCATGGTGGAGAGTTTGGAATCTGATTGATTGATTGCTTCTGTGGACAGGTGTCTTTTATACAGGTAACAAACTGAGATTAGGAGCACTCCCTTTAAGAGAGTGCTCCGAATCTCAGCTCGTTACCTGTGTAAAAGACACCTGGGAGCCAGAAATCTTGCTGATTGATAGGGGATCAAATACTTATTTCCCTCATTAAAATGCAAATCAATTTATAACTTTTTTGAAATGCGTTTTTCTGGATTTTTTTGTTGTTATTCTGTCTCTCACTGTTAAAATACACCTGCCATTAAAATTATAGACTGATCAATTCTTTGTCAGCGGGCAAACGTACAAAATCAGCTGGGGATCAAATACTTTTTTCCCCCCACTGTATCTGCTTGTACTTCTCACCATTGAGAAGACCATTAATTCTGACTAAATCCCCAACTCCATTTGCAGAAATGCAGCCCCAAACTTGCAAGGAGCCTCCACTATGCTTCACTGTTGCTTGCAGACACTCATTCGTGTACCGTTCCCCAGCCCTTTGGCAAACAAACTGCCTTCTGCTACAGCCAAATATGTCAAATTTTGACTCCTCAGTCCTGAGCACCTGCTACCATTTTTCTGCACCCCAGTTCCTGTGTTTTCGTGCATAGTGCATGTCGGAGGTATGGCTTTTTGACCACAGTCTTCCATGAAGGACACTTCTGAACAGACTTCTCTGGACAGTAGATGGGTGTACCAGGGTCCCACTGGTTTCTGCCAGGTCTGAGCTGATGGCACTGCTGGACATCTTCCGATTGCGAAGGGAAGTACACCTGATGATTCTTTCATCTGCTGCAGTAGGTTTCCTTGGCCGACCACTGCGTCTACGGTCCTCAACGTTGTGTGTTTCTTTGTGCTTCTTCAAAAGAGCTTGGACAGCACAACTGGAAACCCCTGTCTGCCTTGAAATTTCTGCCTGGGAGAGATCTTGCTGATGCAGTATAACTACCTTCTGTCTTGTTGCTGTGCTCAGTCTTGCCATGGTGTAGGTGTTTTGACAGTAAACTGTCTTCAGCAACCTCACCTTGTTAGCTGAGTTTGGCTGTTCCTCACCCAGTTTTATTCCTCCTACATAGCTGTTTCTGTTTCAGTTAATGATTGTGTTTCAACCTCCATATTGAATTGATGATTAGCACCTGTTTGGTGCTGTTAATTATTTAATCATACACCTGACTATATGCCTACAAAATCCTTGACCTTGTGCAAGTGTACCTAGAAGAATTGATGCTCTTTTGAAGGCAAAGGGTGGTCACACCAAATATTGATTTGAGGTAGATTTTCTTCTGTTTACTCACTTTGCATTTTGTTAATTGATAAATATAAACATGTCTATTTTTGAAAGCATTCTTACTGTACAGCAATTTTTCACAACTGCCTAAAACTTTTGCACATATTGTAGCTAGCTAGCTAATTCATAGCAATTTAGCCATAACTATCAATATAACAAGTTAGCGAAAAACTGCCTTGTTTTATTTTAGCTACATTTTATTTTAATAGTTCCCATTATCATCAACAACAAGGTTGTTGACACTAAATCGTGCGTACAAGTTTTAATTATTTACAGTGTGCATTCATTTGGACTGTTATTATGCCCTGTGTAATTTGTTTTAATGAAAATCATTTCATCATAAATGTTTGTGGACGACAGATAGCGAGATTAGACACATAGATGGATGGATGGATAGATAGGTAGATAGACAGGAAGATAGATAAGCAGAGGGAAATTATGTAATTTAATTAAAAATGAATTCAATTAAAAATATCATGAAGCATATCAATTCACACTTAAACCCCCCCCCCCCCCCAAACCCCGAGCCCCCATTGATTACTAATGGAGAAATCACCATGTATACCCCATTATACTATATATATATATATATATATACATATACATATATATATATATATATATATATATATATATATATATATATATATATATAAGAACCAGAGGGATGAAAAATATATAGTAGAACAAATCTTCCTATGTGTGGTCCAATTCAAAATTAATATAATTAAAGTTTAATTTTGTATGTTTGCAGGTATTTCATAACTTTGCTCCATATCTGGTTACTTCATCATACTGGCCAATTAGATAGATACAAGATCCCTCATTCAAGCTGTTAACGAAGTGCAGCCTGCAATAATCAATTATATCTTCCCAGTTCCCAGTAAAGCCTCTGCGGCTTCTGTACAAGATGGAATTTCGGTTCGCACTGGGTTCAGTCCCTACAGCAGGGCTAATTGTAATATGGATTATATAAACATGATGAAACAAATACGAAATTTGTAACAGATTAATACTTTACAGCTTCACAATATTTCTTATACAACCCCAATTCCAAAAAAGTTGGGTCAGTATGGAAAATGCTAATAAAAACAAGAGGAGTGATTTGTAAATGTACTTTGACTTGTATTTAAGCAAAAAACTTATAAAGACAAGTTATTTGATGTTTTACCTAATCAACTGCATAGTTTTTTTTTTTTTCCGAAGATAAACATTTATTTTGAAATTGATGCATGCAACATGTTCCAAAACAGTTGGGACAGGGGCAATTTAGGACTAATAGTGATGCGACGTAAGTTGAAATAAGAAGGTGATGTGAAACAGGTGAGGCAATTGTCTAATCATAGTATATAAGGAGCCTCCAAAAAAGGCTTAGTCCTTCAAGAGCAAGGATGGGTCGAGGCTCTATTTATAAAAAAAAAACAAAAAAAAAACACAACACACTTTTCTTTCATGGTCTGGCATGGAATGACTATTTCACTATTTTTATAGCACCTTTCCCAGCCTGGACACTTGTACTTACTAATGTTACAGTAATTTGATGTTTATTTAAAAAAAACAAACAAACAAACAAAAAAAAAACCTATGCATGCCAACCTGATGGCCTCAGAATTTACACATTTACTTACATAAAATTGAAATATTATGATACTCAAGCCTACAAATTAAACCATCACATAGCATATCAAAGTACAATGATACCCTATCACAGTACAAACACCAGTATCCTTTATCGCTTACCATTAAGGCTTATTAAGATAAAACAATCCAATAGGTTACACAATCATACTCTTAATTGGTGGTGATGACTATGTCCTCTCTCTCTCTTTCTCAGACACACATACACTCACTGCCTCATTAATTTCCCAGTCATTCCTTTCTTCATTTAGCATTTTAATTTACTGTTTTCTCGGTCTTCTTTTTCCAATTGTCATTTCGCCTGAGAGCCTGTTTAAATTTATTGACTCGAGTGATCTCTGTTATTACGGCCCACAGAGATGTACGGGGTGAGATAAGTGAGGCAATAGCTCTAAAATGCTCCTCAGAAAAAGCCAGGCTCAAGAGCTAATAGAGCCCTGTTATTTGTCACTTCTCCCCTGTGCTATTAGTAAAAAGTCATTTAGACTCTGTCATCTGACATGGCTGGAAACTCCCTCATCAAACCTGTAGCAAATTTAAAATGTAGTAATCTTTGGTTGAGGGTTGGTCCATAATAATCAGAATTTCAAAGATACCCTAGAATAACTAGGATTTGCAATTTTAATCTCTGTAGTTTTTTTGTTTGTTTCAGGTTTACATTATTATGATCTCAGACCTGGCAACATCTATGATTTTTGACCACTATGGTGATACAGCAGCCACATGAAAACAATGCTTTTTAGCTTTCTTATCTAAATCAGTTGTCTAACTGAATGCAAATAAAATACGCTCATTGAAAAAGCCAGTTTATTAAAAGGGAAAAGAATGAGGGGTGTGAAATAGGCATGTTCTTCTTTAAGTGGTTACTTTTGCTTTGCACTGACTTTATCTCTGGGGAATTTTTGACCTTTTTGAATTCAAGAGCCTCGGCCTTGTGAGCTAATAGAAACAAGAAAGTGGACAGTGAAAAAATGGAGGCGCTGCTTATTATTAAGCAGTGCTCACACTGAAATGTTGCCTTGCTGTTTTCTTAATGTGGATTAGTGCACATCTGAAAAATATAAATTGCCAGAGAATTAAATAATATGAATTGCCAGTAAAAAAAAAAGAAAAAAAAAAAAGAATTGCCAGCAAAGTAAATAGTGTGGCAGCATGACAGTGACTTATCACAGACAAACTAATATAGTGTCGAAGCATGCGACTCAACAGGTTAGTTTATGTGCTACCAAAAAAAGTCTGGAACTCAGTGAAAGAAATTGAAATCAGTAAACTGTATGCAAAAACATGGAATGTGTTTTTTTGTTTGGTTTTGTGCATAAGCATTTAATATATAATAGAATGTAGTCTATACTACATAAATTTAATTTTTTTAAACATCATTAACATCATTAACATCATAAGTATTTCTGTTACTATTTGGGCAGACAATTTAATTGATTTTTTGCTTAATGTCAGTAATACGACGACATCTGTGTACTGATCTGTGCACTGACCTCAGATCTACTAATCAAAATTCAGTTAATCATCAGTAAATATTTATCACTACAGTTGTATGTAGACATGAACTGGACTGCAGACCTGACATGTATGTGTGTTAAACAAACAATCAAATAAAAAAACATTGTATAAAGTAAGGTGAAAAACACACCTGGTTAAATCTCAAATCCAATCATTTCTGCAGATCGACTTTACATATCAGTTAGCATTTTTTTAATTGAGCTGTGTCTACCAACATATGTCAAAGTTGTACAATTTTAGAATATGTTACAAATGCTAAAGTGGTAAAATAGTTTTTTTTTCATTTTGCCTTCTAGGATTTTGTGTTGGCATCTCTGCAGTTTGAGGAAGGCAAAGGCTTATCATTGTTTTCTCTTCTATTGCTCCTTTAATACTACTAGAAATGTAACAAATTTGACAGTTAATGTCTATATAAGTGCAAATAGAATGTGTTAAACCTTTTGTGACAATTAAAGACGAGAAGACATGAGCAAAGCCCAATAAATCATTCCTAAATTGTACTATCCTGGTCCTGTCTGAAATATAACCAGCACATAACTAGCATCATGTAGTGTATACAAGTACATGTACCTGCAGTAATACTGATCTCTTTGTGCTACACATATTGGGAGATGCATTGCACTGATCTCCCTGTTCCCTGCACGTTGTACCTGAGCACACAAAAGTGGCATTCTGCACACACATAAAAATGAATAGAAATAATCTCAGCCATAGCCATGGATCATCATGCACAACTAGGCATGGGCTTTAGAGACAGTGGATGGGAGAGGGAGATGCAAATGTGAACATTAAAGGAATGGATCTCATCTAGAGCAGCATGATTAATTGTATTTTTATCACTGTCAAGATGTGAAGGGCTAAGATAACAGAATGAAATGCTGTGGCTGAATATCAGATGGTATGCACTACTTGTACAGGTGTATAGAGGTTCATTATTTATATGCTAGTTAGAGTGTATAAATAGAAAATAGGAAGTAATTTGAGCTGCCAGGAAGTCTACAGTAACTCAACCACTCTTCACAACCATGGTGAACAGAAAAACACAACATGCAAACAAAAATAATTTGCATAATATACAAAACCTACTTTTACAAAGTTGTCCTAGGATTTTTGGCCTATTTTCATATACTTGGTGCCAAACTATTCAACAGGATGTGAAACTCAAGAATTGTCAAAAACATATTGAGATTTTAAACAATATGGCCACCACAGATCAAGCAAGTTTAAGGAGGCGGCACCTAATTTACCCAAACAGATGTAACCAATGATTGCTTACATGGATACACATGAAACTTGAAAGACATACAGGACAAGATTTCATGTCATCATATGCATTTGCACGACATCGTATGCAAAGTTTGCGGTATGTTCATACAAAGGGGATGGAGCTACGGTCGGATAACTGTTTCTCAGGAAACATGAAACAAGTCAGAGTGAGCTGAAATTTGATATGTTGTATCTCTGTGCTAAAGCGCAAGTGGATTTTTGAAGATGATCTAATTATTTAAAAAAGATCAAGTTTTTTAAAAAAAAAATCAGCTTTCAGTAGGCATTTGACAGGGTTAACATTGAGCTATCATCCTGAAAATTGAATGGACGTTTACTATTCCTGTTTGTGCACACAAAACCAAGCATATCTCTTGGAAAATAAGGATTACAGTGAGATTTTTTTTTTTAGATTTATTTGCTTGTTCAAACTTTAAAATAAAAAAATCCACCAACAAAAATTTGTGATAACTTACATTATATGTGAATTAGTCCTAGGACTTTTGGACGATCTTTAGACGAACAAACTACTCAGCGGAGTGTGAATCTCAATAATGATCAAAAACTCAAGAACCATATGTCCAATCAAGCTGAAATTTGTTATGCTGCTTCTATGTGTAGATGAGTAATGGCATTTTTGATGATTACCTAATTACTTAAAAAAACAACCACCACTGGCCAATCAGCTTTCAGCAGGCATTTGACAGGGTAACCATTCAGCTATTGTCATGAAACTTGAATGGTAAGTTCCACTATCTGATGAAATCTCATTGAAATTGGCCACTGGGAGGTGCTATTCATGTTCACTGGATTCAGAGTTAAGTTCAAATAGCTGTTTCTTAGGAACCAAAAGCCAACTGAGCTGAAATTTGGTGTACTGCATTGAGCTGTTACTGTTACTTTTTACTAATCATTGAATTACATCAAAAACATGGCCACCTGCAGCCAATCAGCTCCCTGCAGACATTTTCCACAACTATCATCACAAAGCCTGATAAGTATGTTCATGTAAGGTCTCTTTATTGCTCTATGTATATTGGCATGAACTGGCCACTGAGAGCACTATTTACGAGGAGTGTTTGGACCCTGCAGATTAAATACAGCTTTTTATTGTGTGTTTTATGGAGAGAACTATTGCTGAATAAGCCTAATAAATTGCACAAATGTTGATCTTTAGGTTTTGCATTTTGCTGCACATTCAGTCAGGGACACATTAAAACAGTACATCTTAGTATTTTCACATGATCATCACAATATCCAGCATCAAATATGTTTTTAGTCTAAATTGCACAGCTAATTTTAGCAAAGCCAACAATTCTGCATTACTGCATAACAGCAACCAGCAACCAAAGACTTATGGCTTTCTTTTGTTACTAGCAGCACTGGGATCATGAGTGAGATGCACCTTTAAACAAATAAGAGGCAGCATCAGTGAGGCAGCACTGAGGAAGCAGGAACAGAGAGAGACAAGTCATTAGCCAGCTGTGCGCTCCACGCTCTGTCTAACTGATCCTGACATCAATACTATTTTCAGACCTGGCCCTTCAAAGATGAGCAATATAAAAGGACCATGGTGTCAGTTGACAGGAATATAGAGCTGCCTACTGCTATTGGACTTATTTGCAATGAGCAGAAAAGGATTATTTCACTTTCATACAGGTTAGCTTCTTCAAGAGCCGCCTCAGACACATCAAATTAATGTAGAACAGTCCACTTTAATGTTATGTGTATGTGAGAAAGAAAGTGGATTAGCCATCAAGTTTTACTGTCACATGCTTTCAAGTGACTGAAATGCCTCATGGGACTGATGACTGGTTTCAGGTAGGAAATATAAGGAAGATGAGGAAAGGTCACCAAAGACAATTCGTCCATTATCACCCTCGCTTTATTCCAATTCATTTCCACTCATAACAGTAAAATTACCTTTCACTTAAAGTTTCATGAGATCCCATAATGCTGTTAATTCTAGAAATGGCTCCAAGTGAAAATCTTATCTTTCTGTAACACCACATTCTGAATGAATGTGCAACAGCTCACCTCAGGCCTGTAAAATGCTATAAAAGCCACCCCCCAAAAGAGTGTTGTGGCCTTTCAAATTACAAGTTGATCCTGCTTAAAAGGGGCCTTCTCAATTTACGTGACATTTACTATAAATCATTTCCTTAGGGGAAGAAAATGAACCCCCCAAAAAAGATGGAAAGTAGAAAGAAATAGGACCTCACATGTTTGACAATGCCATATGCTTGTGCCTGCTGACAGCCAAGCGTTGTGCAGTTGTGTTCCAGCTTCACTTCACAATTGGAACTGGTGAAGCCTGCTGGGCACATGCAAATGTACTTTTCACAAAGTTCTTCACATTTGCCTCTGTTCCTACAGGCCTGTGAACTGCAGGGTCCTTTCCTCTCTGTGCAGAATGTGCCTGTTAACAAATACATACAGTAATACATACAGAACAACACAGTGCCTCTTTTTAATTACAAAAAATACAGTAAAAAATATAGTAAAAAGAAGAATTATGGGAAGTATTTCCCCAGCCACAAAAAGATTCACATGTTAACAGCAAAATAATAAACGCTGCTTACATGTCCATAACGTTTAGAAACAGAATTCATGAATACACATACAGCCACAAACAATTAGAATTAAATAGCAATAGATCACACAGGATACCAAGAGGAGAAAGAGCAAATCAGCTGAGGGTTATCAATTTTGATAGTGGGCAATGGTGTATCATCAGTTTTAAAGGTGCTGATTCAAATCAAGCCACAAAATGGCAGAGTTCACATTATCTATGAATATTATCTATAACTAGTATAACTATAACTATACTGTAATGAATGTAACATTATTCAGCTTGCGTTCTAATTCAGCTAAAAAGGGAAAAATTAACATGAAATATTCTTTACAGATCTTATTGTATTTACATATCGAAGAACACATAAAATACTTTTCCTATAATAAAAAATCTGCTGTTATTCGTGACTTGTGTGAACATGTGTGATGGAATGGAAAGGATGTAGAGTCATTGTCCATGGCATAAGACATTTGGAGAGATGTGTCTAAAATCAAAGCCCAAATACCAACTGAGCCTTCACATTTGGGGTGTCACTTCCCAATTGAAACCAAAACCAACGGTAATATTTAAAGGATAATGGACCAGTCTTACTTTGAGAACGCTATAGTCAGAGACACTGCTGGGCCTTATATTAGGAGATATTTCAGACAACCTCAACCACTTTTCCAGGACAACGACCAATAAGCACACTGTTGCAAGGGCGGTAACCGAAGCGGAGGGCATAAAACTGGGTTACCGTTCCTCCAGAATGCCTGAAACTGAATCTAATTGAGATGGTGTGGTCTAGAATGTAGTAGTTCTATAGAAGTAACCTAAATGGCTATTGCTAAATGGCTTAGTGGTTAGCACGTTTGCCTCGCACCTCTGGGGTTGAGGGTTCGATTCCCACCCCCCTCTGCCCTGCACATGTGAAGTTTGCATGTTCTCCCCATGCCTGGGCATCTCTAAATTGTTCAGCAACATCACACTGACTACTTGCAAGACTAAGGGAGTTTCTCACTTGGTCCATATACATGAGGCTTGCTTGGGGGCAGGGCTTATAATCATAGGTTTGTGTTTATATTGATGAACCCCTTCCAAACCATGGATTGATTCAGCAATTCTATACATCACTTTCATGTATGCAGGCAAAATGGTGGGTACTTTTGCAGATTTTTTATTATTTACCTGTGACACCAAAACTCAACTTACATGTAACATGCCATTATCAACAGCATAAAACAGTTGGAGAAAAAAAGATCTAATTAGACATGGATCCTTCAGAAAACAGCATTTGCTAAACATTAGGCAGTAATTATTTATTTGGCTCATTAAATTCTAAACCCTTAATTTTTTAATTAACATTATCTCCTGGGTAGCCATGTTTTGCTTTTTTTATTTTTTTAAGATTTTTTAAGTCTTCTCTGAACTCTCTGTGTCACCAAGCAGACGGTAGAAGAATTGTGACAGAATGTGAGTAATTCCCTGAGTGATGGTGCATGAAAGTACGTGAAGGCTTACATGAAAGCGCCTGAAAAAATGTGAATTGTGGCCACATCTGTTCTGCTCTATTCACAGAAAATGCCTATTTTGCATTGAAAGGTTATGAAAGGCTGAGACAGGCTTGGCGTGATCGTGACATCAAAAGCAATGACTTTCAAATAAATAAAACCAGACAGTGGAAAGCGCAACAATCTGAAGGAGTTTCTTACTGACAGTAATGCTTATAGGTATATTCATATTCACAGAGATGAAAAACGCCATCGTAGTTCAGTACCAAGTGAATGGACCAATGCAAACACAAAGAAATGACAGTGTCAGTTCATGAAAAACCAAAAAGCTCAATGAAAATGTAATTTTATCTGATTCGTAACATCCTTTTCACCGACATCCTTTAGTTCTGTGGTTTTCTTTAGATCATTCATTAGACAGAAAAACAACAGTGTTAGTCTATGGGGATATTGTAGTCAAGAAAAACAAAGTGTGTGTGGTCTAAACCAGAAGAGTTTTGTCACATTGTAGGTAGAGACGGAGGCGAAGGCGGATGCAAGTGCAGATTTTTGGTTTAATAAAAAGTGAAAACAAAATACAAAAACAGAAAATAGGAACACCCAAGGCTTTGAAATAAACATAAACCAATGACCATGAAACATGAAAATGTGGTAAGAATGACAAACGAAAGACAAAGTGTGCAGTGAAAGCGTGACTCTAGTGAAAGCGTGCTCATTAGTTCCAAATGTGAATCAGGTGCTGACAGTCATGTGATGGAATCAGGAAATGTGCAGTGGCTGATGGGAATCATAGTCCTTGGTCTTATTCCGGTATTTACATGACAGAGCCCCCCCTTTACCGCGCGGCTCCCGACACGCGCAGCAATTTTAGGAGGGGGTCCTGAACACCCAGACCAGATGTCGCTCTGCATCTCTAAATTCCATCGGGGATGCAGGGCGGCGTCCTCCGAACCACAGCGAGATGCAGCGCTATCCCCAGCCTGGCTTGGGCATGGAGCGGTGGCTACCGCGCAGCCAACGGGGGGAATGAAGCTGAAGGCGGAACCCGAGGGGGGAGCAACACTCGCCATGGAGCCAGAGGGGGAAGTGACGCTCTCCACGAGGTCAGAGGGAGTAGTGAAGTTCTCCTTGAGGCCAGGGGGGGAGCGATGCTCTCCACGAAGCATGCAGGGGGGAGTGATGTCCGACGTGGAGCGGAAAGGTGGAGTGACATGCGGCGCGAAGCAGAGAAAAGGAGCGACGTCTTCGCCGGAGCATGGAGGCAGAACGACGTCCTCAGCCGAGCAGGATGGCAGAGCGATGTCCTCAGCCGAGCAGGATGGCCGAGTGACGTCCTCAACCGAACAGGATAGTGGCACGACGTCCGAAGCGGAGCCTAGCGTAGTGACGTCCGAGGTGGAGCAGGAAGGTAAAGCGGAGGTTTTGTCCGCACCGGGTAAGGGAGTAACGTCCTCAGCTGAACAGGGAGGCTGAGCGGTGTCCTCAGTTGAACAGGGAGGTTGAGCATCGTACTCCATTAGCCTGGCAGGCAGTACGAGTTCCGCAGTAGGGGAGGGAGGGTGGGGAAAGATCTTATGCATGGCTTCTAGCCATACTTCTGTGGACCTGATCCACGACTGCCTCTCCCATGGCTCCTTCTTCAGGGTTTCCAGGATCTTCTCCTGCTTAGCGAAAAAATCCACTGCATCCATTTTAAGGTCTTTTGTTCTGTCACGTTGTAGGTAGAGATGGAGGCAAAGGCGGAAACAAGTGCAGATTTTTGGTTTAATAAAAAGTGAAAACAAAATATAAAAACAGAAACTAGGAACACCCAAGGCTTTGAAATAAACATAAACCAATGACCATAACATGAAACATGAAACTGTGGTAAGAAAGACAAATGAAAGACAAAGTGTGCAGTGAAAGTGTGACTCTATATACAAGTGCTCATTAGTTCCAAATGTGAATCAGGTGCTGACAGTCATGTGATGGAATCTGGTGACGTGCAGTGGCTGATGGGAATCATAGTCCTTGGTCTTATTCCGGTATTTACATGACAAGTTTACACATGGAAAACAGAAACCCAGAGGTAGAAATATCAGCACTGTGTGTGAATTATGGCTCTGACCATTCCTCATCAATCCAGTTCATAATTCACAAATAATTATGTCAGCGAGGCTGCTTTCCGTAATCCTGCTTGCACAGTTATTATTTTGGTTTATACATGCCAATGATATTTTCTAACAAATTTAGTTGGTTCTAGTAGTAGCCTAATTTCAAAGAACCACAACATTGACCAGGCAGTTACTATGTCAATGCATCGTCCAGTGCCACAGGTTTATGTTAATGAAAATGTTTTTCATTCTGCAAGCTTCATGTATGACTGCTCACACCCACATGAAAGTAAAAACATCCCACTCTTGTGTCCTTTTTGTCATGTCCCAATGTATGTCTCTAGTTTACCCCAGATGCTCTGTGTGCCTTTCTGGCAAGCTTTAAAAAAAAAAAAAAAAAAACATAAAAAAACCACACACGAGTGCACCCCATTCCTATCTGTATTAGTATCAGTTTAGAACACATTAGCTGTTAATCCAAATAATGTATTCATATTCAGTTATATCCATAATATGCACCGTATTCGTTATGTGTAATGTGACATGGCGCATAAATGTGCAAAACCTCACCAAATCGCAATGTTTGTGTATAACCATCTCCTTTCCATTTTGCAGTGTGCAATAAAAGACGCAACAGCCTTGGCAGAGGCAGGTTGTCACTCCCTCCTCAGCATCGCTATTCAGTTCAGAACTGCACTGATGGCTGAGATCAGAAGTTTAAACCATAATGAAATACTGAGGCAGCCCTTCCTGTGCCTCATTAATATAAGTACACAATGAATCCTGTTATCCTAATGCCTAGAAAAGTTTACTGCTGGTGCGTTAAACGTTTAAAAAATAAAATAAAAGTAAGACTAAGCAGCATGATCTAATCTGCATGAAATAATTTGCTATTATCGACATGGTTGAAGTATATATTCAGTCATCATAAAACCATAGTGACAAAACCAAACAAATCATACAAATACATGGCATCTCTGACATCACACCAGGTTTGGCTCATGCTCTTTGTAGGTTAAATTTAGACATTACTGTGCATAGCAAAAAGTTCAAGGTGAGCATGATTTGATTTTATTCCCTGGTGGCATGCTTGGTTTTCTGTGTTCTTCAGAAGACACTAACTCATTTATCTTGCGAGTCTTTTTCCCCCCCTTAGCATATTCCTCTATGCTAAGCGGCAGGATGATATAAAGTCGGCTGTCTATGAAGCACCAGGCAGATTTTGAGGAATGTCTCACTGGGCTCCATTTTCATACATTCTTTCAGTGTTTTTTTTTTCTTCCATGGTACAATGCCGAACTTCTTCAAAGCCACTTGACATCTCCATATTTTTTCAACCGAATCCAAAAAAAATCTCCCAACCCCCATTCTGTCTCTAATTAAACGGCTAAATGATTATATATATATATATATATATATATATATAAGGTGTCAAACTACAACAGTATACACACATTCGTTACTTTTTTTCAACTTCAGTGCCACAAACCATGTCAGCTCAGCCAGCTAAAACTACATCACTTAGAAACAGCATAAAAAAAAAGGTACAGGAACAGCAAACCAATTAACATTAAACTCCACTGGACATCCCTGGTGATGTAGCCTATTAGTTCCCCAAGACCTTGTTATGATCAATCCCAGCAAAAGTAAAATCACAGGAGAAAGTGCACAATCAAAAGAAAATATGATTTGATACATCCACAACTGGGGCCTCATTATTATGTGTGAGGGCAGGCACTAACTTCACAATGATTAATGGCATGACAGCAAGAGCAAAGTCAAGGAACTGTTAACACCACTGGGGCCAGGAAGGAACAGAAGTGAAGGTGAGCCCTTTAAGGTGTCTCCCAGTGCACTGCCAAGTGTGCAGCTGCTGGGATTCAGGCAGATAGAAAAGCTGAAGTACAGATATTTTGTTGAAAGGATTAATGTGGTTATTTGCCCTGTGGAGAACAGAAAGTCCAGATTAGACTTTGCTAGAAAACATCCATAAAAAAAGCCTGCCCTGCTCTGGAACAAGATTCTTTGGACAGATGAAACCAAGATTAACTTGTACCAAAATGATGGGAAGATTAGAGAATAGTGAAGGAAAGGAAGAGCTCATGATTCAAAGCCTACCACATCATCTATCAAACATGGTGGAGGAAGTGTTATGGTATGAGCATGTGTGGTTGCCAATGGAACTGGTTCACTGGTGTTTATTGATTATGTGACTACTGATAGAAGTAGCAGGATGAATTCTGAAGTGAACTATACTTTCTGCTCAGATTCAGTCAAATGCTGAAAACCTGATGGAACAGTGCTTCACAATACAGATGGATAATGACCCAAAACATACTGCAAAAGCAACCCAGCTTCTTAAGGCAAAGAAATTGGCCTGGTTCTTAAATGTCAGTCACCTGACCTGAGTCCAATTGAGGGATTTGCATCCAAGTATTAAAAATATTCCTTACATTTCATAATTATGTTAGTTTGTTCAATTACTTTTGAGCCTGTGAAACTGGAGGGACTATGTAAAAAATGGCTGTAATTCCTAAATGGTTAATGCAATATTTCTGTTAACCCCTTGAATTAAAGCTGAAAGTCTACACTTCAATAATGTCTTGATTGCTTCATTTCAAATCATTGTGGTGGTGTACAGGAGCAAAATTACTAAATTGTGTCACTGTCCAAATGTGTCACTGTCCAAACCCGGCTGTAATTTTTAATTAATTACAGCCCAATTTAACCCCTGGTGTACATAAGCTTTTAGGATTTCTTCTTTACTGTTACAGATATGATTTCTTTTCACATTAAATTATGGTAAGCTGACTCAAACATAATGAGATTTGAGAATAGATGCATTTATAGCAATACAATAAAAACATAATAGCCTTAGTTTATGGCCCTTCAGGGGCTCACAAACGCTGATGGCCTAAATTCAACATTCACATCATCACTGACCTACTATTTCTTGTATCTATATATTTTGAATTGGTGCACTTCCGTACTACTTTTGAAACATGTCTGGCAAATCCTGTCAAACACAGAACAATTAAAGAACACTAGACATTTTATTAGAAGTATACAGCCAGCTTAAGGTCACCCTGTAGTTCGTCTCAAGCTCAGACTCGCCACACAGCATCTGATATCTTTTGTACACTTTTCTGTCCACAAGCTGAGATTGAAATATTGCAATCTGGCTCTCCTCAGTTCCACAATGAGCTTTTTGGAGAGCAATATTGGAACAGATTTATTTCATGAATGCTATTTAAATGTGTACATTAAAATGTGTACATTAAACATTTATCTTATTTATTAGAGCCATTGAACTTTCTATCAACAGAACACATTAGGTCCAGGTTGACACTATTTACATTGGGGGATGGCATACTTCCTCTCCCCCATCAAGCACAGCAACACTAAAAAATCAGTGTCTGTGAGCTCATGTATGCAGAAGAGGGCCGATAACACTTTCCTCTGAGTGATGCAACATAATATATATAGACACTAGGGTTGCACGGTATACCAGTGCTTAGGTAGTATTGCGATACTAAAGCTTCAAAATACCGCCGATGCCACTGTATTTTTTAAACAGTAGTATCGTCAATACGGTTGTACCATAAGTAATGCTGTATGTGTGGCAGTTAATACTGTTTTCGCTAAAACAACACATCTCACTGCTTTGCAGAATACACAAAAATAGTGACACTTCATTTAACCTGAATTCTTTACCTTAATCTTTAAAGATTTCCTGTTCGCTTCCAAGCGAGCTAACATTACTCTAACCACTGTGTATAAATACTAAAATCAGGGTTCATGAGCTGCTTTAAGTGCTTGAATTTGGCTTTTTGAAATTTAAGTACTGGAAAACCTTGAAAATAGCCATTTTCTATCTAGTGGTGCTTAAAAGGTGCTTGAATTAAAAAAGTCAATAAATACAAAATCGCTAAATAACTTTAAAGTGTTTATTTTCGGTAGAACACAAATACAATCCTGTCACTTAAAATATGACTCCCCACTGCAGCCCCTCCCCCGCTTCACTCACTCAGTTTAACAGAGACAGCGCCGGTCCACTTTTCAGTCCACTTTTAGTGACTTTTTCCCCCACAAAAATCACCTAGCGACAAATCTATCGACTTTTTGGGCAAACTTTAACTACTTTCCATAGAAGAGTGGATGCTCACATCCACATGTTCACATCAAACATCGGAATGAAGAAAAAGTATGATCTCTGTGACTTTGATCAAGTTTGATTTGATTGGTTGCTGGTGCTGATGCGCATGCTGATCTCTTGGGAATTACACACACACACACACACACACACACACACACACACACGCACCAGTCTCTAGAGGTTACACAGAAAGGTGCGAAAAACAAAAAACATTAAGTGAGCAGCAATTCTGTGGGAGAAAATGTCTTGTTAAGAGAGGTCAGAGGAAAATGGCTAGATTGGTTGGAGCTGCCAGTAAGGATATAGGAACTCTCATAATCACACTTTACAACTGAGGTCAGTATACAATCAACTCAGCATGCACAACTCATCAAACCTTGATTTGGATGGGCTACAACAGCAGATCACCACATTGGGTTCAACTCCTGTCAGCCAAGAACCAGAGGCTATCATGGGCACAGGCTCACCAAAACAGGACAGCTGAAGATTAGGAAAAAAAAAATTAAATCCCCATCACCGGGTCTTTTTCCAGTCATCAGCTGTCCAGTTTGGGTGAGCCTGTGCCCATGATAGCCTTAGATTGGTGTTCTTGGCTCATAGTAGTGGAAACTGATGTGGTCTTCTGCTGTTGTGACCCATCCACCTTAAGGTTTGATGTGTTGTGTGTTCTGAGATGTTTTTTGGTTCCTCACGGTTATAAAGAATGCATATTTGAGTTACTATAGACTTCCTGTCAGCTCAGACCAATCTGGTCATTCCATCTGATCTCTGTCATCAACTAGGTGTTTCAGCTTGCAGACCCTCTGCTTACAGTGTAAACTCTAGAGAGTTGTTTATGAAATTTCCAAGTGATCAGCAGTTTATGAAATACTCAAACCAGACCATCTGGCAAAAGCAACCGGCTATTAAAAAATCAGAGAGATCACACTTTTTCCCCCAAGTCTGATGTTTGATATTTCAACATTAAGTGAAACATATATGCACACACACACACACACACACATATATATATATATATATATATATACATATATATATATATATATATATATATATATATATATATATATATATATATATATATATATATATATATATATATATATATACACACAGTGGGGGGGGGAAGTATTTGATCCCCTATCAATCAGCAAAATTTCTGGCTCCCAGGTGTCTTTTACACAGGTAATGAGCTGAGATTAGGAGCACTCTCTTAAAGGGAGTGCTCCTAATCTCAGCGTGTTACCTGTATAAAAGACACCTGTCCACAGAAGCAATCAATCAATCAGATTCCAAACTCTCCACCATGGCCAAGACCAAAGAGCTGTCCAAGGATGTCAGGGAGAAGATTGTAGACCTACACAAGGCTGGAATGGGCTATAAGACCAACGCCAAGCAGCTTGGTGAGAAGGTGACAACAGTTGGTGTGATTATTCACAAATGGAAGAAACTGTCAGTCTCCCTCGGTCTGGGGCTCCATGCAAGATCTCACCTCGTGGAGTTTCAATGATCATGAGAACGGTGAGGAATCAGCCCAGAACTACACGGGAGGATCTTGTAATGATCTCAAGGCAACTGGGACCATAGTCACCAAGAAAACAATTGGTAACACACTATGCCCGCAAGGTCCCCCTGCTCAAGAAAGCACATGTACAGGCCCGTCTGAAGTTTGCCTGAATGATTCAGAGGAGAACTGGGTGAAAGTGTTGTGGTCAGGTGTGGTCAGATCTCTTTGGCATCAACCCAACTCGCCGTGTTTGGAGGAGGAGGAGGAATGCTGCCTATGACCCCAAGTCATAACACCATCCCCATCATCAAACATGGAGGTGGGAACATTATGCTTTGGGGGTGTTTTTCTGCTAAGGGGACAGAACAACTGCACCGCATCAAAGGGACGATGGACGGGGCCATGTACCGTCAAATCTTGGGTGAGAACCTCCTTCCCTCAACCAGGGCATTGAAAATGACCTTAATGACTTGGAGAGGATCTGCAAAGAGGAGTGGGACAAAATCCCTCCTGAGATGTGTGCAAACCTGGTGGCCAACTACAAGAAACGTCTCATCTCTGTGATTGTCAACAAGGGTTTTGCCACTAAGTCGAAGGAGTCAAATACTTATTTCACTCATTAAAATGCAAATCAATTTATAACTTTTTTGAAATGTGTTTTTCTGGATTTTTTTGTTGTTATTCTGTCTCTCACTGTTAAAATACACCTACCATTAAAATCATAGACTGATCATTTCTTTGTCAGTGGGCAAATGTACAAAATCATCAGGGGATCAAATACTTTTTCCCCCCACTGTGTGTGTGTGTGTGTGTGTGTATATATATATATATATATATATATATATATATATATATATATATATATATATATATATATATATTACACACAGACAGAACACCAACATGTCAGAAAAAAATAAAAAATTAATAAAAAACAGAATCACTGAGTTGGAAAAAGGATCACCCCCTTGCTTTAATTTGCCTTAATTTTTTAATTACAGCCTTTAGTCTGTTGGGATATGTCTCTACTAACTTTGCACATCTAGACTTTGCAATATTTGCCCACTCTTCTTTGCAGAACTGCTCAAGTTCAGTTAAATTTGATGGTGACCATTTGTGGACTGCAGTCTTGAAGTCATTCCACAGATTTTCAATGGGGTTTAAGTCTGGGCTCTGTCTAGGCCATGCAAGGACATTCACCTTTTTCTCCTTCAACCACTGTGTGGTCAGTTTTGCTGTGTGCTTTGGGTTATTGTCATGTTGGAAGGTACACCTTCTTCCCATTGACAGCTTTCTGGCAGACGGCAGCAGATTTTCCTCAAGAATTTGATGGTATTTTGCCCCATCCATTTTCCTTCTATCCTAGTGGTTCAGTCTCTGCTGCAGAGAAACACCCCCATAACAGGATATTACCACCTCTATGCTCCATGCAGGAATGGTGTTATTTGGATGGTGAGCTGTATTGGATTTCCGCCAGACATGTCGTTTGGTGTTGAGGCCAAATAATTCAATTTTAGTCTCATCTGACAACACCTTTTTCTATGTGGCCTCAGAATCTTCAAGGTGCGTTTTGGCAAAGCTCAGTCGTGGGTGGCTTTTTTTCTTGCAATGCTCCCATACAAGCCACATTTGTGGAGAATTTGTGATATTGTTGTAACATGCACACAATGACCACTCTTTGTCATAAATTCCTGCAACTGCTTCAGACTTGCTGCAGGCCTCTTGGTAGCCTCTCTGACCAGTTTCCTCCTGGCTCTTTCATCCAGTTTGAAGCAATGTCCTGATCCAGGGAGGGTCTGTGTTGCACCAAATACCTTCCACTTCTTAATAATAGACCTCACTGTGCTTCTAGGCATTGATAAAGCCTTTGAATTTTTTTTGTGAAAGTTTTTAATTTTTTTTCTGACATGTTGGTGTTATTGTCATGGCCCCCCAGGGGTTATTTCCCCATGGACCACTAGAGGGCACCCTTGTCCCCCATGTAGAACAACTTCTGTTGTTTCCCCGTAATTCCTGTTAATCACTCCCATGTGCGTTTCATTTCCCTGATTGCTTAGTGCTCTATTTAAGTTCCTTGTGTTTTCTCCTTAGTTGCTGGAGCATTATGTCAGGTCAGGTTATGTTTGTGTCTTTTGTTATTGTTGTTTCTTCTGTTGTGCACAATGTTTTGCTTATTTAGTACCTTCTTTTCTTGTGGCTTATTTCTCTAGTTTTTTCTTAGTTTCAGGATATGCCGGTTCCTAGTGTGTTTCCCTAGTGTTTATTTCCTTGAGCCTGTTTCCCAAGCCTGTTTCTTTGTGCCCGTTTCCCTGAGCCTGCTTCCCTGTGTCTGTGTCAATAAAGAAGTTCTGCATTTGCATCTGCCTCTATGACCCTCCCTCCATGACAGTTATATCTTTCACTTGAATGTTATAAGTTGCACTTAATAAATACAGCTGGATAAAACAAAAACTGTGTCCGTCTTCATTTCAGCAACAAAATGTGATTATTTTAAAGGGGGGTGATTCTTTTCTATACCCACTGTGTGTGTGTGTGTGTGTGTGTGTGTGTGTAATATATATATTATATATACACACACACACACACAGTTGCAATCAAAATTATTCAACCCCCATTGCAAATCAGGTTTCAAAATTTACAGACTTTCAGCTGTTTGTAATAAACAAATCAAACAAAAGCAATTGAAATAACTAAACTCAACAAATGGTTCAAGTGGTTTCCCCAAATTCAACTATGTATCTTATAATGACTTCTACAGTTTCAAAATTATTCAACCCCTTCATGGCAAGCATCTTTAGTACTTAGTAGAGCACCCTTTCGCTGTTATGGCCTGCTGCAAACAAGATGCATAACCAGACACCAGCTTCTGGCAGCGTTCCTGAAGAATCTTAGCCTCTAGTTCAGTAATATCCTTGGGTAGAATCTTCTAGGACTTCTTCTGCAACCAAGTGTCATTGGACCTTCCAACAGGACAATGATCCCAAGCATACCTCAAATTCCACCATGGCTTGGTTGCCTTAAAGCACCCTTTTGCTGTTATGACCTGCTGCAAACCAGATGCATAGCCAGACACCAGCTTCTTGTATCGTTCCTGAGGAATCTTAGCCCATTCCTCATAAGCAATGGCCTCTAGTTCAGTAATATTCTTGGGTTTGCGTGCTACAACCACCTTCTTCAAATCCCACCAGAGATTTTCTATGGGGTTCAAGTCAGGTAACTCTGATAGCCACTGTAGAATCTTCCAGGATGACTTCTGCAACCAAGCCTTGGTGGAATTTGAGGTATGCTTGGGATCATTGTCCTGTTGCAAGGTCCAATGATGCCCAAGCTTCAGCTTCCTCATAGATGGCATGACGTTTTCTCCTAGGATTTCCTGATGCTTCAGTGAATTCAGTGTACAACTTGGAGTTCTGGCATGGAAACCTTCTGCGTTTAGTATGCGCCTTACTGTGCTCACTGAAACCTCAGTGCCTGTTGCCACCAAGTCTTGCTGCAGGTCTTTTGCAGTCAATCAAGGGTTTTTCACAATCTGCCTTCTCAGAAATCTGGTTGCAGCCGTTGATAGTTTCCTTTTTCTGCCCCGTCCAGGTAGTGTAACCACTGTTCCCTTAACTTTGAATTTGCAAACTATGCTTCCAACGGTGTCTCTAGGAACATTCAGTGCCTTTGCTATCTTTTTGTATCCTGTTCCTTGTTTGTGAAGGGCGATGATCTCTTAACTTTTTGGACCATTCTTTTGACCTAGCCATATTTCTATCATGCAGTCAAACGTGACACTCAACAAACCAATAGCCAGTTCAGGTATTTCATGTGTTCCAGCTCAAGCACACCTGGTGCAACTAATGAAGCCCTTGATTAGTTGCATCAGGTGTGCTTGAGACAACACCTGTTTTGCATATTTGTGCTGTTGTGAGGGATTCTGTTCAAGGGGTTGAATAATTTTGAGACTGGAGACGTTGCATTTTCAGTCGAATTTGGGGAAACCACTTGAAGCATTCATTGTGCTGAGCTATTTAAATTGCCTAAACTGATTTGAAACTTTGTATTTTGCAACTGTATATACACACACACACACACGCACATTTTATATATAATAGCATTCAAAACAGTGTTACTATGAATGCAAACTTTAATACACTGAAAAATACACTATTAGCATCAAATAAATATATATAAATAAAATTGGTTTCACTCTGCCCACGTTTTACAATTTTTCCTACATTCTTTTGAATGTCCATGGAATAAAATAAAATATCAGATGCCACAAGTGTACCTTCTGCCATCATTTACATGACCATGTAATACAAAGCAATGTGATAACATGAAATTAAAATTTACCTTATATGGCCATGGGCACTGTTTAGACTCAGGACACCTGTCATTTGCTGCTATTGTCAAGGAACAGTTTAATGCCGTACACAACAGCACTTCACGCGTTTGCTGAGAGGCTAATGGTTGAGAGGCAGGAATTTGGCCAATAGCTGCTGCAGGCCTTTTATAATAGACCAATTGGTTTGCGAGAAGGCAGAATTACAGAGAGGGGTGAAGAGCAATGCAAACATGCGCACACATGATGCAGTATTAGACCATAAGCACATCAAAATGAAACTAAAGCCGAAACCTGGACATTTTCTCAAATTTAGGAATCCCGGACAGACGCTTTTTTATGGTCCGAAGAAGAGGACATGTCCGGGAAAAAGAGGAAGTATGGTCACCCGAAAAAGAGCATTTCAGAGAACAATTTGTGTGTATTTCTACCAAATTAACTTTGCGCAAAATTTATTTGCCCATGCACCAGGAGGTTGCTCATGTGAGCCACGATTGGCAAGAGAGAACCAGAATTATAATCAAGCAGCTGTCTATATTGTGTTATGTCAAAAGTTTAATTTCTTTGGTTTTAAATGAAAAAAAAGGTAATCCTGATAGTATTCCCATTTTTAACAAAATGTACAGTACTGTGCAAAGGTTTTAGGCAGTTGTGAAAAAATGCTGTAAAGTAAGAATGCTTTCAAAAATAGACGTTAATAGTTTATATTTATCAGTTAACAAAATGCAAAGTGAGTGAACAGAAGAAAAATCTACATCAAATCAATATTTAGTGTGACCACCCTTTGCCTTCAAAACAGCATCAATTCTTCTAGGTATACTTGCACAAAGTCAGGGATTTTGTAGGCATATAGTCAGGTGTATGATTAAACAATTATAGCAAACAGGTGCTAATGATCATCAATTCAATATACAGGTTGAAACACAATCATTAACTGAAACAAAAGCAGCTGTATAGGAGGAATAAAACTGGGTGAGGAACAGCCAAACTCAGCTAACAAGGTGAGGTTGTTGAAGACAGTTTGCTGTCAAAAGGTATTGTAACGCCTCAGCACAAGCAGCATCATATAATTCACACAATTATAATCAGAAGAAATAAAACAATGGGCCTTCTCAGCCAGAGAACCCACAAGAAATTCTGGACCAAAATGTCTCCACTCAGGGAGCCATAAAACAAGGAATCCACACCCAGACACCAAGGAGCCACTTAAATCCAGCGTGTGCATCTGCCTTATCTCAACCAACATGGCAAGCATTAAAGGCCTCCCTGACCCAGAGCTGAACCCTCTTGACCACAGAAACTGCTCTCAAATACAGTGATTTAGGCCTTTTGGGCCAGACCAGTTTGCTTACTCAACAGATAAGTCCAAAGAACCATACCATTAAGGCCAATAAATTCTGGAAGAAAGGAGAGACCTTTTCACCAAGATTACACATTCCACAATTCCACAAGTCTACACGAGGACTCTCACATTCCACAATCGGCGCCTACCAGGAGCAACGACTGTGGGAATTAATACATCTTTGAACAACTGCAATCACCTATTTCCTATCATGTGTTGTTCTATTTTCTTCATGTGTATCACCATTAAGTTGCCACTAATTGTTCGATTTTGCATGTATTTGTGTAGTAGCCCTAGGAGGATCATTGTGTTTTAGATATTAGTAATGTACTTTAAGTATATTCAAACATGTCTTGTTTGGTATGTATGTGTTCATTGAGTGATTTCCTAAATCATAAGAGTAAGGAAATTTGTGTAGATTTTTCTGATATGTACATGCAAAGTTTCAGGACAAAGTTTAATAATCCACTCATCATTGAAGAGTGTGGAACCACTTATCCGCAGAGATAAGGGGCTGATTAGCATAATAGGTGGAGAATCTGGCTAACACCCCGCCCAAAGACAATATTGATTGGAGGAAGCACTCTGGGCTGGACTAGCCCAGGAAGTGTTAAAATCCTAAAAACACAAGAGAGGCTCGTCGCTTGCTTCGCTCTATCTCTCGTATCTCTTGCTTCTTGGCACGCTTCGAAGGATGGGGTCGACGGAGGGTCTCCAGAGCCAATCAACGTCGGGGAGATCAGATCACGTTTACCTCAGCCTGGCGACCCAGCGAGAGCCGCCGTCTGCTTTTCAAGCCTCCCGCATTCCGATTGGTCTTCTGAGACACCTCTCACCGACCAGACCGCTGATGACACCACGACGTAACAAGGAAATCCCTTCAACACAGCTAAGGCAATCGCAATACCCCAGAATCTATCTAATCTGGTGTCTATAATAAGTTGAGCCCTTCTAAAGGAAGTGAAGATAACTTAATAAGTTGATGGTTCGTTCAGATCATGGTCTGTGAAATAGCATGCGACGCTAGAAACTCGGAACTTCATTCACTCTTCATTATCACCCGTTTATGTATGCGTGTGTGTGTGTGTGTGTGCATGCGTGCGTGTGTATATATGTTAGATTAGTTTCTATGTCATAGAGTAGTGCAATAAAGTCTCGTCTGTTCTTAAATATACGTGTTCTTATTGCTTACAAGTGTCTATTGCCTTGAATTGCGATTCTGCTGCACGCTCTTAAAATAATATTTCACTATGTTTGGGATATTATTGCCGGTGGCCACGGAGGTAATATCTAATGCATAATTAATGAATACACTAGTTTCAACTTATCGCAGGACGAATAGTTGATCAGTAATACTAAATTAGTCAAATTTCCCTTTTCGAGCTGATCTGTTAATCTCTCCCCTCATCTTTGGAGGAGAATAAAGATAGCTCAATTTAACAACTAATTTTTACTTACGTAAAATGGTGGAGAATATATCAAATTAACCCAAACAGCTAATTTTCACTACAGTATACACACATATATTGAGCACAGCAACAAGACAGATGGTAGTTATACTTCATCAGCAACGTCTCTCCCAGGCAGAAATTTCAAGGCACACAGGGGTTTCCAGATGTGCTGCACAAGCTCTTTTGAAGAAGCACAAAGAAATCGGCAATGTGGAGGACCGTAGATACAGTGGTCGGCCAAGGAAACTGACTGCAGCAGATGAAAGACACATCAGGTTTACTTCCCTTCACAATTGGAAGATGTCCAGCAGTGCCATCAGCTCAGACCTGGCAGAAACCAGTGGGACCCTGGTACACCCATCTACTGTCCGGAGAAGTTTGGTCTGGTCAGAAGTGGCCTTCATGGAAAACTTACGTCCAAAAAGCCATACCTCCGATGTGGAAACAAGGCCAAGCAACTCAACTATGCACAATAACACAGGAACTGGAGTGCAGAAAAATGGCAGCAGGTGCTCTGGACTGATGAGTCAAAATTTGACATATTTGGCTGTAGCAGAAGGCAGTCTGTTTGCTGAAGGGCTGGAGAGCGGTACATGAAGGAGTGTCTGTGGGCAACAGTGAAGCATGGTGGAGGTTCACTGCAAGTTTGGGTAAATGGACTGCATCCTGTCTCGTTTTGGATTATTCATGTTCCTGTGGATTATTATTTGGTTTTTGACCCTGCTGTTATTTTGTGTTTTCCCTCATCATTAATAAATTAACTGTTTTCCCCAGCAATTGCATCCTCTCCTCCCTGTGTTGACATAACATAGAGACATATCCCAACAGATTAAAGACTGTAATTAAAAAATTAAGGCAAATTAAAGCAAGGGGGTGATCCTTTTTCCAACTCAGTGATTCTGTTTTTTTTAATCTTTTTCATTTTTTTTCCTGACATGTTGGTGTTATAACATCCAAGTGAAAGATATAAGTTGCACTGAGTAAATACAGCTGGATAAAACAAAAAACTTTGTCCATCTTTATTTCAAGCGGAAAAGCAACATTCTAATGTAAGAAATTTAGCTAAATTGTCCACTAGTCTTTGACATCGGCTTGCTGGAATTTTTGACCACTCTCCCATGCAATATTCTTTCAGTTGCATGATGTTTGAGGGTTTTCTTGCATGTACTGTCCACTTCAAATCCCCCCACAACATTTAAATGGAATTCAAATAAGGGGTTTGACTATGACATTCCATAACCCTCCATTTCTTCTTTTTGAGCCATTCCTTGGTGGATTTGATAGTACGCTCAGAATCATTATTCTGCTGAAAGGTTCGGTCAAGCCCTTTGATATGATGCAGAATCTATAGTTGAATCAATGAATGGTAACTGTCCAGTCCCTGAGGCAGCAATGCAACCCAAAACCATAACATTTCCACCACCGTGCTTCACAGTTGGTATGAGGTGCTTCTCCTGAAAAGCTGTCTTTGGTCAGCTCCAAACATGTTTGCTGTTACTCTGGCCAAACAACTCTTTGATTCGTCTGTCTAGAGCACATTATTCCAAAAGGCCTGGTCTTTGCCTATATGCTCTTTGGCAAACTGTAGATCCTGTGATGAAATTATGGGGTTCTTGGAGACTTCTTTTTGCATCAGATGGCCTGCTCTTGGGCTGAAGTTGCTGGGACAGCCAGTCCTGGACAAACTGGTAGTCGTTTGAAATCTGCAACACTTGTAGATGATTTTCCTTACAGTGGAATGATGTATTTCAAATAATTTGGAGATCTTTTTAAATCCCTTGCCAGACTCATAGGCTTGCACAACCTTTTTTTCTGAAGGCCTTATAGAACTCTTTAGATCTTGGCATGATGACACCGCACACCTCAATAACAAAGGGAACACCAGACACTAGATATGAGAGGGGTATAAATAAGACAGGTTCCACCTGCACTCCCTAAGCAGGTTCTAATCACTGCCACCAAATCTTGAACACCTGATTCTAATTTTATGGATTTGAAGGTGTTATACATGTAGGGGTGTACTTACTTTTTCCATGTGACCTTGTGTCAATTTTATGTGTCATTTGATAGAGTGTATCAACATTATTAATAGGTGCTGTTTCAAAGAGGATCAAATGTTTGCTTGTCCAAATACGTAACAATAAATAATTTTTTTTTTTTTTTTTAAAGTCTATAGGTTGTACTTATTTTTTCTACATGACTGTATATATATAATTAGTAGTTGTAGTGTTGTACTGTAGTAGTTGCAGTATTATTAACAGATTAGGAAATCAACATCTGCACTGCTATTATTTGGAAATAAGTTCTGAGAACTAATTAATCATTATTTTAAATCACTGCAAGCACCATCTAGACCACCTACAACACTGTGAAATATTGGATACGTTCTGGAGCTGAAAGAGACCTCAGGTAAACTTTGCATGTGAATACAACTGCAAAGGTTTGAGATGCAACCATAGCATTAGGAAATGTTGCTTAGTTGGATAAATTGCCCCTGCATATGGAACAATTAATCACTGTGTACGGCCACCTGGATTTTGGACCCCAGAGTCGATCATAACCTTATTATCTGGGACACCCAGGGGAGAAGGAAACTGTTGACACACCTTTGTGGGTGAGATACTCAGTATCCCAAATGGGATTTTATTATTCATTACTGTCCTAAAGGGGTGACACAGCTTTGTCTCATAAACTGTCTGGGATATTTATATCAGTAATTATTATTTATTACTCTGTACTTTCTGGGACATATTCAAAATTTAAATCAGGCCATGGACTTTGGTTCAGTGCTGCAACACAAGCTGTTTAAAAACTATTCACTCTGTAAAAGGAACACTTCAGCATCAATGGCTGTAGGGTTGTTAAAAATACTGGTACTTTGGTATCAAGTCAGTACTAAAAAAAAAACCCCAAAAAGTTGACAGTACCAATTTTCACAAGTACCGGTAGTACAGAGTACCGTGTACTGATACACTGTCTGACAGGTAGTCGGTCAGGAACTTTTCATAATTGCACCGTGCAATTATGGTAGCGGTTGCATTATGGATGTAGCATAGTTTAATTCAAGTGTAGGATTGCAAAAAACATCCTCATTTTTGTTTACTTAATGGTTAGCATGTGCGCGTGTAACACTAATACGGTCATGTGTCCTTATTAACCATTTAATTCTTTTAAAAAAATCCACGGCCCGCCAGTGGACCACTGCATTGTTAAGTGTAAAACTATGCTACGTACACAGCTGCTGTGTGTACGTAGGTATTCATGCGATATATCTTTGGAAAGCTAAGATTCTTGTGCTTCGAGTGATATAAACCAACAGTTACAAAACTGAGGCAACTCATCTATGAAGCCTCATTGTAGTCCACTGATCCATAAAATCCCGACAAAAACAGTCTTCTTACACTGGCAAAGGTCCAAATGATCCAATTAGTTAAAATATTTAGTCCAAAACACATTATTACATCAATAAATACCCACGGACTATTGAGTCATTTCAAATTGTAGGCAGCTGTGCATTTCACATTTTCTCTGTTATAACTCCAGTTCACTTTCAGCACTTCAATTTAAAAGTCTGTGCGTAAAGATGACTAACAAGTGGCAACTTTTTTTTACATAGTATGTATTTTTTGCTTGTAATATATTTAGTTATGATTTACTTGAAGGAAAAAAACCTAAGGCCAAAACTTAAAGCATTTTTCAGAAATACTTGAAATATACATATACATTTGTTTGAATTTATTTTAATATATAACTTTATAAATAAGAAGTGCGTTTTCAATTGTGGCATATATTTGTGTTTTGCATGCTTGTAATTTTTTTTGTTTATTTATTTTTATACCTTTAATTACTTGTGGGGAAAAAAACATGAAACACTTTGAAATATTTGAAGTATACAGAATGGCATTTAAAAAAATATTTTATATTGATATTTAACTTTATTCATAAAATAATGTGTTGTTCAATTAGCATGTTTCTGTGTTTTTCTTTGGTACAGAAATTGATACCGAGTCCTGTGGAATTTTACTGGTATTGGTACTGACTACTGAAATTTTGGTACTGTGACAAGCCTAAATGGCTGTTAATATGCACACCACATCAAGGCGTACACTGACAGCCAATGTGAGATGGCTGGGTAGGACACACTATGTCGCACACGTCAACAAAACTGATTGATCCAGGTGTTCCCCAATCAGTATTGATAAACTCATGTATACTTTAGTGGTATTTATAGTGCAACTAACATACACCCAAGTTAGGGCTGGACAATATTGTGCAAAAAAAAATTTTAAAGATTTTTTTTCTTCAATTTTTTGAATATATAATCTATTCTTGATTGCAATTTTGATTTCGTTACATAATGCAATTTATTTCAAACAATTTTTTTTTATTAGAATGGACCTTGCAGATGTGCAAAAATAGTAACAGCAGAATAGTGCAAACAATGGTTCTTTTAAATATCCTTTATTTAAATATCATTCATTTAATAGGACCATTGTTTTCACTATTTGCTATAGATGGTGGTGTTACTATTTTTGCACAACTTAATGAACCCTTCTTTCTCGACAGAGTAAATGGGCACCATGTCTTTCACGATATGAAATGCCATCGCATCAATAATTTCTCCCGTAGCTTTTTATATAACAGTGCTAGAAAATGTTTCAGCTAATGTTGTGTTCGACTAGAGATCACAACTTGTAATTCCCAAACTCCAATCAGTAAAAGCCAAACAAATCACTCACTCAACTTTAAATTCCTAATCGTAAACTTGGGGTAGTCTTCTCATCTCTGAGTTCCTTCTCCATTTGCATAGTGATGTCAAATCAACATGGCTGCTCACAGCATCTGAAGTAAACCAAGTGGCACTTCTTACCATTAAAGTTATGTATATACAAGTATTTGCTTTAGATCAAACAATGTACAGACATATTTGCTTGTTAAACCTATAATGTTGAATATACAGTTTGCTGCTTGAGGAGGAAAATATACAATTACTCATCACAGATATGTGAAAATTCTATAACTCTGAAGTGATTTATTTTCTTTGCTATGAGCTCAGTACTCAGTCAAGTGCTGCCTGTTTATCTTGGTGAATGTTTTTTGGCTATGTATGTGCAGTATATGAGAGTATCACAGGCTGCACGTTTATCAACTTAAGAAGGCTGTGTTTTTAGTTTAAAATTTGAATAGTATTTATAGATTTTTTTTTAAATTAACACATTTAAATGTAAACATGTGTTCATTAGAAAATTTTTATTACCCAGTACTAACAGTATATTTAAGTACATTTTTCAAGTATTATTTATCAATATGTTTAATTTTATTATATCAATGTCACTAAATATATTTATTAAACACATAATACATTTTAAAAATGCATTTAAGTCTACTTTTATAAAATACATACTTAAGTATGGAATTAAATAGAAACAACTAAACACAAATTCTATATATAGTATTCAGACCCTTTTAGTTGTTGCACACTTTGTGTTGTGGATTTGATTCTGAATGGATAGAATTGTCATTTTACCCATCAATCTACACTTAATTGCCCATGCTGAAGTGAAAACATGTTTTTAGAGACTTTTAAAAAATTAATTAAAATCAAAAACTGAAATCTCTTATTCACAAAAGTAGGTAGACCTTTTATTCAATACTTTGTAGAAGCTCCTTTGAAGCAAATTCAAGCTACAGGTCTACATGTATTATGTCTCTACCAGATTTGTACACCTGGATTTGGTCGGTTTATCCCATTCTTCATGGCACATCCTCTCAAGTGCAGACTGGATGGTGAGTGTTTGTGAACTGCCATCTTCAGGTCTCTCCACAGATGTTTGATGGGGTTTAAGTCTGGGCTTTGGCTGGGCCACTCAAGGACATCGAGAGACTTGTCCCGGAGCTCTTGGTTTCAGGAGCTATCAGTTTTTGTCCTGACAATGCAGTGTAAATTGTAGGCTCTTATAGACTCTAGTGTGTGCCTTTCCAAATGTTGTCCAATCAATTCAAATTGCAACAGGTGGACTCCAATTGAGTTCTAGACACATCTCAAAGATACAGTAATTAAAGCAAACAGGATGCACCTGACCATTTGGAATGCCACAGCAAAGGGTCTGAATACTTTTGTGAATGAGAAATTTTTTTTGATTTATAACAAAATTTCATAATCTCTAAAACTGTTTTAACGTCATTATTATGTGTGAATAACTGAAGATGGGTGTGAAATCTGTGAAAACCTCTCTTACGTCACTAACCCTGTAGCTGGTCAGATGAAAAATGTAAATGAACGCAAGTGATTTGATAAACTGCAAACAGGATCTGGTTATTAGGTTAATATAATAGCAAAGGGGGGACTAAATGGGACTGGGATGTTAATAGAATATTCTAATATTAATTAGTAAAATAAATGAACAATGAAGCAAAAGAGGAAACTGTTCGTGTCTCTCATAACCACATTTGTAAATCAAGTGACCCCACATGGGGTTGTGACCTCTAGTTTGGGAAACCCTGTGCTAAAGGTTTGATTTTTAACACACACATGCGCACACACACACGCACACACACACATACATACAGTCAGGGAAAAAAAGTATTTGATCCCCTGCTGATTTTGTACGCTTGCCCACTGACAAAGAAATGATCAGTCTATAATTTTAATGGTAGGTGTATTTTAACAGTGAGAGACAGAATAACAACAAAAAAATCCAGAAAAACACATTTCAAAAAATGTGTTTTTCTGGGGATCAAATACTTATTTCACTCATTAAAATTTGCATTTTAATGAGTGAAATAAGTATTTGATCCCCTATCAATCAGCAAGATTTCTGGCTCCCAGGTGTCTTTTACACAGGTAACGAGCTGAGATTAGTAGCACTCTCTTAAAGGGAGTGCTCCTAATCTCAGCTTGTTACCTGTATAAAAGACACCTGTCCACAGAAGCAATCAATCATTCAATCAATCAGATTCCAAACTCTCCACCATGGCCAAGACCAAAGATCTGTCCAAGGATGTCAGGGACAAGATTGTAGACCTACACAAGGCTGGAACGGGCTACAAGACCATTCAGCTTGGTGAGAAGGTGACAACCGTTGGTGCAATTATTCGCAAATTGAAGAAACACAAAATAACTGTCAGTCTCCCTCGGTCTGGGGCTCCAGGCAAGATCTCACCTCGTGGAGTTTCAATGATCATGAGAACGGTGAGGAATCAGCCCAGAACTACACGGGAGAATCTTGTTAATGATCTCAAGGCAGCTGGGACCACAGTCACCAAGAAAACAATTGGTAACACACTACGCTGTGAAGGACTGAAATCCTGCAGCACCCGCAAGGTCCCCTTGCTCAAGAAAGCACATGTACAGGCCCGTCTGAAGTTTGCCTGAATGATTCAGAGGAGAACTGGGTGAAAGTGTTGTGAGACCAAAATTGAGCTCTTTGGCATCAACTCAACTCGCCATGTTTGGAGGAGGAGGAATGCTGCCTATGACCCCAAGAACACCGTCCCCACCGTCAAACATGGAGGTGGGAACATTATGCTTTGGGGTGTTTTTCTGCTAAGGGGATAGGACAACTGCACCGCATCAAAGGGACGATGGACGGGGCAATGTACCATCAAATCTTGGGTGAGAACCTCCTTCCCTCAGCCAAGGCATTGAACATGGGTCGTGGATGGGTATTCCAGCATGACAATGACCCAAAACACACAGCCAAGGCAACAAATGACTGGCTCAAGAAGAAGCACATTAAAGTCCTGCAGTGGCCTAGCCAGTCTCCAGACCTTAATCCCATAGAAAATCTGTGGAGGGAGCTGAAGATTCGAGTTGCCAAACGTCAGCCTCGAGACCTTAATGACTTGGAGAAGATCTGCAAAGAGGAGCGGGACAAAATCCCTCCTGAGATGTGTGCAAACCTGGTGGCCAACTACAAGAAACGTCTCACCTCTGTGATTGCCAACAAGGGATTTGCCACCAAATACTAAGTTGAAGGGGTCAAATACTTATTTCACTCATTAAAATGCAAATCAATTTATAACTTTCTTGAAATGCATTTTTTTGTTATTCTGTCTCTCACTGTTAAAATACACCTATCATTAAAATTATATACAGGTGCATCTCAATAAATTAGAATGTCGTGGAAAAGTTCATTTATTTCAGTAATTCAACTCAAATTGTGAAACTTGTGTATTAAATAAATTCAATGCACACAGACTGAAGTAGTTTAAGTCTTTGGTTCTTTTAATTGTGATGATTTTGGCTCACGTTTAACAAAAACCCACCAATTCACTATCTCAACAAATTAGAATACTTCATAAGACCAATAAAAAAAACATTTTTAGTGAATTGTTGGCCTTCTGGAAAGTATGTTCATTTACTGTACATGTACTCAATACTTGGTAGGGGCTCCTTTTGCTTTAATTGCTGCCTCAATTCGGCGTGGCATGGAGGTGATCAGTTTGTGGCACTGCTGAGGTGGTATGGAAGCCCAGGTTTCTTTGACAGTGGCCTTCAGCTCATCTGCATTTTTTGGTCTCTTGTTTCTCATTTTCCTCTTGACAATACCCCATAGATTCTCTATGGGGTTCAGGTGTGGTGAGTTTGCTGGCCAGTCAAGCACACCAACACCATGGTCATTTAACCAACTTTTGGTGCTTTTGGCAGAGTGGGCAGGTGCCAAATCCTGCTGGAAAATGAAATCAGCATCTTCAAAATTCTGGTCAGCTGAAGGAAGCATGAAGTGCTCCAAAATTTCTTGGTAAACGGGTGCAGTGACTTTGGTTTTCAAAAAACACAATGGACCAACACCAGCAGATGACATTACACCCCAAATCATCACAGACTGTGGAAACTGAACACTGGACTTCAAGCAACTTGGGCTATGAGCTTCTCCACCCTTCCTCCAGACACTAGGACCTTGGTTTCCAAATGAAATACAAAACTTGCTCCCATCTGAAAAGAGGATATTGGACCACTGGTCCAACAGTCCAGTTCTTCTTCTCGTTAGCCCAGGTAAGATGCCTCTGACGTTGTCTGTGGTTCAGGAGTGGCTTAACAAGAGGAATACGACAACTGTAGCCAAATTCCTTGGCACGTCTGTGTGTGGTGGCTCTTGACGCCTTGACCCCAGCCTCAGTCCATTCCTTGTGAAGTTCACTCAAATTCTTGAATCGATTTTGCTTGACAATCCTCATAAGGCTGCGGTTCTCTCGGTTGGTTGTGCATCTTTTTCTTCCACAATTTTTCCTTCCACTCAACTTTCTGTTAACATGCTTGGATACAGCACTCTGTGAACAGCCAGCTTCTTTGGCAATGAATGTTTGTGGCTTACCTAGTGAACCAAACTGAGAGACCATTTTGAAGGCTCAGGAAACCTTTGCAAGTGTTTTGAGTTGATTAGCTTATTGGCATGTAACCATATTCTAATTTGTTGAGATAGTCAATTGGTGGGGTTTTTTTAAATGTGAGCCAAAACCATCACAATTAAAAGAACCAAAGACTTAAACTACTTCAGTCTGTGGCATTGAATTTATTTAATACACGAGTTTCACAATTTGAGTTAAATTACTGAAATAAACGAACTTTTCCACGACATTCTAATTTATTGAGATGCACCTGTATATATATATATATATATATATATATATATATATATATATATATATATATATATATATATATACACACACACACATATACACAGTGGCTATAGAAAAGAATCAACCCCCCTTTAAAATAATCACATTTTGTTGTTTTTCAGCCTGAAATGAAGATGGACACAGTTTTTGTTTTATCCAGTTGTATCTACTCAGTGCAACCTATAACATCCAAGTGAAAGATAACACCACCCTGTCAGAAAAAAAAAATTAAAAAAACAATCATGGAGTTGGAAAAAGGATCACCCCCTTGCTTTAATTTGCCTTAATTTAGTCTGTTGGTGTTAGAGAACCTCTCGCACTCTGAATTGCTCGCGAAGGCGGAGCGTCTCACTCCCGCATTCCATTCTCCGCGCGACTCATGAAAACTGCCGAGTAGTTTGAGTCTCATCCCAGCCGGCAGCTCACTTCCGCATTCCGTTCCTCGTGCCGCTCGCCAAACAGCTGAGTAGCACTTTTCACCTTCATTCACAAAAACCACTGGACTGTTTCATTCATGGACTCTCGTTTTGTTTACCTCCGCCATGTGCATTTTTGTTTTGGTTTACGTCATGTCGCCCCCGTTTGTTCATTGGTTCTTTGCTTTTGGTTTATGTCATGTCTCCGCCCCCGTTCTTTCATTGGTTTTCCTTTTGTGTGATTATTAGTTTCAGCTTCTTTGTGTTAGTCCTTGTGTATTCTGTGTATTTAAACCTCTTCCCGTTTCCGCTTAAACGCGGAGTATTAGAGTTTGTTTAAGCATGTGCTGTACGCCTGCTACCTTCTCATGCTCTCTCGCCCATAGCCCATAGATCATAGTTCTTGTTCATAGACCATAGCCTAGCAACATGTGTTTTTGCCTTGTTTCATTTTGTTTTTTTTTCATGTACTGTGTTTCGTGGATACTGCCTCACCCTATTTGATTACCTTCTGTGCCCTTTTTTGGATTATTCATGTTCCTGTTTTCTGTGGATTATTGTGTGTTTTTGGACCCTGCCTGTTCTTTTGTGTTCCCCCTCTTCCTTAATAAATTAACTGTTTCCCCTGCACTTGCATCCTGCCACCCTCCCTGTGTTTACGTAACAGAATACTCCACCGAACATGGATGCAGCGGGGAAACTTTTGGCTAGCCGTGCCAAATTTTTCGTTCCCCCTGTAACAATTCAAGATGGGCAAGGAGGAGGCGGTAACCGGCTGAACATAAACGTAAAGTTTAATCATAAACGAAACTGAAACAGAACATAAAACACACAAATGGAACACAAAATGCATGTGCGTCTCTCTCTTTCTCTCCCTGGAGCCTCCAGCCGCTTCTTTAGCTCTCTGTTTAGGCAGATCCCTGCCAGGTGTGCGCCCTCACAGCCTGGCCACGCCCTCCTCCTCGCCACACTCCTCCGCCGCCAGATTCAGGCCTCCGGCCTGACGTACACCCCCTCCCACCCTTTTGGGAGGGCGGTGCTGCCACTCAACCTGCGAGCAAGAGGAGAGACGAGAAGGAGGAAGAGGGGAGAGAAAAGAAGCAAGCTGGAGAGCGAGCCAGGGAGAAAGAGAGGAGAGAGAGAGGAAAAACACTCCGGTCCCCAGATACGCTGTCATCCGTTTCTCAGCCAGCTGGGAAGCGATCCCACAAACGCCAGGCGAAGGCACTGGACTTCCGAGCGGCCGGTTGCGGCTCCTCCCCTTTCCAGACGGACGGCAGCCACATCTCTGCTTCCCCGGCGGAAGTCAGGCTCCTCCCCTTTTGCAGGCGGACGGCAGCCACATCTCTGCTTCCCCAGCGGAAGTCAGGCTCCTCCCCTTTTTCAGGCGGACGGCAGCGGGTCCTCCATCTCCTGGAGGACGACAACCGCTCCTCCCCTTTCAGGCGGACAGCAGCGGTTCCTCCGCATCCCGGCAGACGGCAGCGACTCCTCCGTCCTCCTCAGCAATCGCTCCAGCACCACCGCCTCCTTGGTGTTGCAATCCTCCCACAGAGGCGAGCGCTCTCTGACCGCGCGTCCCTCCTCCTTCCCGGGTTTCGGCACCAGTGTAGCAATTTAAGACGGGCAAGGAGGAGGCAGGAACCGGCTGAACATAAACGTAAAGTTTAATCATAAACAAAACTGAAACAGAACATAAAACACACAAACGGAACACAAAATGCACGTGCATCTCTCTCTCTCTCTCTCTCCCTGGAGCCTCCAGCCGCTCCTTTATCTCTCTCTCCCACTGATTAGACAGATCAGTGCCAGGTGTGCGCCCTCACAGCCTGGCCACGCCCTCCTCCTCGCCACACCCCCACTGGACTCAATTTCTTTTCGGGCCTATCTTCCTCCTCCTCCTACCGCCTATGATGGCGTCTCCTGGTACCCCCAGTATTTTTTATTACAGGCCCAGGGATATTTTGTAAGTTTGGAGGATCCGAAACCCAGCGAGGAACAATGGGTGAGGTTCCTCCAATCCCATTTGGTCGGCTTAGATCCATCTCGACAGTGGATACTGGGAAATGAACACTGTTTCGGATTTTGTGGATCTCCTGCTCCAGGAATACGGGCGCCCGGAATTCAATCCTGACCTAAACACCCTCTTTAACAATGTGCACCTGCCTCACCAGCCCAGCCAGTCCTTCCTGGAGCACTGTAGGAGGGAGCAGGCCAACGTGGCGGCCGGCACCTCTCAGTCCCGGTCCCAGGAGTGCATGACAGGGGGCTGCATCAGCATCGGGCAGGCCACTGTGCGGCATGCCAATCCCGAGCTCCAGCAGGAGACCCAGCAGGAGGTCTCTTCAGCGGAGCACCCTCTGGAGGTTAACGTGGCAACCTCCAGCCCCGAGCTCCAGCCGGAGACCCAGCAGGAGGTCTGCCTAGCGGAGCGCCCAACGGAGGTCCACGAGGGGACCTCCGCTCCAGCCCTGTTCCTGTCGGGGGTCCACGAGGAGATCTCTGCTCCTGTCCTGTTCCTGTCGGAGACCCAAGAGGGGTCCTCGGCTCCAGCCCTGTTCCTGCCGGAGGTCCACGAGGGGACCTCCGTTCCTGTCCTACACCTGCCGGAGGTCAACGAGGGAACCTCTGCCCAAGCCACATCCCTGCCGAAGGTTCACGAGGAGACCTCCACTCCTGTCCTGATCCTGTCTGAGGTCCACGGGATGACCTCCTCCCAAGCCAAGTCCATGTCTGAGGTCCACGGGATGACCTCCTCCCAAGCCAAGTCCATGTCTGAGGTCCACGGGATGACCTCCTTTCCAAATCCTAGTCCATGTCTGAGGTCCACGGGATGACCTCCTTTCCAAATCCTAGTCCATGTAAAAGTCCTAGCCCATGTCTTAGCCCTAGTTCATGTCCTAGTCCAAGTCTATGCCCAAGTCCAGATTCAGGTTTCTGTCCTGACTCATATCCTAGTCCATGTCTCAGATCCATACCCTAAGCCAGAGTCATGTTCCAGTCCATGCCTCAGTTCAGACCCAGAGTCCTTTCTCAGCCCAGAATCCAGCTCTGTTTCTACCTCTGTCTCCAGCTCTGTCTCCATCTATGTTCCCAGTCAGGTTGCTAGTTTCACTTCCAGTTCTGTTTCTAGTCAGGCTTCTAGTTTCGTTTTCAGTCCAGTTTTTGGTTGTGTTTCAAGTCCAGATTTCAGTCCAGCGTCTAGTTTAGATTCCAGTTCAGTTTCAGGTCCAACTTCCAGTCTGGGTCATAGTCCAGCATCCAGTCTAATATCCAGTCCTGAATCCAATCCAACACCCAGTCCTGCTCCCAGTCCTCCTCCCAGCTCTGTTTCCAGTTCTGTCTCCAGCTCTGTCTCCAGCTATGTTCTCAGTCAGGTTGCTAGTTTCACTTCCAGTTCTGTTTCTAGTCTAGTTTCCAATCCGGTACCCAGTCCAGTCTCTAGTTCAGTTCCCAGTCCAGTTCCCCGTCCAGTTCCCAGTCAGGTATCTAATTTCATTTCCAGTTCTGTTTCTAGTTTAGCTTTCAGTCAAGTTTCTAGTTCAATCTCAGGTCCAGTTTAGTTTAGTTTCCAAGCCTGTTTCCAAGTCTGTTTCCAAGTCTGTCTCCAGTCCAGGTGCCAAGACTGATTCCAGTCCTGTTTCCAGTCCTGGTTCCAGTCCAGTTTCCAGTCCAAGCTCTAAGCTAAGCCAAGCACCTAGCACCAAGCCAAGCGCCATGCCAAGCTTCAAACCAAGCACCAGGTAAAGCTCCAAGCCAAGCACCAGGTCAAGCACCACGCTAAGCTCCATGCCAAGCTCCAAGCCAAGCTCCAGGTCAAGGTCCAAGGCAAGTTCTCGTCCAAGTTCTCGACCGTGGCCGAAAGGACAACCAGACACGCTCCACTCTGGCTCCGGAACAATGGACATGCCTGCCTCGGGTCCTAGGGGGCAGATATTGGTATCCTGCCCAGGGGCCCAGGTCCGCCAGAGTGGTTGGAACTTTCGGCGCTCTGGGGAACTTTCAGCGCTCTCGCACTCGGAGTCGCTCGCGAAGGCGGGGCGACTCACTTCCGCATTCCATTCTTCGCGCAACTCACGAAAACTGCCGAGTAGCGTGAGTCTCATCCCATGCTACCGTTGAGGACAGCCGGCAGCTCACTTCTGCATTCCGTTCCCCGCACTGCTCGCCAAACAGCCGAGTAACGCTTTTCACCTTCAGTCACAAAAACTGCTGGACTGTTTCATTCATGGACTCTCGTTTTGTTTACCTCCGCCATGTGCGTTTTTGTTTTGGTTTACGTCATGTCTCTGCCCCCATTTGTTCATTGGTTCTTTGCTTTTGGTTCATGTCATGTCTCTGCCCTCATTCGTTCATTGGTTTTCCTTTTATTGTGTGATTATTAGTTTCAACTGCTTTGTGTTAGTCCTTGTTTATTCTGTGTATTTAAACCTCTTCCCGTTTCCGCTTAAACGCTGAGTATTAGAGTTTGTCGAAGCACGTGCTGTACGCCTGCTACCTTCTCACGCTCTCTCGCCCATAGCCCATAGATCATAGTTCTTGTTCATAGACCATAGCCTAGCAATGTGTGTTTTTGCCTTGTTTCGTTTTGTTTTCTTTTCATGTACTGTGTTTTGTGGATACTGCCTCACCCTATTGGATTACCTTCTGTGCCCTTTTTTGGATTATTCATGTTCCTGTTTTCTGTGGATTATTGAGTGTTTTTGGACCCTGCCTGTTCTTTTGTGTTCACCCTCTTCCTTAATAAATTAACTGCTTACGTAACAGTTGGGATATGTCTCTACCAACTTTGCACATCTAGACTTTGCAATATTTGCCCACTCTTCTTTGCAGAACTGCTCAAGTTCAGTTAAATTTGATGGTGACCATTTGTGGACTGCAGTCTTCAAGTCATTCCACAGATTTTCTATGGGGTTTAAGTCTGGGCTCTGACTAGACCATGAAAGGACATTCACCTTTTTCTCCTTCAACCACTGTGTGGTCAGTTTTGCTGTGTGCTTAGGGTCATTGTCATGTTGGAAGGTAAACCTTCTTCTCATTGACAACTTTCTGGTAGAGGGCAGCAGATTTTCCTCAACATTGTGACGGTATTTTGCCCCATCCATTTTTCCTTCTATCCTCATAAGTGCTCCAGTCCCTGCTGCAGAGAAACACACCCATAACAGGATATTACCACCTCCATGCTTTACTGTAGGAATGGTGTTATTCGGATGGTGAGCTGTATTGTATTTCCACCAGACATATTGTTTGGTGTTGAGGGCAAATAATTAAATTTTAGTCTCATCTGACCTGAAATTTCAAAGTGCGTTTTGGCAAAGCTCAGTTGCGACTGCATGTGGCCTTTCTTGAGGAGTGGATTTTTCTTGCAACCCTCTGATACAAGCCACATTTGTGGAGAATTTGTGATATTGCTGACACATGCACACAATGACCACTCTGTCATAAATTCCTGCAACTGCTTCAGACTTGCTGTAGGCCTCTTGGTAGTCTCTCTGAACAGTTTCCTCCTGGCTCTTTCATCCAGTTTGGAGCAATGTCCTGATCCAGGGAGGGTCTGTGTTGTACCAAATACCTTCCACTTCTTAATAATAGACTTCACTGTGCTTCTAGGCATTGATAAACCTTTGCATTTTTTTGTATCCATCTCCTGACTTGTGCCTCTCCACAA
>CM042535.1:31428898-31493898 GCA_023630585.1 Cranoglanis bouderius | reverse complement strand
ATAAGCCTCTCTGATAGGCGACTAATGCAGGGAAGAATATTAGAATGGCTTGCCTGAGAGGAGAAAAGCTGGAAAATGTGTTTAACTATAAATTTAGTCTAAGCACTTGCCCTATCATCAAATGAACATGCCACAGTGCAGTGCCGACAATCCCATAGTCATCCATTAAGTTATCTAGTAGTCCAAAAGAACTTAAATGCCCTTACTCTCTGGGTAAGAATGAAGGTATTACTTTGTTCCCTGTCATTCAGAGTGACACTAACCAACAACAGGCATGTGTCAGCTCATGTACACAAAACAGAGCAGTTTTCATTCAATCATATTCAACTGCCATATTCACCATTTTCAACTCACTCTGCCTTGATCACCAAGTTATATGGGATTGGATTATTATACAGAAATGTTTACAATGTAGGTCAAAGGGTTGGCTGTCAGAAATCTTATACATTTTTACTTGCCATCTCTCCTTTGGGACCCATAATTCCTGTAGCACCTTGAATTCCCTGTGGACCCTGAGAAGACAAAGCCAATATTGTGATTGCTGTCTTTCAGAAACAGTCTGTATAAATGCTGTATAAAGGCTGTAGATGCAATAGAGAAGTTGGTACACTCACTGTTGGGCCATAGGATCCAACCTCTCCAGGGGCACCCTGTTCTCCCACTTCTCCCTGGTGAAATTTGTTTTATTTTTTTAAAATTATAGCAATCCCTAAATGACAATTGCAAAACAATCAGAGATATGAAAAAGCTTCAATGCACAAGGCTCTTTCACTTAGAAATACATAAATTAACAATCCGAACATTTTACAGACAAAGAGATGAAGGCATATAGACAAAGGCAATGTAAAAAAAAAAAAAAAAAAAAAAAAGAACCATGACACTGAAGTTATTTGCATTACTAAAAGAAAACATTATGTGTCTGTCATCCTTTACATGTTTAAAGACAAAATCACCTATCTAGGAAAATGATGATAGTTCTCTGCCAGTGCACTGCATAAATAGAAGACAAAGGAAAATAATAAAGTGGCTGCTTCAAATAATTGAAGATAAATTTCTATCACAAACTGCTTGTTATCTGATCAGTATATGCATTGGAGAATAATAATTAGTTCAAGAAGGTGCACATCACAAAATGCCTTCTTCACAAATCAGAGATGTACCCCCTAATATCCAAATCAGGTCCAGTCCTAGTTGTATATATACATGGTTAGGATCCTCTAAGAACACAGTTTTCTATTGCCCTATTTAAAAGGTTGACCATTGATATACAATGATCAGCTATAACATTAAAACCACTGACAGGTGAAGTGAATAACACAGATTATCTCTTTACAATGGCACCTGTCAAGGGGTGGGATATATTAGGCAGCAAGTGAACAGCCAGTTCTTGAAAAATTGGTAAGCATAAGGATCTGAGCGACTTTGACAAGGGCCAAATTGTGATGGCTAGACAACTGGATCAGAGCATCTCCAGAACGGCAGTCCTTATGGGGTATTCCAGAGGCAACTCTTAGTACCTACCAAAAGTGGTCCAAGGAAGGACAACTGGTAAACCAGCGACAGGGTCATGTGCACCCAAGGCTCACTGATGTGCACAGGGAGTGAAAGCTAGCCTGTCTGGTCCGATCCCACAGAAAAGCTACCGTAGCACAAATTGCTGAAAAAGTTAATGCTGGCTATAATAGAAAGGTGTCAGAACACACAGTGCATCACAGCTTGCTGCATACGGAGCTGTATAGCCACAGATTGCTCAGAGTGCCCATGCTGACCCCTGTCCAATGCAGAAAAAGCCTACTATGAACACGGGAGCATCAGAACTGGACCATGTAGCAATGAAAGGGCCCGAACTGATGAATCACATTTTCTTTTACATCATGTGGACAACCAGGTGTGTGTGCGTTGCTTACCTGGGGAAGAGATGGCACCAGAATACACATCCATTCATGTGGATGTTACTTTGACACGAACCACCTACCTAAACATTGTTGCAAACCAAGTACACCTCTTCATGGCAATGGTATTCCCTAATGGCAGTGGCCTCTTTCAGCAGGATAACGCACCCTGCCACACTGCAAAAATTGTTCAGGAATGGTTTGAGGAACATGACAAAGAGTTCAAGGTGTTGACTTGGCTTCCAAATTCCCCAGACCTCAAGCCGATCGAGCATCTGTGGTATGTGCTGGACAAACAAATACGATCAATGGAGGCCCCACCTCACAACTTACAGGACTTAAAGGATCTGCTGCTAACGTCTTGGTACCAGATACCACAGCACACCTTCAGAAATCCTTTGGAGTCCATGCCTCGACTGGTCAGAGCTGTTTTGGTGGCACAAGGGGGATCTTCACAATATTAGGCAGGTGGTTTTTATGTCATGGCTGATTGGTGTATGTTAGATTTGGATGCTTGATAAATACCATACAAAATGCTTGAAGCCTTATACATAGTATACAAATATACTATCTAGACATAGTTATTGACCACTTAACATAGATTAAATCTAATTTAAAAAAAAAAAAAAAAATTCTGTAATGAATATTAATAGTAATACAGTCCTTATAAATTGTAAAAAGCTTCTAACATCAGTACCATCATAAACAGTGAGTGAAAAAGGTGGCTGCCCAGGCCCCCCATGATGACTATATGCATCAGCTAAAAGTATAGCAACATGTGAAATAGATGTTGAGATAAAAATAAAAATAAAAAGCTACTAAAACTATTTTTAAAAAAGATTATTGTGTTAAATGGAGAAGGGCAATATTTTTTGCCATCAGCAGAAAGTGGCAACTATAAACAAAAACAGATCTGTCTGAGCCAATATCTGAACATACTGCAGTTGCAAAATGAATGTGCAATACTGTACTTGAGCAGCACAGTTTCTGTGAGAGCTGCACATATTTTGAAACCAATAGCAGAAACCCAATTTCATTTAGCACTGAAGGCTGCATTATAGATGGCATACATACGTGCTTTGTGTGCATCTTAATTTACAGCATGCTGACTGTTTACACCATTAAATCTGAAAGGAATATCCACAGCAGCCAGCTAAGACAGCTAAGAATATCCAGCACACCAAAGGCATACACAACCGCAGTAACAGAGCACAGTAACAGGGAATTACAGCAGAATCTTATAACATCAACGCATTTGAGGTGTGAACTATTCATCAGTATTAAAATAATCCCTATTAAACAGCTATAACAATTCAAGTCCTTATGCGCACTGGTTATGCTTGTATCTATAGGTTATTTTATGCACACACCACACACAAGCCACATTCTCTCAGCCAGGACCCCACAAATAAAATACTGTCCAGAGCCCTGCACAGCATAGAACAAAGGTAAAAAAAAAAAAAGATACAAGAGACTCAGATGAGTTCTTACCATGTGTCCCTGTTTACCAGGTTCTCCAGCCTCTCCCTTCACACCCTTGTGGCCCTGTGAAATAAATAACATTGTGATATATATATATATATATATATATATATATATATATATATATATATATATATATATATATATATATATATATATATTTTTTTTTTTTTTTTTTTTTTTTTTTTACACATTTTTACTTTTACATTTTACATATTAACTAAATGGTAAAAAAAAAAAAAAAAAAAAAAAAAAAAAGTTACTGTATCAACTTTTTTCAACTGTATCAATACTTCTAAATCTTATCTTCTGCTCACTTTCATGCCAGGTGGTCCAGGGTAGCCAGGTGTGCCAGGTGGACATGCATTGGGGCACTAAAAGGCAAGTGAAATTGTTTAGAGGCACACATCAAAAACCTCTTGAAAAAAAATTAATATTGTAGGAATTACTATAAATATATTTTACCAGTTCCATTGTCCTGCCCTGTATGCCTGCAGCACCCTAAAACCAAAGAGGACTTCTTTTAAGATAAGATATCTTATGAGAGCAATCAGTTCAAATGATTATTTTATTTATGTGACTATGGACATATTCCAAACTGAGTTTTATTACAAGTAACAGAACAGATATGCATCACTGTGACCTCTATTGGAAAGGAAATTAGTCTGACCATTAATAGGCAAATGCACTCCCTCTTTTTTACATTTGGCCATACTGGGTAAAATGCCAGTGTATTTATTCAGCTTATTTACCTGAAGAAATAATGAATAAGGTATCCACTCAAATGATTGGATCTATAGATTCCAGCATATAGAACTAGCTTTTGGTGTTTTGTTCATTATCAGTGGAATGACACACAGAACACATTAAAATGGCCTTTTACCAATAAGTAATTCAAAGCACTCATAGTTAATTTGTCCTGACAATTAGTAATGGTTTTGTTTTCTTCTTTCTTTCTTTTTTTTTTTTCTCTGATTATTCATGACTGACCCTGCGCTCTGACCCCAACCTCCTAACAATCTGGCATATGTGAAGAAAAGAATATCACTTTACTGTAATGTATATGTGCCTCATAAAGTCTTTCTCCTTGTCTTCTTACCTGTTGCATATACTTATGAGACCATAGTCTCAGTAGGGTGTCTTTGCTTAGAAAAATATGAATGAAATTCTGGATAAGTAGTTCTACTGTATATTTAATACACATCATTGTTGCAATATGAATAATGCATTAGAAACTCAACAAACTGATTAGGAAGGACAGCTCTGTTATAGGAGTCAGTTTGTGAGGCAGTTTGAAGAAAGGATACTCAGCAAACTGCTAGCCATCATGGACAACAACACACATCCCTTACATCACACACTGAATAAACAGACTGATACACCTGCACTGTACTAAGGAGTGTCATGCCAGATAATTCTTACCCACAGCAATTACATAAGGAGTCAGCTTACTATCGCAAAAGTACTGACATCCCACTATCAACCAGAACCAGGACTTGAGCAAATTTGCACTACTACTCTACTATTATTATTATAATATTAGTAGTAGTAGTAGTAGTAGTAGTAGTAAGTAGCAGTAGTAGTAGTATTAGAACTACCTCATGGTACATTTTAACATTATCTATCTATACTTCTAGAAGGTTAGTTTATAGTAAAACATATGGCTAAATTAGATTCTCTGTAACCATGAATTCTGTTAAGAGTGCACAGTTCTGAGTTCTGGTATCTCTTTCGTAGAAAGAAAATACTTACACGAGGTCCTGGTGGCCCACGGGGGCCTTCTGGCCCTCTGACACCCATGGCCCCCTATTATACAAGAAACAGCTTGTAAGCAGCAGCTTGTAACATCTTAAAACATAATTAAATTTATTTTTACATCATTTGATATTCAATAATTTATCTTTGTACTGCCACATAGTCAAACATTATTTGCTGCTTTGTAGGAGCATACACTAAAAAGAGTTCATTGAATTTACTTAATTCAAACACCTGCATTGGTTCAGAGTGAGTGAATTCAGTTGCATTACCACAATTTGTTTTCATGCAGCCAACATGATTTCATCATGTATATTCAAAGTGGGATAAAATCAAACTCCGAAACCGAACCCAGGACCCTGGTGTGGCAGCAACATTACCATGCCACACATTAATTTTTGTTAGCACCAACATCCTCACTGGCTTACATTAATATTTTGTGAACTATACATGTGAACTATACATAATATTTGAAATCTGAAATGCAAATATCTACACAGTAATATCAAAATCAGTTTAGTGCAGACGAGTTACTCACAGGAGGGCCAACTTTACCAAGGTCACCTGGAAGTCCACCAGGCCCTGGTGGTCCCTGCACATAAAAATTAAACATACAAGCTGTTGGGTCCATTAATTGTGTAAAACCAATTAATAGTCCTTAGCAGCAGTTTACACTAATTGAGGCAGAAAACAAGAAAAACTTACTAGGGGTCCATCAGGCCCAATACCCTAGAAAGAAGGAAGATGAGTTAAGAGACCCTGTTTTTCATATATGCCCTCAATAGAAAAGTATTCTGTACATGTTTTGCTAGTTTAAAATAAATAAAAGCGCAAGCATATTAGGAAAAATCAGACAAAAACAGTTAATAATTAAATGTTGAAAACAAAATTTATCCCACTTGTACCTAAACATTAAGAGAATGACAGACAATTTATTCCAGTACTAATTACACTAATTAAGGTAAGTTAGTAATTTGTTTCTCCAAATGACAAATAAAATGAAATGAAAATTTCATCACATTTTTTTCATACTTACAGCTTCTCCCCGAGGTCCAGGTTTCCCTGGCTCTCCCTGAATCACACCACAAATATTTTAACGCAACAATAAAAAAATAAAAAAAACTTTCATAACAATAGGATAACAATAAGAAGTCATGTGTTGAGTCATTGTGTCTTAAAAGACAAATAACAAAACAGAGGCCAAGTGCAGTATTCTTGTTTGTGTGGTAGGTACATGATTAAACCATATTTTTAAGGGTGCACAGCCAGGATTATGGCTTATTATTCACAATGAATTGCTCTCCACAGCAATTTCCTCATCTATCAAACAGAAAGCTAAGGAGTTATTTTTTCACTCACCTTCTGTCCAGTGGGGCCACCTGGGCCTGCATCTCCTCTGGGACCAGTGAAACCCTGAGAACAAGACAGGTACAAAATTAGGGAAAATCCTATTGATTCAACCATGATTCAATTATTTCTAAACTTGACAACCTGTAACAATGTAATTACACACATGCATACAGTACATACATGTTTATATATATATATATATATATATATATATATATATATATATATATATATATATATATATATATATATATATATATATATATATATACACACACACACATAACTATCAGGGATGTGACGCTATGCTATTTAGTACTGTTAAATGACATTTTGAATCATGTACTCATTTGGATTAAATACAATGACTTTAAAATGTCCTTAAAGTTGAATCAGGTGTATTGTTTCAGGAGAAAGGAAAACACAAAATGCAGAGGGTGGTGGTACTCCATGACTAGGATTGAGAAACACTGCCCTAAAGGATTAGGATAATGCCAATGTGTGTGGATTTTATCACATTGCTGCTACATCCACATGTAAATAAAAACAAACATAGGGTTCATACATTGGTGCTTGAAAGTTTGTGAACCCTTTCAAATTTTCTACATTTGTGCATAAATATGACGTAAAATATAATTACACAAGTCCTAAAAGTAGATAGAGAACCCAATTAAACATATGAGACAAAAATTTGGAAGGAAGATGAGTTAAGAGACCTTGTTTTTCATATATGCCCTCAATAGAAAGGGCATTTATTGAGGAAAATGATCCAATATTACATATCTGTGAGTGGCAAAAGTGTGTGAACCTTTGCTTTCAGTATCTGGTGTGACCCCCTTGTGCAGCAATAATGGCAACTAAATGTTTCTAGTAACTTTATTCTTCTTTAACCATTCTTTGGTAGAACGATTTGTGTGCTTTGGGTCGTTGTGTTGCTGCATGACCAACTTTCTCTTGAGATTCAGTTCACGACAGATGTCCTGACATTTTCCTTTAGAATTCGCTGGTATAATTCAGAATTCATTGTTCCATCAATTTTGGCAAGCTGTCCTGGCCCAGATGCAGCAAAACAGGCCCAAACCATCATACTACCACTACCATGTTTCACAGCTGGAATGCTTTCTCCAAAGCTGTTTTCCTTTCTCCAAACATAACACTTCTCATTTAAACCAAAAAGTTCTATTTTGGTCTCATCCATCCATAAAACATTTTTCCATTAGCATTCTGGCTAGTCCATGGGATCTTTAGAAAACTGTAGATTGGCAGCAATCTTATTTTAGGAGAGCAGTGATTTTCTCCTTGCAACCATGCACACCATTGTTGTTCAGTGTTCTCCTGAGGCTGGACTCATGAACATTAACATTAGCCAGTGTGAGTAGTTGCTTAGAATTTACCCTGGGTTCCTTTGTGACCTTGTGGACTATTACACGTGTTGCTCTTGGAGTGATCATTGTTGGTCGACCACTCCTGGGGAGGGTAACAATGGTCTTGAATTTCCTCAATTTGTACACAATCTATTTGACTGTGAATTGGTGGAGTCTAAACACTTAGAGATGGTTTTGTAACCTTTTCCAGCCTGATGAGCATAAACAACTCTTTTTCTAAGGTCCTCAGATATTGCCTTTGTTCATGCCATGATACACTTCCACAGACATGTGTTGTGAAGATCAGACTTTGATAGATCCCTGTTATTTAAATAAAACAGGGCACTCACTCGCACCTTATTGTCCTCCCATTAATTGAAAACACCTGACTCTAATTTCACCTTCAAATTAACTGCTAATCCCAGAGGTTCACATACTTTTGCCAAACTCAGATTTCTAATTTTCCCTCAGAAATAAATGGCTAAGTATAATATTTTTATCTAATTTGTTTAATTGGGTTCTCTTTGTCTACTTTTAGTACTTGTGTGAAAATCTGTTTTAGGTCATATTTATGCAGATATATAGAAAATTCTAAAAGGTTCACAAACTTTCAAGCACCACTGAATATGGCAGTTATAGTATGTATACTTATTAAATTATGATTATATATTCTTTATTTTGGCACATTGCAGTTTTGACATATTGGATAGAACTAGAAGAGAATGTTCCGTAATGGGTACACATACTATCCATGATCTAGTTTAAATATTTGACCTTCACAAACAAGACACATTCATTCAAGATATCATTCCTCATAAGCCTGAGAATTTTTAAATAGAAACATCCTCTGTATTCTCTGCACACAGATGTCTTCTTCATTAACCTAGCAAAACCTGATTTGAAAGCAAGAAACATAAGAGTGGAGAGGGAATTGACTTCTATTCAAATCAGTGAAGAAAGTCATCTGGAAATAGAAAATTATTGCTCCCATGTGATAATATCCCATGCATCCAAGTCATAAACAGCATGTTTATTTTGTTAAGTTGTTCTTTATTTTGATTACGCAAGGCAAGCCTGCATGTTTATGTTATTCGGTGCCTATATTGGATACCTGGCAAGTACAATGAGGCTTTCTGTTCATAACCCATGACACCATTTTCAAAGAGAAAATGCTACACATTTGATGCTATGTCTGTACTGTAGAACTCAAACAAACAGTGACCACAGATTTTTGGTGAAGCACTTACATCATCTCCAGGTAATCCAGGAAGTCCGGCAGAACCAGGTTTCCCAGGAGCACCATCAAGGCCCTTCAAATTGACACAGTTTTACTCTACAGCTTTCTATCAGAAGTTATTGCAATTTAATTAAATAAACATATCAATACTTACTGCAGAGCCATCTACTCCATCTTCACCTCTTTCCCCCTGAAAGAAACAAGTGATCCTAATATTGTAAGGTTTTATCTGAGTTTTAGTTCAGCATGCAAACTCAATTTGCCACTTCCTTGCCATTTGGTGTTAAATTATGTCTAATTTTTAAAGAATATCGAAAATAAACTTGGTACTAGAGAGTTCCATCCAAACATGACCCTGGAAAAATGGACAACATTCTCACTGAGAAGTATTGTGAAAGAAGACTATATTCTTTACTTGGCACAACATTTACTGTTACAGCACACAGGAACAGGGTGTAGCATTAGAAAATGGTTTTATGTATGTTAATTGAGGTACTAAACATGATTTTAATTTTAGTCAAGTGTACTTACTACTCTTATAATGTATGAGGTTTACAGTGGAACTGCACTGCTTTACTTAGTGACCTCCGCTACACTAGCAATGATGTACAGCTAGCTAGTGAATTATATCAACATTCACAGCCTAGATGAACTAATACGCAAACCTATTATTTAGATGGGGTAATCATACACTTGTTTAAATATGTACTTTTTAGTTCTGTTTTAAAACAGATGCAATGAAAGTGAAACAATCTGAATGAAAAAAAATATATAAATATTTATAAATTATTGATACTTCAGTACCTACGACATTAGAAACTATACTGGCCTTAGGCATTTGGTTAATGAATGTAGTAAATCACTGGCATCACTGAGATATAAAATTTAGGCCTATAATAACAGTTAACTGCTTAGTTTCAACAGCAGCTTCAGTAGCCTCCATTTGTGTAAGGCCAGGATCATTAAATGGAGCACGATTTTTCTGGCCTCCAACACATTTCTTTCTTTTTTTCTTTTTTTTCTTTAGGTATCTGTAAAAAAATAATAATAAAAATAAATAAAATAAAATAAAATAAAATAAAAAAGGTAAAGTATTAAATCCTACCATCAAAGACCTACAGAAATGTATAACTATTTATATTCGATACCATCTGACACTGCTATCATTGACTATTAGACTGAAAATGAGTGTTCATTGGATGAACAGTGAGGAGCAAGCATGTAATTGAGCAGCTTTTAGTAAGTAAATTGCATTTTAAAGAGTAGTTTTCATGGGGATTTTTTTCATCTTACTCATGTAAACATATAAAGACTGAGATGTACTTTTGCAGGGTGTATGTCAACTGCTACACCCTATGTATAGTGCATGAGACACAGGTCTATATTGTTTTACAAATTAAAATTTTCAATCAATATCAGTGCAAATAAAATTACATTTCAATAAATATCAATGTGTATGTTAAAAGTGTGTGATGAGCTGTTCAATTAGGAGGGTTTAGGTTTGGGTGGGAACGGAGTAATTTCTCAAAATAATTTCTAATTGTTTCAACATATTGAAATGAAATGTGTACTGTATTTTTTGACATGTATGTTCTTTTAAGCCATAAATGTGGTTATATGACCTTAAAATTATGTCAGCTAGCCTAGTTAATCATGATATTTCAAAACTGTTTCTTTCTTAGACAGGACCTTATAATAAATACTAAGGTCAGGGATTCTAGGAATTCAGCCTTGCTGTGATTGCATATCACATGCATATCCTTCAGTCTATTAAGTTTTGAAACACAGGTCACAAAATTGCAGTTTCCGGTTCAAGTAAGAATTAGAATATTACTATTCAACTCACAGCAATTCCGTCGATTCCCGGGACACCAGCAGGGCCTGGTGGGCCGGATGGACCCACATACTTCTGTTAAGAAACATAGAACCACATAACCACCATGTCCTGAAATAAAATTCACCTGTTGCCGTTACCACAGGTCTGGTGAACAGGTGTGACATACTTTGAGATAGATGTTGCTTTCAATAGCCCATCACAAAACACAGAAGGTGGAGCAGTAGGTGTGTAGAAATTAAAACTAATACATTTAGACAGTAGGCTATTTTGTGGCTGAGTCTGTTCAAAGAATATAAGAATATCCCAATAAAATCTAGAAGAACAGGAGCTCTGTATTTACTAGACACATGCTACAAGCTACAGTATAGTGTGCTACATCTATTCTGTTAGAGGCAGGTAACTGCAAAAAGATGCAGTTACACAATAGGGAAAATGCAGTAACGTTTATTAAAGCCACATAAATTTTTCCAACTCTTTATGGAATTAGGTTATATATGAAACTTCCAAATTTCTGACAGGTATTCTTGACCAACCACTCCTTTTGACTTGACAACGAATCCTAAACCATGTATCTCTCAAATGTGGCTACATAAGTACATAAAAAAGCCTACCTGACCCGAAGCGATAAGACATATCCCCAACAAAAGCACTGAGAGCGACTCGCTGAACCCTTTAGCGCCAGTCATGTTCGTCTTGGTCAAGCCACTCCAACTAAGTCCGCTTCCAGTAACTAAATGTCAAAGGATACCATAAGCACAACGTTCTCATGTATATTCATGAGATGGTTGACGTAAAAGTAATTGGGTAGAAATGGGTAACTGTGTGTGGAAAATCACGAAGAGGCGGTTTTGTGAACGGAGCACATTCAAATGTTCAGTGGTAAATTTTACAAGGACGTGTCACTTGACCTTACAGTTAACCTACTATGAGGTTATGTTACCGCCAAAATAGCATATATGTGCACTGTCGTTGGTAACCTTTTTACTTTTAAAGTTGTTTTGTAGTTTACGAAATGGTGAAATTATTTTTTTTTTCTGGTCGGGACTACATATTAAAGGACGTGCCACAAAATCCCTTGCGAAGAACATTATGGCGTGCTTGTAAAAAGTCTTTTGTCTAACTTTTGCACATTTTAACGTTTAAGGTCATTCTTATACATACACAGTGATTCATGACAGATAACAGTTTTATGTTTCAGTTTCATTTAACATTAAATAGGAACCAAGGACAATCGCGCTCGGATCCGCACCAAAACAATCGAACCGAGGCCACGCTTCGTAAATTTTGGGGCGCGCCTCCTGGCTCAATTTTATTGCCAGGTCTTTTGACTTTGAATTACAATTAATTTAAAATTCTACAGTAAAATTAATTGATCTTTATTGTGAGCATAGAGTAGGTCATTGTGAACCGATCTAAGTGGGTTTGACCGCCTACCAATTTGAAATGTCTCTTTCATAATGAATCAACATAGCCTTCTGGTTCAAATATATTGACAGGCAGTGATTTTGAAGAGCGATTACTTAAAAATTTTACAGTAAAATTATTTGATCTTTAGTGTGAGCATAGAGTAGGTCCCTTTGAACAAATCTGATCGGATTTGCTCAGGGGCGTCGTTAGACCCTTTTTACTGGGGCACAAGCCCTAGTTGCGGTGCCCCAGTAAAAGTTTTCCTGATAAATCATTCTCATTAGGTATATTACAATAGATACGTCTGAAAATAGCCTTTCCTATTCATTGCACGTTATCATTTACCTCATATGAATTATTTAAAATATTAATGCGTATTGTAATGCCAGCTGAAGCGAAAATACCCCACACATCCTCTTCTATCACACACCCCTGGCTGTGCTCCTCCTCCTCTCACTTTTCCCTGTGGAAACCTCGACTTGCAGTCAAACGTTAATTCATACATTATGAATCATAATACAACATTGTAGCTGAGGAGAGGTAACTGCCAGGCTAACGCTAATCGCTGTGTTAATGAGTAGTATGTGGATATTTGTATTTAGTTGAATGAGGACATCCCGTTTTCCAGATCTAATTTACTTGGCACAGATTACTTATCTTAGCTTATAAGTTTACTTAGCTTATTTTTATTTATGGATATACGAATTTATTACATTCCAAAGGTGGCACATGGAGAGAAGAGCATCATGAGTCAGGTGAGGGGAAGCAGACAGCAGGACAAACGCTGCATTTGAATGATCTACATTTCACTGCAGAATTTCATTTCACTACCCCTCAAATAAATTACCCAGTTATAGTAAAAATGTCAAAGCAGCCTTACATTAATGTTTGTAACATAATATGATTAAATAAAATAAAATTAATTAATTAAACCCTCCCTAGAAATTTTCAAGTAATTTTGTAAAATTCTTGGGGGGCTTGTGCCCCAGTAGTGATCAAACTAGAAATTTATTTTTATTTGGCTTAATGCTTTAGCGTGTCTTTTAACTTGATCGATTTTGCAATGTTTTAAATGTAAAGGATTATTAAAAATTATCCTGTATTCTCATAAATAGTATCGATTGTTGTGTTCGTTTTGTTACTTATTTATTTTAAATAAAAGTTAATTTTGTATAAAAGTTAATTTGCTTTGGTTGTGTAGGAGCTCGCGGACGCTGCGCCCCTAAAATTTACGTGCGGCTAGATTCACCGTGGTTTCAGGAAGAGCAGCTGGCTTAACCGCAGTGTGGTCTCAGCCCGATTGTTTTGGTGCGGATCCGAGCGCGACTGTCGTTGGATCCTATCCAACCTGTATAGCAATGTACGATGGGAACTGAGTTATGTAAAAAGCGTGTTTATTTCGTCAATGGCTCGCAACATGAATCGCGGGTTAACTTGCCTTGAGATTTGGTCTGACGAACATATTCCTGAACAACTTTCAAAAACGCATAAAAATACCTAGTTTTACAAGGTGTTTAGTAAGCGTTTCAGGGAGATTGGCTTTAATCGCTCTGTGGAACATATAAAGTAGATAAATTATAATAAATGCAGCTAAAAAGAAATCCCCGAAAACGCTCTTAGTCTTGCATTTAACATTTAACAGTAAATATTTACCATTTCCATTTGTAGTTTCTATCGGCCTTTTATTTTCTTACATTTGAGTCCAAATGTTTGTGCGAGTAAAAAGAAAGCTTGTGGTAAGCTGTTTTTGTTTTGTTTTTTTCGGTCTTGGGGGATGGGATCGTTTGTGACCGCTATACCATCACTAAATTAGAAAATCCTCAAATTAGTCTCTGCTACAGAAATAGAGAAATAGTTATTCAACGCATTATAGCAGTAGATAAACTGGCTAACTGATTTTTTAAAGCCTATTTCTGTACGTCTGAAAGGTTCATAGCAGAGACTAATTTCATATGCTAATTTCATATGTTAATTGTTTCATATGTTAATTTAATATGTGCTTTGTGGCTGGGGTGATGCCACCATGGTCCCAGACAAGCATCCTAAATCAATCTTGGCAATATATCTTAATACAGAAATAGTTCTTTACACTGTAGGTCTACACTGTCTGCATTTAAACTTTGACTGGCATAGCATATGTTTGCAGAAATGGATTTAATTCTGATTATTTGCTTTAAACCAAGATCTTGGCAGCTGCTGACTGTATTTAAACCAGCCCCCAAAAACGTGAATACTTGCTTTTTACACCCTCAACCTTGTTATAAAGCACAATATGGTGTAAAACTGGCAACTCTACCAGCGCTGTGTTGTCTCTAGGAAGTACACTCCAAGAGGGTGAGGGCAATTAACCAATGAAACATTTATCTTTTACATTTATTTTTAACACTTACATCACGTCTCAAACTCAAGCCCGACCCATTTCCTCGATTCATTAGGCCTGTGCAAACTTTCAAAAAAAAAAAAAAAAAAGTTCAACAGTTTCACACTATCTAGCATTCACAGCAGATCCGTAGCTTAGCGACCGACGGCATTCTGTATGCACAACTGTACAGCACGTGCAGGCTCAAATCTCACAGCGCTGAAACGCAGGTTAGGAGTTGACAGACTCCCTGTCCCAAATGGCACACTCCGCCCTTGTGGCCCTCCTTCGAGTCCACACTTTGGTGACGTCAGCTAATGCAGACCTATGGGGCACGAGTCCACGAGAGCGATGGGGCTATTCATAACCCCTGTTCCAAATGGCGCACTTCATGTGGACATGCAGGCTTGTGGGCTTCAGTTGTGCGTGCTCGTGAAGTCTACAAGTTCGTAGTGTGTCCCATTTGTGATTTGTGAAGGTTCTTGCAAGCGCCCCCCTTTCGCCCTTGATGCAGTCTTCATCAAAGCCCACACTGCTGCAGGCTCATGTCAGTCCGCTACCCAAGAGTCTTTGCGACAGACCAATCAGAAAGCAGAGGAGGAGTTTCATTGACCCAGGAAGCAGAGGAGGAGTTTCGATTGTAGGTTTTAGCCAACATGACAGAGAAGAGTATTTTTAAGTGTAAGTTTTTGTTTTTATAATTAACAATGATTTACAGTGTAATTGAATTATAGCTCTTTCAGTAATATTTCGTTATATAGTTTGAAGATAAAAAACGTGAAATTATAGTCAATTAAAATGGAATGGAACTTCAGGCTATGACCATTGTCAATGGTTATCTGATAAAAACGATGCTGATGTCTCTGCATAGCAAGCCATCTGGCTAGCGCCACAGTGAAAACAACAACAATCGGCAACATCTTCCTCTTTCCGTCGTCACAACGTTGAGTCTGTCCCAAAAGCTGTCTATGAATAGCCCTATTGCCCCCGTAGACTCACGCCTTAGTGCCCCATAGGTCTGCATTAGCTGACATCACCAAAGTGTGGACTCGGAGGAGGGCCACAAGGGCAGAGTGTGCGATTTGGGACAGGGGGATAGACAGCTTAGGCGCAAAGGGGCGCAAAAGGGGGCACTCGCGAGAACCCTCACAAGCACTAAAATCACAAATGGGACACACTACAGACTCGTAGACTTCACGAGCACGTGCAACTGAAGGCCATGAGACTGCAAGTCCACATGAAGTGTGCCATTTGGGACAGAGGGAGTGGCACCTGCACGATCACTTGCATTTTTTTGTCATAGCAACAATGTTGCACCGAAATCTCACATTCAAAAAAATACTAATATTTAATCGCATATAATCATAAACATTTTTTTTCATGAAAGTAGGCTTTATACACCGTTCATCACACTAAATATATTCCCATACATTGTCTGATATACAGTGCATCCGGAAAGTGTTCACAGCGATTCACTTTTTCCACATTTTGTTATGTTACAGCCTTATTCCAAAATGGATTAAATTAATTATTTTCCTCAAAATTCTACGAACAATACGGCGAATTTGGCGTGATGTCTGCAATTTTATGGGAAGTTCTATTAAGTTTACACCTGAATCCCCAATTTGGCATAATCATTTCTTACAATCTGGTAACAAATCCTTTGTTTTCAAGCAGTGGTCTGATCAAGGTGTATATGTTCTGGGTGATATATTCAACGATCACAGCTTAAGGTCCTTTCAAGATCTGAAAGACTGCTATAATCTCCCCAGTAATTCCTACTTTCTGTATTTAAGGTTGAGAAGCGCAATGCATGCTTATGGTGTACCGTGGAACTGTAACCTGGACTCTCATCCTCTGCTGGACTGTGTGAATTTTTCTCAGGCACGAGGAGCAGTCTCATTTATTTATAATAGACTACTTAAGCAGTGCTGCGGCACACTCCCTATCACTACTATATGGGAAAAGGAACTGGCCCATTACAAACCAAACTGGGACTGGATTTGGGAAAGTATTCCAACAATGTCCAAAAATCTCGCCCACCAACTAATACACTACAAACTCATCCACAAGGCCTACACTACTCCATATGTCCTGCACATATGCCTACCCCTTTCTGCTCAATTTGTAATTCAAATACTGTGGGGACCTATATGCACATGTTTTACGAGTGTCAAACTACTGCTAAATTTTGGGATAAGGTCTTTCAAGTCTTGACAGAGCTGTGTGGCATGGTTATTCTTAAACATCCCAGTCTTATTGAATGATGATGCTGAGCTCAATCTGAATGTTAACCAGCGAAGGATCCTACACACTGCTCTAACTGCGGCCAAAAAGATCATTTTTAAAATCTGGCATGAACCCACATCCCCAGCATTTAAAATGTGGCTCATAGAACTCAAAAATATTGCATTGGTAGAATGCACAACAGCGAGAATTAATAAAGCCAAACCAAAAACACTTAAGGCATGGGCAGAATTTATTAGGAAAATCTCCCATTTATTATCTCATTAGAGCAGCTCTACTGTTCCCTCTATAAGTCCAGGTAGAAGGAGCAGATGGAATCTTAGATCCGTGCTCGTGTTATCTGCATAACCTCCCTCCCCCCTTCTCCCCCCCATTTTATTTATTTTTATCTATCTATCTGAATAGTAATTCATCTATTTATTATTGTTATTTTATTTTTATTTTTTACATATGCAAACCCTGGTTTTGTATATAGTTAAGTTGTCACACTGGTTGACCATGTCCATGACCATGTTCTATTTTGCAATAATAAAAAAAAATTTAAATAATCAAAAAAAATAAATAAATAAAAAATAAAAAACGAAAAAAATCGCATGTGCATAAGTACTCACAGCATTTGCCATGGCACTCAAAATTGAGCTCAAGTGCATCCTGTTTCAACTGATCATCCTTGAGATGTTTCTACAACTTGATTGGAGTCCACCTGTGGTAAGTTCAGTTGATTGGACATGATTTGGAAAGGCACACACCTGTCTATATAAGGTCCCACAGTTAACAGTGCATGTCAGAGCACAAACCAAGCCATGAAGTCCAAGGAATTGTCTGTAGACCTCCGAGACAGGATTGTATCGAAGCACAGATCTGGGGAAGGGTACAGAAGAATTTCTGCAGCATTGAAGGTCCAAATGAGCACAGTGGCCTCCATCATCCGTAAATGGAAGAAGTTTGGAACCACCAGGACTCTTCCTAGAGCAGGCCGCCCGACTTGAGGCTGTAATAGGTGCCAAAGGTGCTTCAACAAAGTACTGAGCAAAGGCTGTGAATACTTATGTACATGTGATTTTTCGTTTTTTATTTTTAATAAATTTGCAAAGATTTCAAACAAACTTCTTTCAAGTTGTCATTATGGGGTATTGTTTGTAGAATATTGAGGAAAATAATGAATTTAATCCATTTTGGAATAAGGCTGTAACATAATAAAATGTGGAAAAAGTGAAGCGCTGTGAATACTTTCCGGATGCACTGTACAAAGCAATTACATGTTTGCAGTGTAACAATAGGCCTGTAGATGGCATACTCCCACATTTTTGAAAGTTGTATGATAGTTACATGTTTCATTACATCTTAAAAAACGGATATAAACCAAATTATTAGTCACATCAGTGATGATTAACCCTTAAAAAGATTCTTTACAAAGGATGTAAAGAAACCGCAGATTTTTTTTTTCACTCCAATATTTTCCAACACAGTATGTGCCTCTTCAAATATTTTTTGATAGAAACGACACATTTATGCTGCTGACATTCTTATTATATACTGTGTCCTCAAAAGCATTTGACTGCTCAATAGGATGGCTTTACTAAAGTTACATTTCATATTTCCATGGTGTATATGGAAAGTAATGTACAAAAGTAGGTATTTCTTATACATATTTGAAATTCAAGTATTATTTTGTGAATCTTATATGGAAAATGATACTCTTTTTTTGTAGAAAGGTATGTGCGGTACTCACGCTCGCTTCTTCTGCCTCTTTGGCCATTATCCTCCAGGGCTGAGCTGCTAAAAATGTGAGTGGTTGTTGTGTCCGCATTCAGATCACTGCAGCATATTTCTCATAATGAGTCTTGCAACCTTATTATACGTGATATAAACTAATTATTAAAACTACATATATTCATTAACATTTAAGAGAAATGGAGGAATGCCAGCAAATGTAGAGAAGTAAAAGATTTCTGTGATTAAAAGTTAACTTGAGTAAGAGTATAATTATGGCCAGTTAAACCTACTCTTCAAAAAGTTACTCAAGTAAATGTAACGAAGTAAATGTAGCATATTACTACCCACCTCTGGTTTGGTGTATGTAGCTTGAATGCTCTGGGAGGAGTAGTGTATAGAAATTAATTGTTGAAGAAGAAGAAGAAAAATAATAATAAGTTTAAATAGGAAAACAGTATGTTGGTTTTGTCAAGCCAACATAATAATTCCCTTCTATTACGACATGTGTACTACATGGTCAAAAAGTGCAATTTTGTAAACAAAAAATTCATTATAGTTTTCACATGAAGTCTATTTTGTTGAAGTGATCAACTGTTCACTGATGGAGACTTGACTGCAAAACTGTTTGTTACAATTGCAGTCCTAAAGCTATCATAGCAGTTGTAGTCCTAAGCCATCGTAGCAAAACTGTTCATATCGGTTGCCGTCCAAAGCTGTCTTCATGGTTTTTAAGTGGTACCATCCTCAGTAATCTCATCGATCTTTGGCTGTCCATGTGGGGTCATCCTCAGCAACACTGAGTGATAGAGAGAGAGAAAGAGATTGCTGGTATGATAATTCTCATGTAATGAATAAGTACAATGTACTTTGTGTGCAAGCAGGGACTCCAGCAAGACTAGCTATGACAGCATTACTAAAAGGGAGAGCCAGAAGGTAACACAAGGTAACATGAGGGTGCCCTGGGACATAAAGCAGCCAGCCACGCTACCATCAACAAACCTGAGTGAGTGAGAATGGGGGGGCGGCAGCATCCAAACATCCCAGTTCACCACAACACTCTATGCCCACGAACCCTCTAGATCTGCTCCTTTACCTAAGAAAAAAAACTATTCACAAGAGGCTCGACTAATCAAATATGTTTTCAACACTGAGACTGTGTCTGAGTCCCAAACACTAATTGGAAGGCTATTCCATAACTGTGGGGCTTTGTAAAAGAAAGCTCCGTCCTTGATGTAACCTTCACTATTCGAGGTACCAACAAATAGCCTGCACCTTTTGTTCAAAGTAGGTGCAGCGGATCATAAAAGACCAAAGGTTCGCTCAGGTACTGCAGTGTGAGGACTACCAAACCACAAGAGCAGACACAACGCTTGATTTCTGCTGTTTGACTGGGAGAGCACAGGTAGCTTTGAAGATGAAGTGAAGCGCTGCCCAGCATACTACTTTACATTGCTGGTCAGAGAGGGACAGTAAAAGTATAACACATGAACTCACCCAGATAGCAAGCTCATGTCAATGCCGGCATCAGCGAAAAGATAATTGGCCAAAGCCCTGCCGACTGTTCACGCCACTTCTGGCTGACAGACGGTTTTTCCTATGCTGAAAGCAGGTGTACTTGCGGCAGGTCCATACTCGGTGTAGCTGTGTGTATCTACTTTCGGACCGAGTTCGTTATCCATACAGCTTGATATGTGTCTTAACATTCATTAAATTTAAATACCTTGACTTTATTAGAAAAACCGCACTATAAGCACTGCACTATATTATAATCATGAGAAAGTTGAATTTTGTCTGTGTATTTGATTTTTGTGTAAATCCAATTCATCGTTTTCAACGAGTGATTAAAAAACCCAGTTCATATGACTCATGAGTCACGCTGGTGGCGCTGTCTTATTTTATTATATTTATTTTATTTTACACAGTGTTTACGGCTTATGTAGTTTCCTTATAAGTAGCCTACAGACCCATGTAAAAACTCATTTGTCTTTTTGCGATGTGTGTAGTATTTGTAATCATGGAATTGATTGTGAGTAGTTGGTAGCGCGTTCGTCTTCCGTGCCGAAGGCGCGAGCTCGAAACCTGCTGGGATATCTTATTTCTTTCTTTAATGAATAAAGATAGTTAAAACAATTTAAACACGAAGTGACTTTCATTCATGTTTTATGCTAGGGTTAGGGTTAGTCATTTAGTCGTTTATGCGTAGGTCTGACGCAGAAGTATAAATCAGCCTTTAGCGTGTCTCAAATTATCTCAAATCAAGTTATCAACTGTTTTGCCTCTGAGAGACTTGAGTTATAAAATTGTGCAGTATAGCCAGTGTATCCCGTTTCTGTCAGAATTTAATGTATTTGATTTTTCTACTTATGCTCATTAGATGCTGCCCGAAAGAACCCATTATCATCAACAAATGCTGAAATTGAGACGGTGATGAAAAGGTGGCTGCAGCTGGCTTCAGACAGTGAAGGAGGACAAAAGTAGCAGTAGCTTGCCCTTGATATACACACATTACATTACATACTAACTGATAAAAAATACCCTGTTCTAAATGTTAAATTGACTTTTTGTTTTGTCCATTTACGCCATTGTTGTGTATGCATTGTTGTTAAAAGTTAATGTTTAATGTAATTCTTGAAATTTGATAGGCTGTGAAATATTTCTGTACAGTTTTAATATTTTCTGAGTTGAACTTAAAAATAAAAATTAAAAATCATTCATTTAAACTACTTTATTGTTGTCATTTTATTTGAATATGACAATTTTGAATGAATTAATAAATTATTAATTATGAAAAATGAATGTGGTAATTTAATAATGTCTGGGTCAAATCTGGGTTACACATAATTTCTATTCACAATAGTGCATGGGCCAGATCTGGGCCACATCCATTACTTCTGCTCGGTTTACAGTGTGTGGGCCAGATCTGGGCCGAGGACCCAGGCGTATACTGGGCCAGAACTAAAGCAAGTATGTGGCCCACAGGTGGGCCAGACAAATTTTACTATCTGGGCAGGAGGTGGGATAATGTGGTGTAATCTAGCTAACACTCCACATATATTGTAGCTAGCTAGCTAATTCATTGCAATTTAGCCATAACTATCAATATAACAAGTTAGTGAAAAACTGCCTTTTTATGTTAGCAATTTTTTATTTTATTTTAATAGTTCCCATTATTATCAACAAGGTTGTTCACACTAAATGATATGCATAAGTTTTAATCGGTTACAGTGTACATTCATTTGAACTGTTATTATGCCCTGTGTACCTAGGGGAGCACAGTGGCTCACACCTCCAGGGTTGGGGGTTTGAATCCCTGTATGTTCATCCAGGTTTTCTCTGGTTTCCTCCCCCAGTCCAAATACATGCATTGTAGGCTGTTTGGCATTTCCAAATTGTTTGTAGCATGTGTATGGCTGTGCGATTGGCACCCCATCCTGGGTGTCCCCTGCCTTGTGCCCTGAGTCCCCTGGGATAGGCTCTAGGCTCTTTGTGACCCTGTGAAGGATAAACAGAAAATGGGTGGATGGAAGCATATCCATTCACACTTTAACCCCCAATGTTCAAACCAAATCTACACCCATGAACATCAGTAAAAGAACATGGCAGGATTGTAATTATGTATCTTCAGTGAATGGAAGCAGACCAATCAGACAGGGTGTACAGGAAAATACATGGAAATATGCATGTCTTATTGGCTGACAGGTCTAATTTCTGCCAAACGCTAGCTCACACGGTCAGTTAGTGTGAGAGTAAGCTAGCTAAACCCATACAATCTTAAGATAGAAAAAAAGGTTTTGATTGTATTGGTCTGGTAGTCCTGCAAACAGTGATAACACCCAAGGCAAATTTTATGATAAATCTTTTTGTCCAATTTTCAACATTTTTAAGCAATTAGCCCTCAAATGCAAGAAAAAATGCACGGAAATAGTCTGTTGAGAAGTCTATTAAGAATCTAGGTTCAGCCTCGGATGATTAACAGTCCAGCTAACGCCCCTGATCATAATTAAGTCTAATTACATTAAAATGCCTTCTCACCACATAAACTGAGCTGTTGTTAATGGATAGGGTTGTGGATGGATCTGTTTTCTACTGGTTATCTAAGTTTATCGATTAAAGGGAATGAATGTGCTGATCTTAAAATACTGCTTTGAAATTTTGTATTTTGCGTGCAGACGTCGCCAGGATGTATTTGTACTTATGGGGATTTTAGCACGCCTATCTAATATCACCGCCAGCTCACTCTGCGTGTGTTTGTGTGTGTGTGTGTGTGTGTGTGAGAGAGAGAGAGAGAGGGAGAGAGTGGGAGACTTGACGAACGGAACGAGCAAACGGAAATCGAACGGTGTTCCGGTTTTAAGGGTCGTTTGTGTTTTGTGGTGGAGTTTTCGTGAAGGGGAAAGTCGGCCAAGTATCATAGTTACATGAACGCAAGGTACGTATTGAAGACGCTTTTTCTATTCGCAACCTTTTGGCCATTTGTGCTGTTTTTATACAACGTCAACAAATACAAGCAAAAACATGACAAACGAATCCTATGGTATGCTAACCATTTTGCTAGCTATCGGCTACGCTAACTAGCGAACTACTGCACAGAGCAATCTGCCTATCAAGCTAACTGCATTCGATTACCATTTCCAGTTGACGTTTTGTTCCAGTTGATATAAAATCAATCATATAACGCTGTTTTAGTTCCTAGATAAATATCTGGTGATATTAGTTAGCTAACTTACTCTATCAGCTAGCAAATTATGGCCTCATGCGGTACCTTGGTAGATCTAGTTAAAACTTTATTCAATCATCTAGCTTGGTTATTTAAAAATGGTTCCTGGCTTTTGTTATTTTACACACATAACCAGATAACAGTGCGACTAATGAGCTATACAAGGCTTGTTCAACCTCTACGGTGGATGAGAGTTTCTTGTTGATGCTGTAGTTTAAATTTGGCATAATTTTTTTCTCTACCCGTATTCTGACATCCACTTTCTGATATAGATGGAGCATTCGACTAAAGGCCGTAACTCAAATGTTCAAATAAATAAAACTCCTTCAACTCGGAATCCTTGCTCGGGAATTCGGAATGCCTTTTTAAATCGCAACATTTATAACAGTGCACAACAGTACCGAGTTCCTTCAAGATCTATACAGTAAGGTGCACATTGGGTATACTATATATATATATATATATATATATATATATATATATATATATATATATATATATATATATATATATAATATAATATAATATAAAACTAACTATAATATAAAGTGAACCTTTTGTATAATTAGCATTCACTGTCATTTCATTTAGCTCATGCATGATCCTGGTCTTGACTTGGCTACGGTGGTCTTGAGCCCAACACTAGCTCCAAGTCTATAATATGGCTGCATTATGCATTGAAACTATGGTACTTTTTTTATTCTAAAACATGAAAAACTGTTCAATTCCAGAACGTTCTTGGTTTTGATTTATTTCAATATGCTCTTTTGCCTGGGAAAATCACATTACAAATACTGTTATGATATAATACTTCACAAGGAGTGAGGTATGAATATATTTTGCCTATCTTGCAGTTGACCAAAAGTGCACCCCGAACTTGAGCTTAAAAGCTGACAGATTAGCTAATTGACCTTTATAACATTTGGCTATGTTGAAAATGTTTAATAGGACAGCCCATATGTTAGCTATGCCTTTCTAACACAACCCCTTAATTTCAAATTGCGACTCGATCACTTATAAATTGATCATTTATATAAACTAGAGGTTGACCAATTGATCGGTTTTGCTGATTAATCAGCACCGATAACCGATTGCTGGAACTATCGGTTATTGGCAAAAATCCACACGAGGCCTGTTTCACGAAGCCAGTTTAGGTGGTTACCCAGGTAAGTTTGAGTTTAGTTTGAGCAAACTCTGGTTTTTCGGTCTCAAGAAGGTGGATTGGTTTTTAGCAGGTTTCATCGCCATGGTAACTTGGCTTGCTCTGGAGCAGGCTTTATTCTGGGTAAGAAAACTCAAACCCAACATGGACCAATCAGCTGTGAGCAGAGCGATATAAATCTGACATGTGAAAGTTAACCCTTTAGTGTTTGTAGCAATGGCTTCACCGTTTGTGGAGAATCCTGTGGAGTTTGGACCGAAAATAATAATAAGGGCATTTCAAAGGGAAAGGATTTTAGGGACCGACACAATCCCCTGTTCGTTGCAGGAGGCTGAGAAGGGTCCGCTGCCATTATACAGTAAGAGAATGGCCTCTAAAGGTGAAATAAATTTAAAAAAATGCACTGATACCTTGTGGTGTTTGTTTTTGACACGGGAGACTACACTTTGCATGGAGCGACAACGAAAAGGAGTTACTTGGAGTGTTACTTTTTGGTTCAGTGTGGATGTATGTATTTTATTGACTTCAATATTTATTAATAGTTAATATATATACAACCCCAATTCCAAAAAAGTTGAGACGCTGTATAAAATGTAAATAAAAACAGAATGCAATGATTTCCAAATCTCAAACCCATATGTTATTCACAATAGAACATAGAAAACATATCAAATGTTTAAACTGAGGAAATGTACCATTTTAAGAAAAATAATAAGGTAATTTTGAATTTGATGGCAGCAACAAAAGGCTGGAAAAGGAAGTCTTACTAAAAAGAAGCAGCTGGAGGAACATTTTGCAACTAATTAGGTTAATTGGCAACAGTTTGCCATGCCATCCACAATTGCAGGTTAAAGCTCTATCATGCAAAGAAGCCTTATGTGAATGTGAACATAATCCAGAAACGCTGCCGTCTTCTCTGGGTCAAAGCTCATTCAAAATGGACTGAGGCAAAGTGGAAAACTCTTCTGTGGTCAGACGAATCAAAATTTGAAATTCTTTTTGGAAACCATGGATGCTGTGTCCTCTGGACTAAAGAAGTGAGGGACCATCTGGCTTGTTATCAGCGTGCAGTTCAAAAGCCTGCATCTCTGATGGTATGGGGGTGCATTAGTGCCTATGGGATGGGCAGCTTGCACATCTGGAAAGGCACCATCAATGCTGAAAGGTGTATATATAGGTTTTAGAGCAACATACAGTTGCAATCAGAATTATTCAACCCCTATTGCAAATCAGGTTTGTCAAAATTTACAGAATTCCAGCTGTTTGCAATGAACAAATCAAACAAAAGCAATTGAAATAGCTCAACACAACAAATGCCTCAAGTGGTTTCCTGAAATTCAACTGAAAATGCAACTTATGTCTTCTCCAGTCTCAAAATTATTCAACCCCCTGAATAGAATCTCTCACAACAGCACAAATATGCAAAACAGGAGTTGTCTCAAGCACACCTGATGCAACTAATCAAGGGCTTCATTAGTTTCACCAGGTGTGCTTGAGCTGGAACACATACCTGAACTGGCTAGGGGTTTGAGTGTCATGTTTGACTGCATGTTAGAAATATGGCTAGGTCAAAAGAATGGTCCAAAAAGTTAAGAGAATAGATCATTGCCCTTCACAAACAAGGAACAGGACACTAAAAGATAGCGAAGGCACTGAATGTTCCTAGAGACACTGTTGGAAGCATAGTTCGCAAGTTCAAAGTTAAGTGAAATGTGGTTACACTACCTGGACAGGGCAGAAAAAGGAAGCGATCAACGGCTGCAACCAGATTTCTGAGAAGACAGGTTGTGAAAAACCCTTGAGTGACTGCAAAAGACCTATAAGACCAGTGCCTATTGCAACCAAGTCTTGCTTCAGGTCTTTTGCAGTCACTCGGGGTTTTTCACAACCTGCCTTCTCAGAAATCTGGTTGCAGCTGTTGATGGCTTCCTTTTTCTGCCCCTAGCCAGTTCAGGTATTTCATGTGTTCAAGCTCAAGCACACCTGGTGCAACTAATGAAGCCCTTGATTAGTTGCATCAAGTGTGCTTGAGACAACACGTTTTGCATATTTGTGCTGTTGTGAGGGATTCTATTCAGGGGGCTGAATAATTTTGAGACATCATTGGAGAAGTCATTATAAGTTACATTTTCAGTTGAATTTGGGGAAACCACTTGAAGCATTCATTGTGTTGAACTATTTCAATTGTTTTTCTTTGATTTGTTCATTGCAAACAGCTGAAAGTCTGTACATTTTGACAAACCTGATTTGCAATGGGGGTTGAATAATTTTCATTGCAACTGTAATTATTGTGAAAATATGAGAGTAGAGCTTCTTGAGAACTTTTTTTTTTTTTAAAGTAGTACACCTGGGTGACTAGGAACAGGAAATTTGTTCAACCATGACCTCCTGTTTCACAGGGGTATAAATATGAGGTAACACACAGGCCAAATTCCCTTAGTCATTCATAACAATGGGTCAGACCAAGGAATATAGGTGTGATGTGTGGCAAAAGGTTGTTGAGCTTCACAAAATGGGAAGTGGCTATAAGAAAATAGCACAAGCATTGGAAATGCCCATTTCCGTCATCTGGGCAATAATTAAGAAGTTCTAGTCAACTGGAAATGCTATGAATCAACCTGGAAGAGGATGTGTCTATATTGTCTCAACGCACTGTGAAGAGGATGGTTCGAGTGGCCAAAAAATCTCCAAGGATCACAGCTGGAGAATTGCAGAAGTTAGTTGCGTCTTGGGGTAAGAATGTCTCCAAACAATATATGCAAGAAAACCTTTAAACATCTTGCAACTAAAAGAATATTGCATGGAAGAGTGGACAAAAATTCCAGCAAGCCTGGTGGACAGTTATCTGAAATGATTACAAGATGTTATTTCTGCTAAAGGGGGCAATACTAGCCTCTGAAGCCAAGAGAGTACTTACTTTTTCCACAGAAGAATATCACATCTATTGATATTGTTGTTGAATAAATTATTGAAAAAGCTAATATTCCTTGTGGTTTTGTTAAAGTATATCAACCTAATAGGCACTGTTTCAAATATGATCAAATGCTTGCTTGTCCAAATACAGTGCATGTGGAAAGTATTCACAGCGCTTCACTTTTTCCACATTTTATGTTACAGCCTTATTCCAAAATGGATAAAATTAATTATTTTCCTCAAAATTCTACAAACAATACCCCACAATGACAACGTGAAAGAAGATTGTTTGAAATCTTTGCAAATTTATTAAAAAATAAAAAACGAAAAAATCACGTACATAAGTATTCACAGCATTTGCCATGACACTCAAATTTGAGCTCAGGTGCATCCTGTTTCCACTGATCATCCTTGAGATGTTTCTACAACTTGATTGGAGTCCACCTGTGGTAAATTCAGTTGACTGGACATGATTTGGAAAGGCACACACCTGTCTATATAAGGTCCCACAGTTAACAGTGCATGTCAGAGCACAAACCAAGCCATGAAGTCTAAGGAATTGTCTGTAGACCTCCGAGACAGGATTGTATCGAGGCACAGATCTGGGGAAGGGTACAGAAAAATTTCTGCAGCATTGAAGGTTCCATTGAGCACAGTGGCCTCCATCATCCGTAAATAGAAGAAGTTTGGAACCACCAGGACTCTTCCTAGAGTGGACCGCCCGGCCAAAGTGAGCGATTGGGGGAGAAGGGCCTTACCCAGCGGGTGACCAAGAACCCGATGGTCACTCTGACAGAGCTCTAGCATTTCTCTGTGGAGAGAGGAGAACCTTCCAGAAGAACAACCGTCTCTGCAGCACTCCACCAATCAGGCCTGTATGGTAGAGTGGCCAGACGGAAGCCACTCCTCATTAAAAGGCACATGACGGCCTGCCTGGAGTTTGCCAAAAGGCACCTGAAGGACTCTCAGACCATGAGAAACGAAATTCTCTGGTCTGATGAAACATAAATTGAACTCTTTGGCCTGAATAGCAAGCGTCATGTCTGGAGGAAACCAGGCACCGCTCATCACCTGGCCAATACCCTCCCTACAGTGAAGCATGGTGGTGGCAGCATCATGCTGTGGGGATGTTTTTCAGCGGCCGGAACTGGGAGACTAGTCAGGATCGAGGGAAATATGAATGCAGCAGTGTACAAAACCTGCTCCAGAGTGCACTGGATCTCAGACTGGGGTGAAGGTTCATCTTCCAACAGGACAACAACCCTAAGCACACAGCCAAGATAACAAAGGAGTGGCTACGGGACAACTCTGTGAATGTCCTTGAGTGGCCCAGCCAGAGCCCAGACTTGAACCCGATTGAACATCTCTGGAGAGATCTGAAAATGTCTGTGCACCGATGCTCCCCATCCAACCTGACGGAGCTTGAGAGGTCCTGCAAAGAAGAATGGGAGAAACTGCCCAAAAATAGGTGTGCCAAGCTTGTAACACCATACTCAAAAAGACTTGAGGCTGTAATTGGTGCCAAAGGTGCTTCCACAAAGTATTGAGCCAAGGCTGTGAATACTTATTTACATGTGAATTTTTTATTTTATTTTATTTTTTTCTTTCATTTTTAAAAAAAATAAATTTGTAAAGATTTCAAACAAACTTCTTTCACGTTGTCATTATGGGATATTGTTTGTAGAATTTTGAGGGAAATAATGAATTTAATCCATTTTGGAATAAGGCTGTAACATAACAAACTGTGGAAAAAGTGAAGCGCTGTGAATACTTTCCGGATGCACTGTATGTAAAAAAAAATCCAACAGTTTCTATGGGGTTTACTTATTTTTTCACATGATTGTATTTCTGAAACCAACTGTTAAAACTATATGATCTCGGTTATGCTGCATAGGGCCATATTGTTTGCAATCTAGTGGAATCAATGTATTGAAAATATTTGAAGTTTACATTACTTGCTGGTCACATGCACTTATTTTGTCATTCACATACACTTTTTATTTTTCCTTTGTAGGACTGCAATACAGAAAAATACAAGGGCAGGAGAGAATAGCAAATGAAAAGATGGGTGAGTGTGCCATTTCAATATTTCATAATCATTAATTTAATTTACAGGTGCATCTCAATAAATTAGAATGTCGTGGAAAAGTTCATTTATTTCAGTAATTCAACTCAAATTGTGAAACTCATGTATTAAATAAATTCAGTGCACACAGACTGTAGTTTAGTGAATTGTTGGCCTTCTGGAAAGTATGTTCATTTACTGTACATGTACTCAATACTTGGTAGGGGCTCCTTTTGCTTTAATTACTGCCTCAATTCAGTGCGGCATGGAGGTGATCAGTTTGTGGCACGGTGGTATGGAAGCCCAGGTTTCTTTGACAGTGGCCTTCAGCTCATCTGCATTTTTTTGGTCTCCTGTTTCTCATTTTCCTCTTGACAATACCCCATAGATTCTCTATGGGGTTCAGGTCTGGTGAGTTTGCTGGCCAGTCAAGCACACCAACACCATGGTCATTTAACCAACTTTTGGTGCTTTTGGCAGTGTGGGCAGGTGCCAAATCCTGCTGGAAAATGAAATCAGCATCTACAAAAAGCTGGTCAGCAGAAGGAAGCATGAAGTGCTCCAAAATTTCTTGGTAAATGGATGCAGTGACTTTGGTTTTCAAAAAACACAATGGACCAACACCAGCAGATGACATTGCACCCCAAATCATCACAGACTGTGGAAACTGAACACTGGACTTCAAGCAACTTGGGCCATGAGCTTCTCCACACTTCCTCCAGACTCTAGGACCTTGGTTTCCAAATGAAATACAAAACTTGCTCTAATCTGAAAAGAGGACTTTGGACCACTGGGCAACAGTCCAGTTCTTCTTCTCCTTAGCCCAGGTAAGATGCCTCTGACATTGTCTGTGGTTCAGGAGTGGCTTAACAAGAGGAATACAACAACTGTAGCCAAATTCCTTGACACGTCCGTTTGTGGTGGCTCTTGATGCCTTGACCCCAGCCTCAGTCCATTCCTTGTGAAGTTCACTCAAATTCTTGAATCGATTTTGCTTGACAATCCTCATAAGGCTGCGGTTCTCTCAGTTGGTTGTGCATCTTTTTCTTCCACACTTTTTCCTTCCACTCAACTTTCTGTTAACATGCTTGGATACAGCACTCTGTGAACAGCCAGCTTCTTTGGCAATGAATGTTTGTGGCTTACCTAGTGAACCAAACTGAGAGACCATTTTGAAGGCTCAGGAAACCTTTGCAGGTGTTTTGAGTTGATTAGCTGATTGACATGTCACCATATTCTAATTTGTTGAGATAGTGAATTGGTGGGTTTTTGTTAAATGTGAGCCAAAATCATCACAATTAAAAGAACCAAAGGCTAAAACTACGTCAGTCTGTGTGCACTGAATTTATTTAATACACGAGTTTCACAATTTGAGTTGAATTACTGAAATAAATGAACTTTTTCACGACATTCTAATTTATTGAGATGCACCTGTGTGTATATAGCCCCTTTCCAAAGCCCAAGGTAACTGGACACAACATATAATAGACATAACTGAACGCATGTAAACTAAGTGCCGGTATATAACTTATGATTTAAATAACAAAAGGGAGTCTGACGTTCGGATGGAATTTCAGTCCTGGAGTTGTATTCATAAAAGCTCGATCACCCATAGTAAGTAGTCCGCTCTCAGTCAAATGCAAGTGCGTGAATGTACATGGGTGAAAAACCCCTCTTGATTCCTTCTATTTTTGCATATTTGTCACACCAAATCAAGGCTATTCAGCTACATTTTTCTGAGGGCCAGATTTTCAGACAGTACATTTTATGGGGTGCTGTTATTTGTCCTGTTAAGTGTATGTAACATTGACACAACCCAATACCAAGTGGAAGTGGAGCATTTTGTCAGTTAAATCGAATGAGAAAAAACAAAACGTCAAGCAACTGCATTATCCCTCCCCTGCAGTCCCAAATTAAGTCAGAAATGTGTTGGCTTTCTTGTGGTGGCAATTGTGGTGAAGGTCAGAAGGCTTCTTCTTGATATAACAGTAGGTCACTGTGCTAGACTGCATGTAGTTTACAAAACTGTCAATATTGACGATGGTACTCAATCAAAATAAGTTTTTTGCCACTCTGGGTACCGCCGCAGTTGCAGCAGTAACATGCATTTGCTGGTCTTGATTGCTAAGTGGCACTGTAACTGCAGATTTTCATTTTCACAGCTCATTCTCGCAAGTAACTGTCAACCGTGCCTTGCCAATGGGCATGATCAAATCACACTGGATGTACGAAAACAAATTGTCAATGTAACTCAGTTCAATCACGCAGAACCGTTGTACGTATTTTAATTAAGTAATGAATTAATCAATATTTCTTTATTATATATAAATATTCTCTTTTAGCGTTGCCTACAGGACCACACTAAATGTATGACGCTGACACAACACACACACACACACACACACACACACACACACACACACACACACACACACACACATCTTTATTTTTATACTGTCTGATATTTGAACTGTATACATTATATAACATTTTGGGTACACTTCAAGTTAACATTTCGTTAATTTTGTTCTTACTTCTGTGACATATTTCTAATGCATATATCGCACTTATGTCACGTCAGGGTAATTTTAACGGCAAACATAAATAGTTTGTCTTTTCGTACTAATTTTTACATGTCTCACCTCATAATAAATTTACACAGATTGTTACAGACACGGATCAAATGTATGCATTTATATAAAATATAACTGCTTGAATGTGTGATACGCACACAGTCTTTTAGAGCTGTTGAATATAATCCTTTTTACATCGCGATGCTGATGTGAACGATTCTGCATCGATGCATAAAGAATCGTCTTTTTAAATGTAATTAAATATCTATCTATCTGTATCTTATATATATATATATATATATATATATATGTATGTGTGTGTGTATATGTATATACGTGTATATGTATATACATATATATTAATGTGTGTGTGTCCTTCGGAAGTCACGCATGTTTGCCTGTCCGATGTATCATAGATAGGAGACATGGCAGAGAGAGAGCAGGAGCAGGTGCTTAAAAATGCACGTTTCGGCTTTTATGAAGATAAGAATAACGAGCTTGATAAATTATGCAGTGTGCAAGACATGTTGAGTCAAGATTAAATACTTCGGCAACACTACAAATGTGAGGAATCACATGTCCCGTTTTCACCCGGAGGTAAAGTTAGCAGCAACTCTGCAAAAAGCAGCTAATCAGCCTACAATACAACAATCCATGCTATCATCTTTATCTCAGACCTCCAAAAGGGCAAAGATCATCACACAGTCCATTGCCACATTTATTGCAAAGGATCTCCGACCTTACTTGGTCGTGGAAAACTCTGGCTTTCACTTCCTCCTCCATACCCTGGAGCCAAGATACAGAATCCCTTCTCTGAGTTTTTTCACAGACACCGCTATACCTGCCCTGTACAGTGACACAAAATCCAGAGTCAGTGGGTAATGTCAGCCGAGTGGCCATCACCTGCGATTCCTGGACATCCATCTCCACGGCCGTCTGTGCCGACTTGCTATCTCCTGAGGTGAGAAGAGCAGAGAGTGACCTCTGTGCACTCAGTGAAACAGATGTGTCCAATGCAGAAGATGCTGTGGAGACATTAAAGCCAGTGAAAGATGCCACAACTTTGATGTCTGAGGAAAGCAATCCAACTGTGAGTCTCACTGCTCCTTTGATTATTCAGCTCCTCCAGAACATGACGGACAACACTGGAGACTTGCCTATGATCCAAGACATTAAGCATGCCATCAAAGCCGACCTCCAGAAGAGGTACACAAGTGAAGACAAAAGACAACTCTGCACTTGATCCTCGGTTTAAGGGTCTGCTTTCTCACAGAGGATCAGAGACTGGAGGCATACAGACAAGTGACATCTGAGGCTGCATTACTAGAGGTGATTGCTCCATGTTTCATTTTAAATCTTATATAATGATAAAATAGTTATAATTAAAATGTTGTGTAGTTTAATTAAAGGCTTAAGTTAATATGTGCCTGTTTGGTAGATAACGGAAAATGTGCTTACTGCTTAACTGGTTGTTTAAGTTCTTCTCTTTTGTGTTCAACAACAGAGTGTGAGTGCAGAAGGCAGTGAAGCCCCTGGAAGAAACTTGGTTTCAAGCAAGTGAAGGTCTCAGCCTGAGGAGCAATTCCCATCTGCCCCCCCAAAAAAGGGCCTCATCTTTGCTTGTGATTCTGCTGGGCCATGCTTTCTCTGGTCAATTACAGCCCAGGACATCCTACGATAGGGCAGAGGATGAAATGAAAAGGTACTGTAGTGCACCATCCCTGTCTCACACTGAGGACCCTATGAACTGGTGGCATGATCATGAGGCCATTTTCCCTCTCCTATCCAAGCTAGCACGGAAATATTTGAGTATCCCAGCAATCAGCATCTCTGCAGAGAGAGTTTTCTCTACAGCAGGGGATGTAGTTAAGCAACCTGAAGCATGAACATGTGGATCACCTTGTGTTTTTGAGCAAGAACATAAATTCCAAACTTCGACAGCTGAGCACTACCATTTGATACATCCTACTAAAAAGTGAGAGAGCTTTATTTTTGTATAATTTTGTTTTTCCACATAAACAGTACAATGTTATACTACCTTGTGGTACGGATTATTTTATATTTTTATTTGATTATATATTTACATAAAAGGCAGCCTTTTTAGTTATTTTTATGTATGACATAGAATTCTTCTGTAATAAAGCTGCTCGAGAATTTTATGTTTATAATGTCAAAACTTTATTTTTGTTGATTATACAGTGCCCTACAAAAAAGTGTCATTTTTACACATCCTGCTAAGTAACTTGGAAAAATAAACAGGATGTCATTGTTAAGTTCTTATCTGATACCCTTCATAGAACCAGAATTTGGACCCTGCAGTGGCTGATTTCCTCTCGTCTGGTACCGGGAAGAAGTTACACTGACACAAAGTTCAGTGAAAGCTTCTCAGTTTAGTGATTATATATATATATATATATATATATATATATATATATATATATATATATATATATACACACACACACAACTATTGATAAAGAATAGTAAATGACAGTTAGAGCAGGACACAGCTAGAGTCAGAACATCTGTTACGTAGGTTCGAGTGATGACAGAACTAAAGACGTCTATTCTACCAGATAATAATAATATGAAGAAGAAGAAGAACAGAGAGAGAGAGTGAGGACAGGCGGGGTGATTAGGAATGCTCAAAACACATTCAAGGAACACAAAACAATTCTGTTCCGGTACATCGTGACACAAACTAGAGACCTTCAGAATTGAGAGACAGAGATCATGCCATAAAACTCAACAGTGTAATTTGACTTTTTTTTTTTTCTTTTTCCTTTTTTTTTCTTTGAAAACAGCTGGTTAATAAAAAAAGCTGAAAGAGTGTTTCAAATGTGTGCAGTATTAATAAAAGAATTGGATGACAAGATGCATCATGATGCATCGAGAATCGGTTTCTAATCGAATCGTTACCCTCTGAATTGTAATCGAATCATGAGGCAGATGAAGAGTCGCACCTCTACAGGCTTTACACATTTTACCTCAAGTTAACAATATTTCTTTATTATATATAATTTTCTCTTTTAGCATTGTTTACAAGATCTAACATTCCTTATTTCATCATATATTTACACATCGTTGTGGACTAAGAACACATCAAATGTATGTATTTCAAATTACGATAGCAACGTGTGCATTATATAATTCTTTAGAACACACTGTTACATAAACTCTTCAATGCAGAGTTGAGTTGAAGATTTCACTTCTGGCTGGTGGATGACTTCGACTGAGTGATTTGTGAAACATTTGCTAAACAAAGCTGTTAATGCCACTGGAGAGGGAGGGGTCAGTTTATGTGGAGAGTAAGAGGAGGGGCTCCTTGTTTGGGGGGTACCAGGATTCTCGCGCATTTCTAGGGATTCCAATTCACATTTACTTAATATAATAATAATAATAATAATTATATTTATTATTGTTGTTGTTTTTTTCAATAATAATAATAATAATACTCATCCAAACCTTATTTCATGCACCAATTTGATGAACTGCTCACTCGACAATCCAAACAGCCTGTGACCGGTAACTGTTTTTGTGACACAGCAGCTAGGGTGTTATGTCGGACAGACTGAGGTAGGGGGAGGGGTGCGTTGTTTCTAATGTTTGTCACAAAGCCACAACCCAGCGGCTGGGAATCACAAAAACTGTCATTTCCGTGAAGGCACCCCATGAAATTAAATAATCACCAAAACTGTGTTTGTGCTGTTTTTTTTTTTTTTGGCTGTGTGACATCACTTCTCCACCCTATGTCAATCAAATCACTCCAAATCGGTGCCATTCATTTGTGCTCGGTTTGTTCCATTAAATCAAACACTGCAACTATTTCCCTTCTTTAAATATAACAAATGATTTCAGGAGCGGTGACGTCACTCTCCACCCCATTTTGTCTAAATCGCACAAAACCGATGCCATTCATTTGTGCTCGATTTGTGGCATTAAAATGAACATTGTATGTATTTCCCTTCATTAAAATGATTGGGCATTCTCTGTACTTGCTCCTAAATTATGGAACAATCTCCCCCTTTATATTCTTTTGGCCCCATCAGTGGAGATTTTTAAGTCTCAGCTGAAAACATATTTTTATAATTTGGCATTTGTATTTGGGGAACCCTGAGTACTTGAGATGTGTGTTCTGATATTGATTGCACATTGTGTATGCAGTTTCTGCTGGAGTTTGTAGTGTGTATGTGGGTATGGGTGTTGGTGTTTGTCTTTTTACTGTTCTTTGATTTTCTGGTTGTGAAGCACTTTGGTCAACTCTGTTGTTTTTAAATGTGCTATATAAATAAATTGAGTTGAGTTAAAAAATAACAAATATAATTGGGGCAGTGACCTCACTCTCCACCCCATGCCATCCAAATCGGTGCCGCTTGATTTGTGCTGGTTTGTGCAATTAAAAGAAACCCTGTAACTATGATCTATAGCTGTATTGACTTGTCGGCAGAATTCCCGGTGGGCCGTTCATAAATTGGGCCGGCAGACGTACCACTTGCCCGCTTTCTCTCCGTACCTCACACACTCGCATAAAAATCATGTAAAATTTTTGTGTGACTGATAACTAAAGTAACTATTTACACTACATTTGTATTTAAAGCAGCGCATCAGTTACTTACGCATTAAAAAGTGCCATTTTCTCATGTCAATTGGCTCAGAGCGTGTGGACTGACTCTCTCTCTCTCTCTCTCTCTCTCTCTCTCTCTCTCACACACACACTCACACACACACACACTCACATACTCACTCACTCACTCCTGCATACCCAGGTCATTACCATGGAGATAAACAAACCGTCGGCAGATGCTGTGGCGTGAGGTAGCGAGTGACTGATCTAGCTTGTTATTGCCATTTCTTATTGAAATACTTCATATTTGCTTGAATGTAAACCAACTTTTTTTCATAATGTTACAGTTGGACTTTTTGTAGCAGAAAACAATACTCAGTATGTCATTTGTTATTTATCTTTATATTCTTGTTGAAACATGTCAGTAATAAATATAACGGGATAGTAAGAACCAACGATCGCTTAGTTTAGTTCTTCCACCATGAAAAAAATGGGATGGTCTTGGGAGGCCTCTTTTTACTATCTATCCTCTCCTTGCACTGCTTTAAATACAATTGTAGCGTAATTAGTTACTTTAGTTATCAATCACGCAATAATGTAACGCATGCTTTTTCGGCGTGTGTGTGAGGTACGTAGAGAAATCGGCGAGTGGTATGTCTGCCGGCCCAATTTATGAGTGGCTCACCGGGAATTCTCCCGATTAGTCACTCCGGCTATGGATCATAATTACAGGGTTTCCAAGTTGTTATCTTCAATATAACAATTATCTCATATCCAAATCTCATAAACAATGTGTCCAAACAACACAAACATGATGCACATCCCCTGATTTGATTACTGAATGGATCTTTAACATGGTGTTAAAATTAAACACAATTCAAAATCCACCATTTATCATCTCACAGCTCGCTATCCCTGCGGATATCCCAGTGGTTAGCATGTCCGAACAGGGCACACTCCTCGGTTCACGCCCCACTGCCGGCGGCATTAGTTGAGTTCGTGTTTCAGCCAGTACAAGCTCCTCTTTTCGATCAAGACCTGCCTTTTTGATTCTTTTATTTTCCGTCTATTATCCATTTTTATAGCGGGCTCGGTACCGTTTCCAGCCCTCCTCGTAACAGTTTGATTTGCATGTTTTGTGTTCTTTGGCTTGAAATAACGTGACTACATTTTGAAAAACATGAGGAAATAAATAAAAGTGAATAAATGAAATTAACCTTTTAAATAACATAAATAAGCATGGTTGATGGCGTAACAGAGTACAAGCAAAAATAGAGCAAAATATGTATTTTCTTCGTTCTGGTTTGAGTAAATTGTTTATAAACTTTGAAAATAATAACATGAAATCAGACACTGCTGATTTTTTTTTTTATTTGACAAAATAAAATTGAATATCGTTACATTTTTATTACTATTAATTAGGGTTGTCACAATACCATAAACATATCTTATGATACTATACCTGCTGAAGTATCACGATACCATGCAATATTGTGTTAATTCATAATTCAAATCTACAAAATGAACCAAATTTACAGAAATACATAGATATAAATGAAAACAGGGACATAGAGCAGATTTTCCTGAATACTTTATTAATGAGAATGAATAACTGGCTATTGGGAAAACTCAAGAACAATCATACAGTTGGCAAGCAACTAATTCAGTGTGTGACATTTAATCTATTGTTCCGTAGAACAATGAAATCATGCAAATGGAAATTGTCTTCAGAGTACAAAGAATGAACACATTTGGAATAAATAACTGAATTTGGAAATTAATGTCAAAAAAATCATACAATTGGGAATGTTGGCTCACTTACTATCAAATACAGTTAATTTCAGGGTTCGTACAGATGCTTCATAATGAAATTCCAGGACTTTCAAGGAATTTTAAAGGTCTCTCTTTTTTTGCCTTCAAGTACTATACAAGAGATATCATTCAAACATTTTCTTTATTTCTTCTTTTTAAATTCCATAATAATAATATTATTAATAATAATAATAATAAAAACAACCAATGTATTTTTCTGTTTCTGTAGTCAGACAATGGAACGAGTATGAAATAGTGACTGTAACGTGGCCCATTAAGACTACATGTTAACCAGCAGTCACTTCCAAGCCGTTTCCAAGCTGTTGCTCTGCACTGCTAAAATCATGATTTTATAACCACAACATTGTCTGACAAAGTTAATGCCAAAGAGCTCGATTTTGGTCTCATCTGACCACAACACTTTCACCCAGTTCTCCTCTGAATCATTCAGGCAAACTTCAGACGGGCCTGTACATGTGCTTTCTTGAGCAGGGGTACCTTGCAGGCGCTGCAGGATTTCAGTCCTTCACAGCATAGTGTGTTACCAATTGTTTTCTTGGTGACTATAGTCCCAGCTGCCTTGAGATCATTAACAAGATCCTCCCGTGTAGTTCTGGGCTGATTCCTCACCGTTCTCATAATCATTGAACTTCCACGAGGTGAGGTCTTGCATGGAGCCCCAGAATGAGGGAGACTGACGGTTATTTTGTGTTTCTTCCATTTGCGAATAATCGCACCAACTGTTGTCACCTTCTCACCAAGCTGTTTGGCTTGGCCCATTCCAGCCTTGTGTAGGTCTACAATCTTGTCCCTGACATCCTTGGACAGCTCTTTGGTCTTGGCCATGGTGGAGAGTTTGGAATCTGATTGATTGATTGCTTCTGTGGACAGGTGTCTTTTATACAGGTAACAAGCTGAGATTAGGAGCACTCCCTTTAAGAGAGTGCTCCTAATCTCAGCTCGTTACCTGTGTAAAAGACACCTGGGAGCCAGAAATCTTGCTGAAGTGCCTGCCCTCAGAATAATGTCAAGGCATGGCTGATCTAAAATTGTTAAAAGATTTTTGATATCGTGTAGTGTTGCCATGGTAAAGCATCAAATGTTAATGTTCGTTTCTGGTACATAAACACTATTTTCTGGTGTTTTTGAGGCTCTTGGCATGCTTAAAATTTCATGAAAGTCCACACACACACCAGAGAGATAGTGAGAGAGATTATTAGCTATGCTTATTTCTCCCTAGTGGTTAAGGACAGTGTACTTTGCGTGAGTCCAAGCAGGGACTCCGGCAAGACTAGCTATGACAGCATAACTAAAAGGGAGCGCCAGAAGGTAACACAGACATGAGGGTGTTCTGGGACAGAAGGTGGCCAGCCACTTCACCATCAACAAACCTGGGTGAATGCATGAAAGAGTTCACCACAACACTCTGTGAGCCCTCTAGATCTGCTCCTTTACCTAAGAAAACAACTATTCACAAAAGGCTTGATTAAACAAATGTTTTCAGGCTGGACTTAAACCTTGAGACTGTGTCTGAGTCCTGAACACTTATTGGAATGCTGTTCCATAATTGTGGGGCTTTGCAAGAGAAAGCTCTTCCCCCTGCTCTAGCCTTCACTATTTGAGGTACCAGAAATAGCCTGCACCTTTTGATCGAAGTAGGCGTGGTGGATCACAAAAGATCACCAAAAGTTCACTTAGGCACTGTGGCACAAGACCATTCAGTGCTTTATAGGTCAATAGTAGTATTTTATAATCAATGCAAAATTTTACTGGGAGCCAATGCAGTGTGGATATGATAGGGGTGATGTGGTCATATCTTATCGTTTTAGTAAGGACTCTTGTAGCTGCATTCTTGACAAACTGGAGTTTGTTTATGCACCTACTGGAACATCCAGACAGTAAGGCATTATAATAATCCAACCTAGAGGTGACGAAAGCATGAACTAATTTTTCTGCATCGGGTAGTGACATCATATTTCTTATTTTAGCAATATTTCTGAGGTAAAAGAAGGCTATCCTAGTAATATTATATACATGAGCATCAAATGAAAGACTGGAGTCAATAATCACAAAAAAAAAAAAAAAAAACAGAACCTTGCGGAACACCAAACTTTACCACAGTATGCATAGAGAAGTCACCATTTACATCTACGAACTGATGGCGATCAGTCAAATAAGACCTGAGCCAGGAGAGGGCCGTTCCCTTAATGCCAACAACATTTTCTAGTCTACCAAGGAGAATAGTGTGATCAATTGTATCAAAAGCTGCACTAAGGTCAAGCAACACAAGCAAGGAGACACAACCCTGATCAGAGGACAGTAGTAGGTCATTTACCACTTTAACCAGCGCTGTCTCTGTGCTATGATGAGGCCTAAATCCTGACCGATACATTTCATGAATGTTGTTCCTATGTATGTAGGAGCATAGCTGCTTTGTACAACCTTTTCTAAGATCTTTGAGATAAAGGGGAGAATTGATATTGGCCCTATAGCTGGACAGTTGATGGGTTTTTTTAATCAGGGGTTGGATAACTGCTAGGTTAAGTGAATTAGGTACATAGCCAGTGCTAAGGGAAGAATTGATTATTTTTAGAAGGGGTTTGATTACTTCTGGAATAATCTATTTGAAAAATGTAGGTAAGGGATCTAGTATACTTCATGATTTTGATGAAGAAATTAATGAAATTAGTTCGGTCTCTCTAAGAGGAGTAAAACATTCTAATCGCTGAATGCCACCAAAACTAAGGAGATTATTATTGATTATGGGAGGAAGCAGGTGAGGAATTACAGCCACCTGATGATCAATGGGGCCACAGTTGAGAGGGTGAGCAGCTTCAAATACCTAGGAGTCCACATCACAGAAGACCTCTCCTGGTCGATACACCAGAGGAAGCCTTCTCACAGGAAGCATCACCGCCTGGTTCGGAAGCACCACAGCCCAGGACCAACAGTCGCTATCAAGAGTGGTGAGGGCGGCAGAGAAGGCCATCAAGAGTTCTCTCCCCTGCATCACAGACATCTACACCCAGCGATGCAGGACCAGGGCCAAGAGAATTGTAAATGACTTTCACCACCCCGGACACAGACTCTTCACAGTGCTCCCATCAGAGAAACGCTACCAGATCCTGAAGACCAACATAGAGAGACTCAGAAGTTTCTACCCTCAGGCAATCCAGCTAATGAACAAAGCCACTTGAAAGTCTGCATACTCCTACCTCACACACAACCCACGTATCTATTTGCACTATAGAGGAAGAGGAATAAATTATTTGCACATTATATAATCCCTATTTATTCCTTACGTACATCTGCTTCCACACATCATAGACTGATGTGAGAATGGAATATAATAGACTATCATTCATATATATATATATATATATATATATATATATATATCTGTATATATATAAATTTCTTTTATTCCACAGTCTATATTATTTTAATACGCCGACTGTATTATATTTTTATTTTTACTACATTCTGTTTCATCATGTGTGTATAGCCTTAGTCGCTGTTGGTCAGTTGTTATTGCACTGTGGGATGAGTAACTAAGGAAAAACATTTCACTACGTTACATCACACGTATGTAATATGTATGTGACAAATAAAGAACCTTGAACCTTCCATGCTGTTTGAAATACTACCGATTTGTTTGATACCATTTACGTTCTAATTGTTGAGTGGTCTGTTTTAAGGTGCGTGTGTGATCGTTACACCAGGGTGCTAGCTTTTTCTCTCAAATTATTTTTCTTTTAAGTGGAGCTAACTTTTCTTGCGTGTAGCAGAACGTTGACTCTAAGCATTGTCACCTGATCAAGTTCTTTGGGATCAGGGATTCAATCATAGCTGATATCTCTGGGAGGTTATTGATAGCACTCTGTGCAGTAGCTGACATGAATGTACGTTTGATGTGGTAGCGTGACAAGGTGCATATATTATGATCAATACGCAATTTAAACAAGATAAGATAATGATCTGAGATAGCTTCAGACTGTGGAAATGTGACTATTTTCTATATTTAATCTGTATGTTAGTACAAGGTCAAGAGTGTGACCACCATTATGAGTGGGTCCTATTACATTCTGATTGACCCCTAATGAATCTGGAATAGACAAAACCACTGTTCTCAGAGGGTCTTCCGGTTTATCAAAATGAATATTAAAGTCGCTGTATGAAGAACTTCAAAGGAGTTGAACACCTCCTCCTCTGCCAGTTAGACGGGGCTGATGTATATAACTGTATCCAGGAGGACTGGCTTCATTTAATGCTATGTACTCCTTTGGTTTCATCCATATTTCCATTAAACACATTACAGGAGCATCTCGAAAAATTTTAATATCGTGGAAAAGTTCATTTTTCTACATATATTGTAGAACACATAAAGTGAAATATTTCAAGCCTTTTTTGTTTTAATCTTGATGCTTACGGAAATGGAAATGAGATACTGGTTTGCTGACCATAGTATTACTGTGCTTGATTGGCCAGCCATCTCGCCTGACCTGAATTTCTCAAGAGGAAGATGAGAGACACCAGACCCAGCAATACAGACGAGCTGAAGGCCGCTATCAAAGCAACGAGGGCTTCCATAACACCTCAGCAGTGCCACAGGCTGATTGCCTCCATGCCAGGCTGCATTGATGAAATTATTCATGCAAAAAGAGCCCCGACCAAGTATTGAGTGCATAAATGAACTATTTTCAGAAGGTCGACATTTCTGTATTATAAATCCTTTATTCTAATATTTTGAGATACTGGATTTTTGTTATTTTTTGGCTGTAAGCCCTAATCGAAAATTTCTGCGTTTTTGTTTAGCTCGGGGAACAAACACAGTCTCACTATTGTGGAACCTAGGTGACTACTCAATGCAGCAATGCGGTCGGTTTAGCCTGCTTGTCTGCTTCTTGGCCTTAGCTCTGGATTGTCACATATACATTATTTATTTATATATATATATATATATATATATATATACATAATATATATATATATATATATATATATATATATATAATACACATATATATATATATGTGTGTGTGTCACATATACTTTAGAGTACAGTGAAATTCTTCTTTTCACTTATCCTATTCCTGCAAACAGTTGGCCCAATAACATAATTTAAATTCAATTTTATTCATATAGTGCTTTTAACAATGGACGTTAATGGTCACAAAGCAGCTTTACAGAATTCCGGATGCAAAATTAAAATTTATATTTAAATTTATCCCTTTTTAATCGATCCCTAATGAGCAAGGAAAAACTTCCAGAGGCGACAAGAGGAACAAACGTTGAAAAGAACCAGACTCAAAAGGGAACCCATCCACATCTGGGTGAAACTGTATAGTGCATTTCTCTTCTATAACTGTATACTCTGTCAAGCAAGGCTAATTGTGTTAAAAGGAACTTGAGAGTAAGCCCCATTAGTGTTTTAACTTTAAATCTCATTGTATCAAACTGAAGTTATCCTCATGTGCACACCAAGAAACTTGGAGCTTTTGACAGCTTTTGACAGTTACAGTTGTTCCATTTATGTGCAGTTGTGAGTTGGGTACTCTAGCCCTCCTGAAGTCAACAATCATCTCTTTGGTCTTATCAATGTTAAGAGATAGATTCTTATCTCTACACCATTCTGTGAGCTGGTTCACCTCCTCCTTGTATGCTTACTCATTGTTGCTTATGGGGCCCAACTGAACTGAACTTTGCAACACAGTCATGAGTCAGCAGGGTAAACAGCAGTGGAATCTCCCAGTCAAAAAGTACAGGATCCAGTTGCAGAAGGAGTTGGTCAAATCCAGCAGGCTCAGTTTACTTATCAATTGTTGTGGGATGATTGTGCTGAATGCTGAACTGAAGTCTATGAACAGCATCCTTACATACAGTGGGTATAGAAAAGAATTACCCCCCCCCCCCCTTTAAAATAATCACATTTTGTTGCTTTTCAGCCGGAAATGAACACGGACACAGTTTTTGTTTAATCCATCTGTATTTACTCAGTGCAACTTATAACATCCAAGTGAAAGATAAACTCAGCATCAAAATAAACTAATAATATTTTCAGACACTTCATAAAAATGATCTGAAGATAAAATACACAAAACAACTTGGAAAAACAGTTCAAGGAGCTTTATTGTCCCAAGTTAACAAGAATCAACATGGATGAACTCCACCACAACAGCTCACAAACAGTTCTTAGTAACGGGTGTGACCACCATGACTTGCAATGCAGGACAAGCACCGCTGTCGCATACTGTAAACCAGGTTTTGGATGCGCTGTTGCGGTATTTGTGCCCATTCCTGCTGCAAAGCTTGTGCAAGCATCTGCCTGTTGATGGGTCTTGGTCGTCTGGCAGCAAGACGTCGTCCCAATTCATCCCAAAGATGTTCAATCGTGTTCAAGTCAGGTGAATACGGCATCCATTGCATGACCTGCACATTGTGAGCCTCCAGGAACTGTCTAATCAGATGAGCTGCATGAGGTCGTGCATTATCTTGCTGGAATATTGTGACGTCATTGTGCTCTTGCAAAAACGGCAAGAGATGTGGTCTGAGCATCTCATCAACATAACGTCTGGCAGTAAGAGTTCCACTGACAATGACCAATGTCAGTGAGAGTTCCACTACCAATGACCAATGTCCTGTAACGAGCTGTAATTCCTGCCCAGACCATTACACTTGCACCACCCCATCGGTTCCACTGACGTATGCAACATTGTCTGAATCGCTCACCTCGTCTGCGCCACACTCTTTCCCGACCATCAACGGTATCAAGACAAAATCTGGACTCGTCAGAGAAAAGGACTTGTCCCCACTGGATGTGAGTCCACCTGTGGTGTTGCTGACACCACCTGAGTCTGTTGTGATGGTGTGTGGCACTGAGTATAGGGCCTCTGTATGGCTGTCTTGCCTGCAGCTGGTGAGTTGCCAGATGCCTACGTACAGTTGAACTGCTTATTCTGGGGTTGTTCCTTCCAGCAGTTTCTGCAGCAGTCTGGGTTGCATGACAGAAGCGGTCTCTGAGATGCTGCAACATTATCCACCTATCCTGTCGAGCAGTGGTTACACGTGGTCTCCCAGACATTGGTCGATCTCTTACTGTACCAGTTTGAGCATATCATCACACAAGATTGGATACTGCACCTTGACTACAGCCAAGTCTTTGTGCAACAACAGTCTGACTGACACCAGACTCCAGCATACCAATTGCCTGTAGGCACTGTTCATTCGTCAACCTTGGCATCAATTTTCTTTCAATGTTTTTCACCTCAGAAATCGTCAACAATTGTCACCAGAGTGAAATCTTTCAGGGGTCATTAAATGTTAGGACAGAAATCAGCCTTAAGCTCAAATAACCTCACTCAATCAGACAGAGCTAACGAGGCGTGACCTGGCCAACAAACTTACATGGACCTCAGAGCAATCAAAACAACCAAAACATTAGCTTATTACCAATAAAATTATATTGAAATATGTCTTTTAGAACCTATTAGTTTCTTTTGATGCTGAGTATATAACACCAACATGTCAGGAAAAAAAAAACAATCACTGAGTTGGAAAAAGGATCACCCCCCTCCTAAAAATGACTTTTAAACTCAATCAGGTGTAGCTAATCACCTTCTCAATGGCACACAGAGCCATTTGACTTTTAACTGTGATCAGCTGTGGTCATTTTGATTAGCTCAGCATGAAAATAGCTTTCCTGGAACATTTTTCAGTCCTTGGTAGTGCAACTGAAGCAAACAATCAACTATGGGTCCCTAGGCACTGTCAGGAGATGGATACGAAAAAAATTCAAAGGCTTTATCAATGCCTAGAAGCACAGTGAAGTCTATTATTAAGAAGTGGAAGGTATTTGGTACATCACAGCCCCTCCCTGGATCAGGACATCGCTCCAAACTGGATGAAAGAGCCAGGAGGAAACTGGTCAGAGAGGCTACCAAGAGGCCTACAGCAACTCTGAAGCAGTTGCAGGAATTTATGACAAAGAGTGGTCATTGTGTGCATGTGACAACAATATCACAAATTCTCCACAAATGTTGCTTGTATGGGAGGGTTGCAAGAAAAAAGCCACCCATGACTGAGCTTTGCCAAAACACACCTTGAAGATTCTGAGGCCACATGGAAAAAGGTGTTATGGTCAGATGAGACTAAAATTTAATTATTTGGCCTCAACACCAAATGATACAGTATCTCACAAAAGTGAGTACACCCCTCACATTTTTGTAAATATTTTATTATACCTTTTCATGGGACAACACTGACAAAATGACATTTTGCTACAATGTAAAGTAGTGAGTGTACAGCTTGTATAACAGTGTAAATCTGCTGTCCCCTCAAAATAGCTCAACACACAGCCATTAATGTCTAAACTGCTGGCAACAAAAGTGAGTACACCCCTAAGTGAAAATGTCCAAATTGGGCCCAAAGTGTCAATATTTTGTGTGGTCACCATTATTTTCCAGCACTGCCTTAACCCTGTTGGGCATGGAGTTCACCAGAGCTTCACAGGCTGCCACTAGAGTCCTCTTCCACTCCTCCATGACGACATCACAAAGCTAGTGGATGTTAGAGACCTTGCGCTCCTCCAGCTTCCGTTTGAGGATGCCCCACAGATGCTCAATAGGGTTTAGGTCTGGAGACATGCTTGGCCAGTCCATCATCTTTACCCTCAGCTTCTTTAGCAAGGCAGTGGTCGTCTTGGAGGTGTGTTTTGGGTTGTTATCATGTTGGAATACTGCCCTGCGGCCCAGTTTCCGAAGGGAGGGAATCATGCTCTGCTTTAGTATGTCACAGTACATGTCACAGTACACTCCCCAGTGCCGGCAGCACTCATGCAGCCCCAGACCATGACACTCCCACCACCATGCTTGACTGTAGGCAAGACACACTTGTCTTTGTACTCCTCACCTGGTTGCCGCCACATACGCTTGACCCCATCTGAACCAAATAAGTTTATCTTGGTCTCATCAGACCTCAGGACATGGTTCCAGTAATCTATGTCCTTAGTCTGCTTGTCTTCAGCAAACTGTTTGTGGGCTTACTTTTGCATCATCTTTAAAAGAGGCTTCTTTCTGGGATGACAGCCATGCAGACCAATTTGATGCAGTGTGCGGCGTATGGTCTGAGCACTGGCAGGCTGACCCCCCACCCCTTCAACCTCTGCAGCAATGCTGGCAGCACTCATACGTCTATTCTGCAAAGCCAACCTCTGGATATGATGCTGAGCACGTGCACTCAACTTCTTTGGTTGACTATGGCGAGGCCTGTTCTGAGTGGAACCTGTCCTGTTAAACTGCTGTATGGTCTTGGCCACCGTGCTGCAGCTCAGTTTCAGGGTGTTGGCAATCTTCTTCTAGCCTAGGCTATCTTTATGTAGAGCAACAATTCTTTTTTTCAGATCCTCAAAGAGTTCTTTGCTATGAGGTGCCATGTTGAACTTCGAGTGACCAGTATGAGAGAGTGTGAGAGCGATAACACCAAACTTAACACACCTGCTCCCCATTCACACCTGAGACCTTGTAACACTAACAAGTCACATGACACCGGGGAGGGAAAATGGCTAATTGGGCCCAATTTGGACATTTTCACTTAGGGGTGTACTCACTTTTGTTGCCAGCGGTTTAGACATTAATGGCTGTGTGTTGAGTTTTTTTGAGGGGACAGCAAACTTACACTGTTATACAAGCTGTACACTCACTACTTTACATTGTAGCAAAGTGCCATTTCGTCAGTGTTGTCCCATGAAAAGATATAATAAAATATTTACAAAAATGTGTGGGGTGTACTCACTTTTGTGAGACACTGTAATTCAGTGTCTGATAGTGAGACTAATAAGCTCTGAGTTTCTGATGGGAAGACCACAGTAATTATCAGGGGTGTTGAACAATTAAATATGATTGCCAAGCTCAAGGCTAGTGTAGCTAGCTAGCATTATTTGTGGTTGGAATTGAACCTATGGCTGTATACCAAAGGTTTTCTTTTACATCTGCTTCCACATGGAAGTCTATGGCAGACCATGAAATTTGGCACCGTGAATGTGTGAACATACATGTTTGCATTTATAACTCCACAATGCGATTCCACTTCCTCAAAGAATCACTTGGCATTGATCCTTTGAGACAATGCCAAGTTCAGCATATACCTTTTTTTTTTTTTTTTTGGCCATATTGTATTTTCTGCCATTATGAAATTTTTGAAATTCAAAGTTTCTTTGCTGCTTCTCCTACAAATTTTGTCCAGTCATTAGAGCATCATTAGACCAACCCAAACCTCAAATGTTTTATATGTGGGATGGTTCATCCATAACACACAAATGAATTTGTCTGTGAAGTCACCAAACAGGAAGTTGGGGCATATCTCGGTAATGCTGTGACACATTCAGACCAACTATGTGAGTGAAGGTTTAAACCTAAGGTTGTTTTGCCTAAATTCACTTCTAGGGGGCACTATAATTCAGCAAATCTGCTCCTAACTTTTGAAGTGTTCAGCAAATAATTATCCTTCTTTCAGTTGATTCCCTGGAAGGTGCAGAGTGTTCTTGATGTAATGGATTTCTGATTTGCTAAAGAGAAAGCTGGCTATTTTGAGTTTTAAAGAAATACATTTTAACTTCTATACATTTTGTCAAATCATTACAAAATTTGGATTGCAGCATTTCAAAAGTAATTGTTAATAAAGTTGCCAAACAGGATGTGAGGGCATCTTGACAACTGTTTAGACATGCATAATAAATCCACAATGCAACATTATGGAAACATGATTCCACTTTCCCATACTAGCACAAACTGGCATTATGTAGAGAAAAAAAACATGACATGCACACACTCACTCTCTATCTCTCTCTGCTACTTTAAGATGCCATTTACTAGCTGCTTCAGTCCAGGTTAAAGAAATCAGCGCAGTGATTGGAAGTTCCTTGCTGCAGATATGAGACCCTACTTGGTACTGTGGAGAAAAATACATTTGAGCTACAGAATGCTGCTTGACATCAATCAAACCCCCTTAAGGATAACACAAGCAAGGTTGCCAAGGTTTTTATGCCAAGTTGGGATAGTTTCGATGAACGGTTGTGGGTGAAAAAAAATTAAGCTGGTCAAGTGAAATCTTGGCTAGAGAGCTAATGTTTAACTAGGCATGTTTAATTTTGTTATATTCTAATGCACAGCTTGTATTTAGTTATATGCTACTAATGGAAACCTAAGGCACATATTCAGGCAATGCTTATTTTTGCTGAAAATGTATTGTATGAAGGCACCACTGTTTTGTATCATATTAGAATTAGAATTTTGTCTATTGTTACACCCCTTTGTTGTTATTACCATTTACACTTAGTCCAAGACCAAGAGAAACAATGCATCACAGTGAACTAAACTATCCTTTTTAGGTGGCTGTATCATTTCACCATGTACTTCATTACATGTGCATTTTCCTCTACAGTTATGCTGCAAATGAACTGAAGCTGGCCTTTAACCACCACTGAATCCAGTATGTGTGAGGTGCAGGCCACTGTGGAATTTTCTGTAGAGCTCCACAAGTTTTACAATGTGGATCTATTCCAGAGAGGGTAAGTGTACCTATTCTCCCACTTTCCTTCCTCTTGCTACTAACCGCACCTTTGCCAAAATAGAGGAAGTATTTATTTATTCAGCCTGAATATTTTCTCAGTTTATTATTGTTGTCAGATTTACATCTGTCAGTGGTCTATGATAGCCAGCATTCAATACACAAATATTGCAAAATTACATACAGTTGCAATCAAAATTATTCAACCCCCATTGCAAATCAGGTTTATTATCAAAATTTACAGACTTTCAGCTGTTTGCAATGAACAAATCAAACAAAAGCAATTGAAATAGCTCAACACAACGAATGCTTCAAGTGGTTTCCCCAAATTCAACTGATAATGCAACTTATAATGACTTCTCCAGTTTCAAAATTATTCAACCCCTTCATGGTAAGCATGTTTAGTACTTAATAGAGCACCCTTTTGCTGTTATGACCTGCTGCAAACGAGATGCATAGCCAGACACCAGCATCTGGCAGCGTTCCTGAGGAATCTTAGCCCATTCCTCATGAGCAATGGCTTCCAGTTCAGTAATATTCTTGGGTTTGCGTGCTGCAAAATCCCACCAATTCTTTTCTGCCCCGTTCAGGCATTTCATGTGTTGCAGCTCAAGCACACCTGGTGCAACTAATGAAGCCCTTGATTAGTTGCATCAAGTGTGCTTGAGACAACACATGTTTTGCATATTTGTGCTGTTGTGAGGGATTCTATTCAGGGGGTTGAATAATTTTGAGACTGGAGAAGTCATTATAAGTTGCATTTTCAGTTGAATTTAGGGAAACCACTTGAAGCATTCGCTATGTTGAACTATTTCAGTTGCTTTTGTTTGATTTGTTCATTGCAAACAGCTGAAGGTCTGTACATTTTGACAATAACCCTGATTTGCAATAGGGGTTGAATAATTGATTGCAACTGTAAATTAAAAAATATTGACACCTTTGAATGAATGAAGCATGACTAAAACGATGAATAAAAATAAAATACAATAAAATAAAATATAGTTGAGAATTATGACCAAAAAATGTAGTATAATTTCCAACTTTTTTTTGGCAAACTCTCTAGCATTCTTAGTTTGAGATGTACACTCACTGTCCACGTTATTACGAACACCTGCACAGTCATACCATTATCTAATCAGCCAGTCAAGTGGCAGCAGCACAGTGGATAAAATCATGCAGATACTGGTCAAGAGCTTTAGTTTATGTTCACATCAAACATCAAATTGGGGAAAGTGTGATATATGTGACTTTAACCATGGCATGGTTGTTGGTGCCAGAAGAGCTGGTGATAATTGCATGAAAATCTAAATCTGGTGCATTTCGTAGGTAGAATAGGACTAGATTTAGATTCTGAAAATGTACTGTAAAGGAATACCAATGTATTTATGTTTAAAAAGGCATTATAATTATTACAACACGACAATGTTTTGGTGAGTTTATAATGTGATAAATTTCTCATAATGTAAAAATCATTACATTATGAGCTCATGATTTTATCACGTTGTGCGAAAATGATTACATTATAAAAATTACATTACATTAATAATGTAATACTTATTACATTATGTGCAGTTATTACATTGAGTTGCTACACCGTTTCAATACTTTCAGAGGGATCTATATGTGAGAAGTTTGATGTCAATACATAAAAGTGCTCCTGAGATACAGTGGTGCTTGAATTGTCTATATATCTGCATGAATATGACCTACAACATAGTCAGATTTTCACACAGATTTTCAAGTCCTAAGAGAACCCAATTAAACAAATGAGACAAAAATATTATACTTAGTCATTTACTTATTGAGGAAAATGATCCAATATTACATATCTGTGAGTGGCAAAAGTATGTGAACCTGTGAAAGGTGACATTAGAGTCAGTTGTTTTCAATCAATGTGATGACAAGCAGACGTGAGTGAGCACCATGTTTTATTTAAAGAACAGGGATTTATCAAAGTCTGATCTTCACAACACATTTGTGGAAGAGTAACCTGGCATGAACAAAGGATTTCTGAGGACCTCAGAAAGAGAGTTGTTGATGCTCATCAGGCTGGAAAAATATTACAAAACCATCTCTAAAGAGTTTGGACTCCACCAATCCACAGTCAGACAGACTGTATACAAATGGAGGAATTTCAAGACCATTGTTCCCCTCTCCAGGAGTGGTCGATCAGCAAAGATCACTCCAAGAGCAAGACGTGTAATAGTCTGCAAGGTCACAAAGGATCCCAGGGTAACTTCTTAGCAACTAAAGGCCTCTCTCACATTGGCTAATGTTAATGTTCATGAGTCCACCATCAGGAGAACGCTGAACAACAACGGTGTGCATGGCAGGTTTGCAAGGAGAAAGCCACTGCTCTGCAAAAAAATAAACAAACAAACAAACAAAAAAAAACACTGCTGCCCATCTGCAGTTTGCTAAAGATCTCATGGACAAGCCAGAAGGCTATTGGCAAAAGGTTTTGTGGACAGATAAGTGACATGTGAAGGCCAATGTATGGTAACCCATACTTGGAATTTGTCCTCTGCATTTAACCCATCCAAGTTAGTGCACACACATTAGGAGTTGTGAGTAGTGAACACACGCACTACAAACCGTGAACACACCCGGAGCAGTGGGCAGCCATTTTTGCTGCGGCGCCCGGGGAGCAGTTGAGGGTTAAGGGCCTTGCTCAAGTGCCAAACAGTGGCAGCTTGGCGGTGCTGGGATTTTGAACTCACGATCTTCCGATCGGTAGCCCAACTTCTTAACCACTGAGCTACCACCGCCCCAAAATAGAACTTTTTGGTTTAAATGAGAAGCATTATGTTTGCAGAAAGGAAAACACTACATTCCAGCATATCCCATCTGTGAAACATGGTGATGGTAGTATCATGGTTTGGGCCTGTTTTGCTGCATCTGGGCCTGGACGGCTTGCCATCATTGATGGAACAATGAATTCTGAAATATACCACCGAATTCTAAAGGAAAATATAAGGACATCTGTCCATGAACTGAATATCAAGAGAAATTGGGTCATGCAGCAAGACAACAACCCTAAGCACACAAGTCATTCTACCAAATAATAGTTAAAGAAGAAATGTTTTGGAATGGCCAAGTCAAAGTCCTGACCCTAATTCAATAGAAATGTTGTGGAAATACCTGAAGTAAGAAGTTGTTCTGTACTGAGGAATGGGCTAAAATTCCTCCATGCTGATGTGCAGGATTGATCAACGTACCAGAAATGTTTAGTTGCAGTTATTGCTGCACAAGGGGGTCACACCAGATGCTGAAAGCAAAGGTTCACATAATTTTGTCACTCACAGATATGTAATATTGAATAATTTTTATTTTTTGTCTCATTTGTTTAATTGGGTTCTCTATCTACTTTTAGGATTTGTGTAAAAATCTGATTGCTTCCCTTCAACGCAGACTCTCATTGGCTATTGAAGGCTATGTTATAGTACCTGTACTGTGTGAATCGATCAAAATTAAACATTTTGTGTATTAATTTAAACATGTGGCATCATTTGTCAAATGTGTTGTTGCAGAAAGAGCATATTCACAACGCGATTTACACATCCTGACTATCACGGATAATTGTGTATTCGTGCCATTTTGTGCAGAAGCAGGTTGTAATATTGCGTTTGTTGTGTATGAATCCAATGAATCTCTTATAGGATGCGTTTGGGTGAGTTATTTAACCCGCTAGTAAAGTGCTTTAGTTTACTGGTTTTCATTCACTCAGCTCAAGCAGGTAATTCCTGCTGATACATGTATTACTACTTTCCACCGCCACGTCTTTGTCCCCACCACTTTTCAAAACAAAGTGACGCCCATGTATTGCCTAAGCACATAAATTACTGATCATTTTTCAATACAATTAAGCTTTTATTATTATTTGCAAAAAGTATACAGTAATTAGTATCAGAATTATTTTAATCCAATGATTTTAGAAGTAATTGCAGTATGTTTGTTCCATGAATTTAAAAGATGGACCAAAGTCAGTTGTCTGTTTTGGAGAAGTTGGATAAGTCGATCCTTCCATTCACGGGGTGTGTGGTAGAATTGCTGACCAACCGGTTTTGCCGGTTTCACTCACCCCGAATTGGGGCTTTATTTCCCACAGTTGCAACTTTAATTCTCACAAATGTGAGTTTAGGCTGCATCTCACAACTGTGACCTTTTGTATTTATTATTACTTACATGACTTTATAGTGTGTGTATATTATATAGTGGGTGTCAGAGTGTTTTTATGACCTATGTTTGGCATGTGTGTTCGTTTGTTGATAAATATAGATACACTCATTACTGTAGCAGTTTTATTATTTTCCAGTTTCATCTAATAAATACAAATACACAACAAAATGCTTATGCCAATGAAAAAGTTTATTTATTGGAAAGTGGTCAGAAATGTACAGTGTTTTCATTTTATGGCATTAGGGATTGGCGATATTTTATCGTTTGCGATATACTGGTAGAAATTCACCCCACAATAAGAATTAGTCTTCCCTCGATAATAATGATAAAGCCTAGTTGATGACGTATTTCTGTGTGTGACCCATTTCGCAGCTCAGGTGCAGAGCGAAAACAAGTATGGCAAAAAGCGGACGTGAAGCTGAGGAGGAGTTTATCGCTAAACGAGGAGCCTGGTGTTTGATGTGATTTTTACTGTTTTTTTAAATTCTTTTATGTAATTGGTATATCTAATTGGAGCCTATCTGATGATGGGTAAGTTTTACTTTTAGATCAATGTTTGTGTTTCTGAGGCTCTCAAGACTGCATGCAGCTATCACTTGTAGCTAAAAACAGTGGTGAATGGTACTATATTTATATCATCACTGATATCGTTATCGCAATAAATACCAGAAAATATCGTGATATAGTTTTAAGTCCATATCGCCCATCCCTAGTGGAAAGTAGTAATATAAATATCAGCAGAAATGACCTGCTTGAACTGTGTGAGTTGAGTGAAGGAAAACTAGTAAACTAAAGCACTTTACTATTGGCTTAATTAAGTTACCCAAACGCATCCTATAATCAGATTCATACACAACATAAATGCAATATTACAACCTTTATATTTGTGAAGGTAAATCACAGTCAGAGAATGAATGAGCCCCCATTGAAACCTTGGATAGCTGCAGAGAAGACAGGGACAGTTTTGACAGGCCATTGAACATGTATGGCAGAGACATTCTCATGTATCAGCGCTGATGTTTGCAGTTATGTCTAGAGTGAGGATGCGGGATGACACTTTACTTCTCCTTTCTGTGCTTTTTGGCAGTCTGTAAAAAGATGGCTCCAAATTCTTGTTTAATCTGTTAGCACAGTCGATCGCACAACAGATTTTTCCATTTTACATGCGTTTTTTCTGTGTTTTCGCGGAATTCACGCTGTACACTAATGCTGCCACTCAATCTTTTTGACACTCAGTGCACGTGACCGTGGCAAGTTCTGGCTACCGTGACGTCACGTGCATACCCTCTATTGGTATATTTTAGGAGCCTATCTGATGATGAGTAAATTTTACTTTTAGATCAATATTTGTGTTTCTGAGACTCTTGTAGCCAAAAACAGTGGCGAATGGTACTGTGTTTATATCGTCACTGATACTTACATTTACATTTATATGTAAGTTTCAGTGACGATATAAACATAGTACCATTCACCACTGTGAATGGTACTATGTTTATATCGTCACTGATACTTGATATCGTTATCGCAATAAATACCAGAAAATATCGTGATATAGTTTTAAGTCCATATCGCCCATCCCTAGTGGAAAGTAGTGATATAAATATCAGCAGGAATGACCTGTTTCAGCTGAGTGAATGAAAACTAGTAAACTAAAGCACTTTACTATCGGCTTAATTAACTCGCGCAAACGCATCCTATAATCAGATTCATACACAACATAAATGCAATATTACAACCTGCACAAAATGACACGAATATACTATACGCAGAGGTAGGTAGAGTACCCAAAATTAATTTTATTCTGGCTATTGAATATATATGATCAAATCATGTTTGATGTATGACAACCAATTATGTTAATGTAACTAGAGATCGACCGATAATTGGTTTTACCGATATTTTTCCCGATATTTAAGCACTTTTCCATCATCGGATATCGGTTTTGTAATATCAGATCCACCGCGTTTTGAGAATTGAGCACAGGACCGCCATTGCAGCACTGCATCTGTTTTGTTTTGTTTTTTTCCATCTGTTTTTTTGTTTATTCCTTAGAATTATTTTTGTGCTTTATTTGTTTTACCTGTATGTTTACCTCATCGAAGCTTTTATTTAAAAAAAATAAAGACACTTTAGTAACAGTGCACTTTACTTTTTATTTTTTGCACTCTTTCAGACCCCTCTGTTTATTGGTGTATAAATAAGAGCTGTTTTTTGTATACAAGGAAGAAGTGAAATTGACAAATTTGTTATAAATAAAACGGTTTGTTTAATTCAGTGGTGTTATAATTGTGTCAAAAACAGTAGTTTTTGCACAGTTCTGCATATCGGTTATCGGGCACATTAGGTTTATCATATGTTTTGATGAGAAACGTAATATTTTTATGTAAACCATATGTAACATTTTTTCTTAAATCTAACCGACCACACATCTAACCAGAAAAAACCTCAGTTTTTTCCAGGCTTGACGACGTTTAATTTGCTCTGCTGCTTGTTGCAAGACAATTCTGAGAGATGTTCACAGATCCGCTGGCCAAGCACAAGCAGATCATGGGCTTCAGTACAAGAAACAGCAGCTTTTGTTTTTTATACAGTATATGTCCTGGCAGAACTGCTAAACCTACTAGCAAGCCTTGTATCTTCAATTGAAACATGACTGTCCCCTACTGGTCTTGTCATTCCTGTGCCTGCAGCATGCGCGTGATACTGCGTGATATTGCATGAAATCGTAGGATCTCTTTTCCTTTAACGCGCATTTCAGTGGTCACATCTGTATGCTGTGATTTCACAATAAAGTTGAAAAAGATTCTGACATGATTTAACCTAGTTCACAAATACCTGCCATTTAAACAGGGATGTGTAGATTTTTATGTCCACTGTAGGAGTAAGTGGAAACCCAGTGGATCCAGTCGTAGACTTTTGGTTCTCTCGTAGCACCCACATATGCCTCACCTGTTTTTTTTCTGTAACACACACACACTCACACACACACACACACAAGACAGCAGTAATTTTTATTTTTTTTACTTTTATTGAAAACAGACACATATATGGACTTTGACCAGATGTTTTAGGTTCCAATATTGTGTAAATTACCACTATACAGGGTTACTGTCTCTGCCTGCCTAACTTTGGTCCTGTCCACAGGGAGCAGTAGAGAGCGCTAATCACATATTGGGGAAAATGGAATCTTCTCTTGGAGTTTAACCCCTGTGACCTAAATGCCATTGGATCCTCTCAAAGCTCCCTTCTCAGAGCCATGCAAACTGTCCCTATTTAGGTGGTAGCACCACTTTACAGTGTGAGACATGTATCCAAGTCTTATGTCCCTGACACAACACTGCCGAATTTACTAAGAGAACTTGGAAAGGGCGTTTTCTTTTCGCCTATAATGGACAAGCAGTATGGTTTTTGATCATTACCCACTGTCCTGGCACAATAGCATGTCCCCCCTTTGCAGTTGAGGTCCACACCTCCTGGACACGCTGTTGTGCAGCATCGGAGGTAAGATGCACATCTGCTTGTCGAAAATCGATTGTCCCTGGTAGGGCCATCGGTCAACCCGTAATGATCTCAGATGTGCTGAGACCGACCCCCCCTCGTGGGTGTGGACCAAATACTGTGCAGAACAGCTGGCAACGCTTCCACCCACAACACCCCACTCTGGTGTAACTTTGACAGTCACCGTTTCGATTTTGACGATCGACCTGTCCAGAAGCCTGAGGCCTATATGGACAGTGAAGCTTCTGTTGAACATTCAACATTCTCATAACTTCCTCCATGAGTTGGGCAGAAAAATGAGTTCCATGGTCTGAATGAATGCATTCAGCAATCCCCCTGCGAGGGAAGAAGTCCTTAACCAGTGATTTTGCTGTGTACGTGGCTGTCCCTATTTTGGTTGCATAGGCTTCAACCCAATGTGAAAACTTATCAACAACCATTAGCATATCCCATTTACCTTGACCCAGGGAAAGGGTGATGTATTCAACCTGCAAGTGTTTGAATGGTCCTGGAGTTGGCACCTCAGCTGCTTTGTTGTTAGCCTGGCACAGAACACAGCGTCGCACAACGTCGAATTCTTGTGTGTGGAACTTAGGGTTCCACCATGTAGTGAAGCACCAGTGAAAATCAGTGAACCATACTCTGAACACCCACAGACTGTGGATTTGTTGGGCTGAATATGGCAACAATGACCTCAAGAGCTACATATCTTCCCCCTTTTGTCCATCCACCAGCAGAATCTAGACTCTCACCTTTATCCATCCAGGACCAGACTTCTAAAGCGGGAGCAATAGCGTACTTGTGTATCAGGGAAGACCGAATCTGTGGTCTTGCTGGACTCAACTGCATTAGAGATTTTGATGGCTCCGTTCATTACAGAATGAATACTGCACACAGCTCTGGCTGCAGCATCAGCCATAGCATTACCTTGAGCTTCAGCAGTGTCAGGGGAGCAGTGAGCCTTAATCTTTACCACAGCCTAACATGTTGGACATTCACATGCTGACAAGGGGTCAGACACAAACAAGGCATGTTTAATGGGTGTGCCTGCAGCTGTCAAAAAGGCATGTTGCCACCAAATACTTCCAAAATCATGTAAAACACTAAAGGCATATTGTGTAAATCGTAGCAGCACAACTGGTAGCTAGCATTAGTCAAAGCCACAAGTTTAGGAACTTGGGCTGATAGCATGTCTGCATCTGTTCAGTACTTGGGCTGAACCATCTGTGAACAAAATTGTCTGGATTTTCCAGAGGAATCTCAGAAACGCATGAAGGCTATTAGTGTGAAAGCATCACAGTGTCATGATCACACAGTACACACTCATCTTATGTATCAGAAATTGCAGTCATCATTAACGATGAGGGGTTGGTGATCTTGGCCCTTTGCAAGGTAATGTTGGGTGCTGTGAGAGCATCAAGCCAATTGCTCCACCTCTGGGTAGGCACTCTGATCACAAGCTGAGGACAACAGAAAAAGCACAGCATGTGGACAGCATACAGTAAGATTTTGTGTTAAAGGGGTCATATCATGATTTTTAAACGTTTTTAAACATTAATTATTTTGTTTATTGGGTGTAATAAAATAGGTTAACATGCTTTAATGTTCAAAAAATGCATTATTTGTCAATAATGTACATTATTGCAGTGCCTCTATTCCCAGGCTGCCTGAAACGCTCCGATTTCTCCAAAGCCCCACCTTCCGAAAAGCCCAGAGTGCTCTGATTTGGCCAGCTGACCTGTTGCGTTGTGATTGGCCGAAAGCCTCACGAGTGTGTCAGAAATGTAATGCCCCTTCAGTTAGCTTTAGCCTCCAAAGCTTATAAAGCAATTCTATGCTCCTAAGCAACATGTCGTCGGTTTTACCGTATCAGTTCAAGCCCGAGTCCAATTCAGAAAATGCGGATGATCAAGCGGCAGCAAGTCTGCAAGCATGACTTGAGCAGAACGTTTCACAGTGGTAAGTTTTTATTTTATAACAGTCTTACCTTTCAGATACGATTGTGTGTAGCCCTGCCTTGTACTCCCCCAGGTTCAGGAAGCTGTCCTCTGTAAAATGCGCTGTGTGCAAGCAAACGTTTGGGTTGTACTGCTCAGGAACAGCGTTATAAATAAACAGTAACCACTGATTTCATCCGTTTTCGGAAGGCTAAACAAAGAGGTTTTGCTTTTGCACCGAAACACACAGCATCTCCACGATATGGCGCCTGAATTCACTGAAGCCTCGCCTTCTTTCTTCGTGCCTGCCTTTGGGCGGGATTATGCTGATAGTGCACTTTGTGACGTAGAGAAATTACAGAAGTAAATCTGGACTTTGAACTATGTGTTTCGGCAGGTCTGGAGCAGTGCTGTCTGTTAGATAAAATAAATCCCTTTGGGGGAGACAATGAGCTTCGGGACTTTGCAGAGCTTATACGTGCACAAACAGATACATTACACACCCAAACAAAAGGAAAACATTAAAAATCATGATATGACTCCTTTAAGACTACTGGAGCACCGCCAGTAACAGCTAAATAAGTGACTCAAAATCCAGCTGCTTGTGTAATTGTGAAACAACATTGATGCCTAAAATAGGAGAGCTGTTAATCCATGCCTAGTTAGATGAAGACCAAAATCTCTAGCCATTTCTTTTGGAATTATTGATTTTATTGTGTACCAGTGTCAATCAAAAAACTGCATTCATGTTCATTCAGTGATTATCACACACAATCGGTTATCCATGCATAATTGGCTGCAAGTAGGCTCTCACAGCGGACATATCTAAAAAGAATGTTCAGCATGGAGGCGGAGGCAAATCATCTGAGTGTTTGGACCCATGCCCATTTCTCTGAGATGTTTAAAATCTACTTGCTCAGGACTCAGTGGCTGATATTGTTATTGTTACTTTTACCCCTGCAATCTTTCTCGACTTTGTCTCTTTAATCACCATCGGGGTTACCCCAGTGGCTGCAGGATGTGTGCCAGGGTCATCTGAGTCATCATAGGAGGATGATAAATGTCTTTGATTGGCGGTTGTACTTTTAAAGAGATGGATACAGCTTTAATTTAGAAGATAAAAGCAGTGTCTGTTTTACATAAACCTCAATTTTGGCTTCGAGAGAGTTAATGGAGCGTTGAGATTGCTCACAAGTTTTTTGAGCAGAGATATGCATTTATGGTTGGCACACCAACGCACCAGCATAGAGATTAGCTCATCATTCTCATGCTCTTTGTCATCCCTCTATTGTATTAGGAAAGCATGCCACTGCTTGAACACCTGCACCGCTGCTTCAAGGTCTTTATGCTTGATGAAATTATCCAAAAGCAGAAAAACATTGCTCTCTACTCCACTTTGTTTGTTCTGGAATACCAAGCTTGTTACATATCTTAGTCTTTTTCTTTCCACACAATTTATCTAACAGTTGCTCTAGCTCCCAAAACTGGGATGATCAGCAAAAGACAGGGATGACTCACAAACTGGTGAGGAAGCAGTGTTTCCCCACAGGATTTTGTGAGACTGTGGTGGATGGTCCTCTGATCCTCTTGGTGAGAAAAAATTATACATTTTAAAGTTAAATGCATCAATCTGGTTCACTTTCAGAGTACAATTAAGAGGCTAGATCCAGGAAGAACTGTGTAAACAGTTTTGTGCACTAGTAGTAATTTAATCATAAACGATATGAATGGTGATGATGACAGCAAAAAAGTCACACCCACAAAGCATGGGTGAGTTTAATGTGGGTTTAACTGAGTTTAATGTGGTTCACAAATGGTCAAAACAGAAAATCGACTAAAGCATATATTTGAGCCATCAAATAAATGCCGCAAAATTGGTTACCTGTGTTGAAGTTTTTTTTTTTTTTTTTTTTTTTTTTTTTTTTAGAAAATAAAGGACACGGTACATCCCTGTTGGCAAACTTTGCACCCTGAATTTTTCGTTCTAATGCCCTTTTGTAGTTGAATTCCTCTGGGCTCGGCCCATTGATTGAGACCCTCAGGCAGGCAGCCAGGCGCTCTCCTTGCAGCCTGTTGTGAAGGTCTGATTTGACCTGAAAATGAAAGTAACTACAATTAGCCAAATGAATGAAAATAAAAGGTGCATTTGGAGCACACTGTTTGAACTCTTTTAGTTATGAAGAATATGCAGTTTATCATGTAAGTGACATTATAAATAGCCTAACGTTACATGAGCCAACTTTCTCAGATGCTGAAAATAGTTACGTTGTCAGAGCTGCTGGTAATAACATTAACGTTAGATAATTAGCGAATATTAGCAAGCTAGATATAACATTACATATGTTATACTTTGTTTTTCATGAAAAGCAGCTGGATATGTCAGTCGACATAAGCGAGGAGGCACTTTCAAAACTCAACAAAAAACAACACAACAAAAGGAAATGGGTCTGTCCTGAACTATTAGCTTTCACTCTTTCAGGTTAAAATTCACGCTTCTTGGTGTGTGTGTGTGTGTGTGTGTGTGTGTGTGTGTGTGTGTGTGTGTTTAATGCGCACATGTCTCACAAGCTCTGCTAAGCGGTCTCTCTCTCTCCCCCTCTCTCTCTCTCTCTCTCTCTCTCCCTCTCTCTCTCGTGTTATGGGAGTCATTGAAAGCACAGATCAACCTACCTCCTCTCTGTCCACAGCTGATGCTTGACCATGCCCCCGCCTCCACATTGTGTAATTTCTCTCACTTGTTTTTTTGATCTTCGACCAGAACTTCGACCAGTGGTTGTGATCGACTGGTCGATTGCAATCGTCGTAATGAGCACCCCTGCTCTAAACCATATAGATAATGGCCAAGGTTAAGATAAGTGAAAAACACAATGACAGACAAAAATCATCATGACCCAAGGAACAGACACATCATGTGTAAGCAAATCACTCTGAATTGATCTTAAATTATGAAATCATGTATCTTTTAACATAATCATGGAATAATAAATAAATAAATAATTTGCCAAGTATAATATTTTTGTCTCATTTGTTTAATTGGGTTCTCTTTGTTTACTTTTTGGACTTTTTTAGGTTGTATTTATGCAGAAATATAGAAAATTCTAAAGGTTCACAAACTCTCAAGCACCACTGTAGATCTAAATATAGCTCTATAGATAGATAGTAATGTGCAAAAGTCTTAGGCATTTAAAAAAAAAAAAAAAATTAAATACAAATTTTGCTTAAATGTTTTTTGTGACCTCTGCATTATTGAGCCAGTAAAAAAAAATAGATTCAAAATATTACTATTCCAACAAAAAATTAAATATTACAGGAAAATGTTTGTATGGCAGTAAAGAAAGCAACATTACATAATACACCACTTTTCAGACAAAAATCAGAATGAAGTCTGTCTGAAAGCGGTTTGAGAGTCAGAGTCTCCAGAAGAACTGTGGCAGATTCCCCAAGATGCTCAGTAAAACATACCAGCTAATTTCCTTCTAAAACTGCACAAAGTGTACCCGAGACAAATAATGCATTTTTATATATGTATACAGTGGGTATAGAAAAGAATCATCCCCCTTTAAAACAATCACATTTTGTTGCTTTTCAGCCTGAAATAAAGACAGACACAGTTTTTGTTTTATCCAGCTGTATTTACTCAGTGCAACTTATAACATCCAAGTGAAAGTTAACACCAACATGTCAGAAAAATTTTTTATAAATTAAAAAACAATCACAGAGTTGGAAAAAGGATCACCCCCTTGCTTTAATCTGCCTTAATTTTTAATTACAGCCTTTAATCGGTTGGGATATGTCTCTACTAACTTTGCACATCTAGACTTTGCAATATTTGCCCACTCTTCTTTGCAGAACTGCTCAAGTTCAGTTAAATTTGATGGTGACCGTTTGTGGACTACAGTCTTCAAGTCATTCCACAGATTTTCAATGGGGTTTAAGTCTGGGCTCTGACTAGGCCATGCAAGGACATTCACCTTTTTCTCCTTCAACCATTGTGTGTTCAGTTTTGCTGTGTGCTTTGGGTCATTGTCATGTTGGAAGGTAATTCTTCCCACTGACAACTTTCTGGCAGAGGGCAGCAGATTTTCCTCAAGAATTTGACCATATTTTGCCCCATCCATTTTCCTTCTATCCTGACAAGTGCTCCAGTCCCTGCTGCAGAGAAACACCGCCATAACAGGATATTACCACCTCCATGCTTTACTGTAGGAATGATGTTATTTGGATGGTGAGCTGTATTGGATTTCCGCCAGAGATATCATTTGGTGTTGAGGCCAAATAATTAAATTTCAGTCTCATTTGACCATAGCACCTTTTTCCATGTGGCCTCAGAATCTTCAAGGTGTGTTTTGGCAAAGCTCAGTCATGGGTGGCTTTTTTCTTGCAACGCTCCCATACAAGCCACATTTGAGGAGAATTTGTGATTATTGTTGTCACATGCACACAATGACCACTCTTTGTCATACATTCCTGCAACTGCTTCAGAGTTGCTGTAGGCCTCTCTGACTAGTTTCCTCCTGGCTCTTTCATCCAGTTTGTAGTGACGTCCTGATCCAGGGAGGGGCTGTGTTGTACCAAATACATATACTTATAAGCTAATCTGCTGAATACTGTGTCATAGTATGTTATGTTTAGATTCATAGCATCTTTTAATTATATTGTTTTTTAACTTATATTGTATCTTTTTGCACAACCTGTATACTTGACACTTTCACACTAGAACTGTGTACTTGTCGGCGCGACACTGTTACTTACTGTGCCCATTGTCTTGTTTAGGAGTTACTGTACTGTCTTGTGTTGTTTGCACCTGCACTTTATGTAGAATGTGTAGCTCTTTAGTTCTGTGTCGTCTCATGTGGTTTAGTGTGTTGTTTTATGTAGCACCATGGTCCTGGAGGAACGTTGTTTCGTTTCACTGTGTACTGTACCAGCTGTATATGGTTGAAATTACAATAAAACAACTTGAACTTGAACTTGAAATACCTTCCATTTATAAATAAAAGACTTCACTGTGCTTCTAGGCATTGATTAAGCCTTTGAAATTTTTTTGTATCCATCTCCTGACTTGTGCCTGTCCACAACTTTATCCCGGAGATCTTTTGACAGTGCCTTGCCACCCATAGTTGATTGTTTGCTTCAGTTGCACTAGAAAAAAAATGCTCCAGGAAAGCTCTTTTCATGCTGAGCTAATCAAAATGACCACAGCTGATCACAGTTGAAAGTCAAATGGATTTGTGTGCCATTGAGACAGTGATTAACTACACCTGATTTGAATTTACAAGTCATTTTTAGGAGTGGGGTGATCCTTTTTCCAACTCACTGATTCTGGTTTAAATTTTTTTTTAAATTTTTTGTGACATGTTGTTGTTATATCT